>OX387190.1:7233022-7572433 GCA_947561395.2 Buxus sempervirens | reverse complement strand
ATTAACATGTTGAATCTTTTTACAAGACCTGAAAAACCGGAATTTAGCTTGGAATTGGAAAGTTGACTTTTTATTCACTTGGAATTTGGGTCTGGAAATATTTTAATGGATTCAAATGAGGGAGTGTTTGCTTATTTACATGTAATATCTTAAGTAAATGGAGATATTTACTTAAACGATATTACATGTAAGTAAGCCTAGCCTGTGCAGCTAAGGCTCAAAACCAACCAAAAATGTGCTGAACGTAGTATATGTGCGGTTTTTTGAGAATTTGATCTCAACCACCCTGTATGTACGGTTGCAACCGCATACACAGCACGGTTGATGTTCATGCTTCTTGCGTGAGCTGCCACGTGGCTTCCAGAAGCTTCGGCCGTTGAGCCACGTCGACAGCAATCATGACGAGCGTAACTGAATTGGAACCGCGCTGTATGTGCGGTTGAGTTGAATTTGCATAGAAACCGCACATATAGTGACGGTTCTGTGGAAACCGCACTATGTATGCGGTTTTGGCTGTTTCGGGGATTTGCGAAATGGCTCAATTTCTGAGCCTTATTTACGCACATTACCTCTCTCTCATGGACTTGAACTCCCTATTTCACCCTCCGAAACTTGCTAAATTACTCCAATTCAAGCCTTTGGGGAGAATTGGAATAATCTAGAAGGCTTTTTTGGCATACCCTTGGGACTCTTCTACCCTTGGCTTTGCTTATAAATAGAGGGGTCCTCCTCTTGCAAATGGTTGATAATTTGAAGCTTGGAAGCTCTGCAAGAAGAAGGAAAACTCTGCTGGATTGCTGCCTCAAGTATTCAAGCTACCAAAGGTAAAGCTCCATTTCATTTCTTGCTTCTCCTTTACATTTCAACTCCCAACTTCTACCTTTCTGTAGTGTAAGGCCATTTGGTGGTGATTGTTTGCAAGCCCCAAACCTCTTCCAAAGTACCTGGGAATCCTCTCTAGCCGTAAAACGTGAAGAGAGAGCCTTGGGAAAAGGAAGATGGAATGGATCCTTTAGGCTAGAACCTACCTTAAATGATTTGCATGTTATTTTTATATGCTGATTATCTATGCTATTTGAATCTGGAGAAATCAACATGATCCATGCTCTCAATAGCAATGGATTTTAATTTTCTCCTAGATATGTGTTTTTACCAATATCACACAATTTTTCACTGTTTTACATCAAATAGGCTAGATCTTGGATTCTCCATGCTCAATATGGAAAATCCGAGATCTCTGGCCTTAGAATGAATTTCTAGGACTTCATTAGTTGTTTTTCATGATTTCAAGTTATTTTGGTCGAATTCACTTGCACACATGCACTGGTTTCACACTTTTACTCAAGGTTTTTCAAAACAGGGCAGCATCTGTACCGTGTCTTGGAATGCTCATAACTTCATCCTCCGGATGAATTTTTGAGTGATTCCAAAGACATGTGATAGATGAGTATGTCTAGTTTATATCTGGAAATTTTCGTCCATTTTTATGGAGCCAATTTTTGACACCATCTGTTCAAAGTCTGTAAGTCAGTTCAGCCCAGATTGCTGAACTTGCCGCTTTGATGGTGCACCATTTGCTCAATTTTAATCCGTTTTGAGTGATTCTAGTTTCTGAGTGTTCTTTAAGAAGTCTATTTTCATTTCCAACTGGTTTCAGCAGATTTTGATCTGTTTTGTGCCTTGTGTGCTCGATTGACTCAGAGCTGCTCGCTGGCATAGTCCAGAGCTAATCTGTGGTCTTCTAGGCCTGTTCAAGAGAGCACACAAGCCACATCCGGATAGAGTTTGGGGTGAGGCTTATCTCTTTGGAAAGATGGCACAACATACTTCTTCCATACCAATTTTCATGGATTTTTATTGAACCAAACTCCACGAATAGGATTTTGAAAATGCCTACTCACCACTTCTTTCAAGTTATAACATCAGATTTCAGATGTGGATTTCTCTCTCGTTTTAAATCGGATTGAGCTGAATTTTTCACTGTATACTCTATTATATACCAGTTTTCAGATGGCTTTGGTTTCAAGGGATTTGAATTTAAATTGAAGAAGTTATGGTTAATCGAAGCTTTCAAGCTCTTTTAGTCTAAAATTTCCAGATTTGCCTTGGCTTGATTTTCTTCAAATTCTACTTGAATTTTCCTTCACTCATGAAGTTTTAGAAGTGATGTATCCATGAAGAGAGTTCCATGTTATTGGATTGCTCATGTGGAATAATCACTCACATTTTGCTTACTTTTAAGCAACCCTTGTCATTTTTGATTAGCAAACAATCCTTAGCATAAGCAAGCATATGGCAACCGTCTTAGACGGATGAGTGGGGTGCCTAACACCTTCCCCCGCTCATAAATAATTCCCCTTACCTGATCTCTGGATTTTGCCTTGTATTAGAGCTACTTTGGCTCTATTTGGCATTTATGATCCCTTTGGTGTCCATTCACACCTTAACTTGAATGGTGGCGACTCTTAATTTTTATTGATCCCCGCGTGACGATATCAGAAGTCATCCTAGATGACATTTCCATGTCTCACACACACAAGTCTCAGTGTATCCGGCATCTCTTGCCGGCTACAAGTGGGCTTCTGTTGATCCGGCCTGAGTTGCCGGATCAACACACAGAAGCCTCTTTTTGGATTTTTGTATTGGGGTTGGGTTCCTGGGCCCTCTAGGTGTTTCAGGGGTTGCGTGGGCTCCTGTGCGAGCCCACATTGGTTCAGGTGAGAGCCACTTGGCTCTTCTTTATGGCTTCCTAGGTCAAACTAGGGAGGGAAATGGGGGCTTCCCCCTTGATCTTTCTCTTGGGCAGAAACCAGTAAAGGAACAGAGGTCATGTGCCTCTGTTCCGGTTGTTCACAGCCACTAAAGGCAACCCATTATGCATGATCACGCAAATATTACTAAAAAAAGGTTGGCATGCATCAACTAGAGCCTTCCACAGGAAAGTAAACCGAACAACCTATTTCCATGATCTATGCATGAGGAAACATACTTCCTCTTAAATCAGACATACACATGCCAAAACAGTGGCCGAAAATCCCTAGAAAAAGCTTACCTTCTCCCCTTTAAAACCAACCATGCACCTCTCCCTTACTAGGAGGTCTTCATGTGGTGAGATGAGAGCAAATATATGTTTAAAACATCAAGGGAATGATCCCATGCAAAAGGAAGAAGACAAACTTAAAGAGCTTTGTGAAAAGCTCCCATTTTTATATATGTTAAATGAAGGTTAGTGAGGAATCATACCGTAGGGTTAAAACCCTGGACTGAGATGTGTGGAGCCTCCTCAAAGTGGAGGAAGCAGCTGGAGCAGCACCTCCTCCCACCAACAGCAGCCTCTTCTCCTTCTTCAAGTCCTTAAGTGAGTGATAGAAGGGAGTAGTGATGGATAAGGTGGTCAAGCAAGGAGGTTGTTGGGTTTGGGGAGCCAAAGAGGGGCAAGAAGAGGGGATTTCGGAGCAGTGGCCAAGGGGAGAAGGGGTGGGAACCAGCAAAAAATGAAGCCAACCCCGGAACTGGACTGCTGTTGGCCTTTTATAGACCAACTTAATGTATCCGGCAACTCAGGCCGGATACACTAAGACCTCTTCATATCCGGCCTTCATGGCCGGTTACACAGGTGCTCCTTTGTATCCGGCATTCAATGCTGAATACAAAACATGATCATTCGAAAATTAAATGCCGCCGCGAATTTGTCAGGCGATCGGCACAAATCTCGCGCGAAAATCTTTTTGTATCCGGTATTTGAGTCCGGATATACACAAGGGTATGTGTATCCGGCATATTTGACCGGATACAAATCAAGAAATTACGGATTTGCCCTTCGACTTGACCGATTCGACCGATTTGACACTTTTGGATATCTACGGATTGCCCCATACGAATTTTTGTTTAGTCCCTGAGATTTTTGGATATTTAAGATTTAGTCCCCGAGATATTTTTCTGCGTTGGCTGCCACGTGTGCAGTTTCTGGTTTTGCTGCTCGGAAACTTCGACAGCTCATATCTCCTTCATCCGAACTCCGATTTGAGCAAACTTAATTGCGTTAAACTCGTATCGGAGCCCTCTATCCAATGACATAGGGCTAAGCACTTGGCACAGGGTTCGAGGAAAAGTCAACTTTCGGTTCTCCCTCAAGTTTGACCGGCCCACAGAACCTTCATCCGGACTCCGATTCCAGCAAACTCAGTTGCGTTGGACTCGTGTCGGGATTCTCTATCCACTGAGATAAAGCAAGGCGGATAATTATTACTTGATCAAAAGGTCAAATTTCGACCCCTCAGGGTTTGACTTTTCAGCCGGGTTTTGCATTTTCATCACTTCTAGGGGTGCAAAAATAAGGTGCTTACAGTTATCGTTTCGAATGCATGTTTTACTATTGAAGCATGTTTTAGAACTAATATAAATGTTTTGTGCATGCATGTGCTACTTGTTGGGATATTCGTATCTCATTCCGTTTTGATTTGTTTTGTTTTCAGATCCTGGTGAGAACGATATACGTAGGGTTAAGCCAAACGCGGATTACCCCGAGTATAGGGGAGAGGATTACTTTGTCAAGTGACTTTTGAGATATATCTTAGTTGTATTTTCATTTGAGATAGTGAGTAACTTTTGAGTTGTAATTCTTTCAATTCATGGTGGTTTGGTGATTGGGATATTTTAGCGAACTCTGATATTGTGTTTGATGAAAATAAATGAAAATAAATAGAAGATGGTAGTGATATGTGACCCAACAGCAACCTTATGGTACTCTAAATTATGCCCTTACTCCCTCTTTCATTCGAACAACCTCATGGGTGTATCCACTATTAGAGTGATAAGACAGGAGAGGGAAAGAAAAGGAGAGACTATGCAATCCCACATAACAAAAATATCACTTCTTATGAGCATGTCTCAAATCATCCAAAATTGACATATGTGAAATAAGTGCCAGGAAGAAGCTCACCTTTGGGCTTGAAAAGGGGTTTAGGATGTTCCTTAACCTCCTCTTAGACCGGAACAGCACTTGAGCAACACTTCCTCCCCTCCAACAGCAAGGTGCCTCCTCCTTGTTTGTAGGAAAAATGGAGAAAAAGAAGGAAAAAGAGAATAGGAGATCTTAAGGTGGTGTTTGAAGGGGTTTGGGGAGCCAAAGGAGGGCAAGAGGAAGGGGTTCGAAGCTGGAACCAAGGGGCAAAGGAAGGGAAACAGCAAAAATGAAGCCAACCCCCGAAATGGGGCTGCTGCTGCCTTTTTATAGGCAAATTTTTGTATCCGGCCTTTAATGTTGGATACACTACACCTCTTTTGTATCCGGCATTTTTTGTCGGATACAAACACAATTATTTCAAAATTTTAATTTTCTGTGTGTATCTGTCAGCGAATCCGCGCGAATCTCGCTAGTAAATCTCTTGTATCTTGCAATACATGTCGGATAAGAAGAGGGGAGTGTGTATCCGACATATATGGTCGGATACAAATCGGATAATTACGGATTTGCCCCTCGATGTGACTGATTCAACCAATTTGATCGATTTGACACTTTTAGATATCTGCAGATTGTCCCCTACGAATTTTGGTTTAGTCCCTGAGATATTTAGCAAGTTTTGGATATTTAAAGATTGCCCCCTAAGATATTTTGATGCGTTTGTCACCACGTGTGCAGTTCTTTTGCCATGTGTGCAGCTTTTGGGTTTTGCTGCTCGGAAACTTCAACAGCTCATATTTTCTTCATCCGGACTCCGATTTGGGCAAACTCAATTGTGCTAGAACTGTATCGGAGTCCCCTATCCATTGGGATAGGATTAAGCAATTGATTCGGGGTTTAGCAGAAAATCAACTTTCAGCTCCCCCTCAAGTTTGACCGACTCATATCTTCTTCATCCGGATCCCAATCTGAGCAAACTCAGTTGCGTTAGAATCATGTCGGAATTTCCTAATCATTAGGAAGAAGTATGGTGGCCAAATTGCACTTGATCAAAAAGTCAACTTTTGTCCCCTCAAGGTTTGACTTTTCTGCTGTCTTTTAGCACATTTTTTGTTTTCTTCTTTTTTTTCTTTTTGGTTTGATCAAAATTTGGGTGCTTACAGTAGGTGCTTGTATTATTATTTCCGCAGGGTGGATTTAGTTATTTGGTTATCCTCGGTTTGTGTACTCGGCAGGATACTTCCTCAATCCATGTACTCGGTGGGAAGATGGTTACTTTTGGTTATTCTCAGTCCGTGTACTTGGTGGGAAGATGGTTACTTTTGGTTATCCTCGATCCGTGTACTCGGCGGGATACTTCCTCAATCCGTGTACTCGGTGGGAAGATGGTTACTTTTGGTTATCTTCGGTCCGTGTACTCAGCGGGATACTTCCTCAATCCGTGTACTCGGTGGGAAGATGGTACTGGTTATTTGGTTTACTTCCTCGATCCGTGTACTCGGTGGGAAGTTGGTTACTGGTTATTTGGTTTACTTCCTCGATCCGTGTACTCGGTGGGAAGTTGGTTACTGGTTATTTGGTTTACTTCCTGGTGTTTGTGATTATATTTCATTGTGTGATGCTACAGGGTGGTATGCTGTTTGCCGTGATTTCTATATTATTGTTTCTCTAGTTGTTGTTTTTGTTTAATCGCATACCTCATGACTTATTTTATATAAACATGGACTGATTTCATCCATGCACCTTGCTACTTGTTGAGATTTATTCTCACTCCAGTTTTCCCCAATTTTCAAGTAATCTTGGGGAAGACGACAAGCATTGGGCTTGTATGTAAAAGGGATAGCCAGTTTAGTTGTAGTCTAGTTTCATGAGCTTAAGGAAATTGTAAAGGTTAAAGATTAATTTTTAGTAAATATTATTTTAGGTTTCCACATATAACTTTGATGATGTAATTAATAAAGGTTTTAATTTGATCTAGATTTTAGTTGCTTTTGTTACTTATTATAACACCTTTGGTTTTGGGAATTGGACCCGGAACCGGGGCGTTACAGGGCCCATACATAACACTCCGTGAGACGAGTTATATTTTTAATGAACAACTCGGATCCAGAGCATTACATAATGAACCCAAGGAAAGGGGACCAAGATCAACGTCGAAGACATGATCGATGATGGGGTAGCATACGGAAAACCGGAACTATCCCATAGAGAGCTATAACAATGGTTGGGTGAGGGAGACATCACTGAACCAATCGTCACATACCATCAAAGAAAATTCACAGCTCCATTTAAAGACAAAAACCAACACCAAATCCTTGCTTCCAATGGTGAAGTGTGGCAGGATACGACCAAACACCACACCAATGTCAACGGAGACCTCAAAAAAGCCCCTCCAAAGGGGGCAACTGACTAACAAAGCATAGAACCAACAAGGAGGATGAACAATTAATTCGCAATAAGAGATGGACCCACCATACCCATCTAGACACAATCGATAAGCATCGTCGTCATGATCTGCTTCAGAAGATTGCTCCATCAGTACAAACCGCTCACGAAACAAGGGATCACTCAACCTTGCACTAACCAGCTAAAAGCACCAGAGAATAGCGATTATGTTCGCCGGACAGCGAACCCTTGACAGACGAAACCCTTGCATGATATTTCTCCTCTCAAAACCCTAACCCTACCCCTTGCGAGCTACCCTATGTGGCTTTCAATATGCCTCACCTTGGATCAAGAGGGATACCTGATTGATACAAGGAGTTCAACAACCCCAAACAAAAAAATAGTATCTGCTAATGGGTCAACTCTAGCTTAGGATTAAAACTAGCTGAAAAATAAATATCATATACTCTTCCACTTTCTTTTAACACCATATCTTTCTCATTCTCCTTTTCCAAGAGCTAAAAATTAAAGCTGGCAAAATGTGACTCAACCCGACGGGGGTCAACCCGAACCGACCCGATTTAAACTGGTTTGGGTTGACCCGTTTATTAATTGGGTTGGGTGCGGGTTAGGGGTTGGGTGCGGGTTGGGGTTCCCCAACCCGCCAGTAATTGGGTCAACTCAATTATGACCCAACGGGTAACCCGATTAAGAAAAAAGAGGCAAAAAGTGTCATGTCCCGACCCAATTAACCCCCAACCCAACCCAAACCTAATACAACCCGACCCAATTAACCCCCAACCCTATTCAAATCACATTTTTTGAAAAATAAAAAATAATAATAAACGGGTTGGCAGGTTAAACCCGTTTATTAGCGGGTTTGGTTTGGGTTGGGGTTTTTCCAACCCGCCACAATCGAGTCCCAACCCGAAGCCGACCCGATTAACCCCAACCTGATTATAACCCGACCCGTTGCCAGCTCTACTAAAAATGATCGAAGTATTCTCAAAGGCCTTAAAGAGTGGCATAATGAGCATTAAAGAATTGCATAATATGCAATAATAACAACACTTGGAAAATATTACCAATCTCCTCTTTAAATGACAATAAGATTGCCCTATTTCCTTCTTGCCATAGTTTTTAGCAGAGGGATCCAAAGCCCAATATACATTTGGGTTCATGTATACCACTCTATGTAGTTAGTCCTTATAAAACACCAATCCTACTAAAAAAACTTAAGCTAATTGTAACGACCCAAAACCAGGTCTGCCTTTCCAAGGCACAAACCCGTCCTCGGTCGTCACAGGTTGGTGTTTTGACCTAATAAAATGCGGAAAATTTAAAAACTTTTTCCTAAGACAGGTGGAAGTGATATACAGTTGATGCATGTGCAAAATAAGAGTGTACAAGAAAGTGACATTTCTTTAGTGGACTACCAAATGAATCATATAACTATTATAGTATTACAAAATGTAGGTATCTAGTCACTCCTCTCAATCATCAAGTTTACAATCAAAAGGTACAACAGAAATAAAGTCCTAGGTAGATCTATAAAAATCCTCCTCTTTATACCCAGGTGCCTTGTCCTTTCCTCTGTCCCCAATCCGATCCTTCACACTAGACGTCGACGGCTCTGAAAGCAAAACAGTAAACAACTTATGAGACAAATGTCTCAGTACGCAACACATGCATGCTCGGTGAAAACACAGTTTATACTACTATCAATCGGTGAAACCATGACATGCGGGTAGTTGAAATAATAATTAAATCATTAGCAATTCAGTGTAATACAATTGGTGCAAATCTGTGCTTAGGTGTACAAATCAAATCATTAATACACAATCATACACGTATTCTTATCACTTGGTTATTTAGGGTGTTTAATACATACTGCACATGACCCCATCTAGCTTCACCAATTCCTCATGGTGGCTAGGCATCCAACGCCGATTACCCTTGACTTTAGGCATTCATACGCTGATTACCCTTGACGTATGACCATCTATGCCGATTCCTCGTAGCAATGGGCATCGGCCACCGATGTTGCTGGTGCCGGGATGATATAACAATATAGTAACAGAGCAATAGTACTTGGTCATGGCATTATATACAAACACTCATACTTAAATTTATGGATCCATAACTTAAGATTGTTCATTATGCAAATTTTCATTCATTAAATTCCACATCAAGTATATCATGCACTCATGCGTGTAAAATCTCAAGGGTAGCCCATGGCCTTACCCGAGTCAATCTTGGGCCAAGCCCCTTTTCAATATCTCATGGAACCGGGCCACTGCCCTCCATACATTTGCCAAATACTGGGCCAATGCCCTTCATATCATGTTTCACATGCTTTCGGACCGTTAATAAGACAATTCATGTTAAACAAGTGGGCCAACACCCTAAAGTAGATCACATGCTTACAAGAGTAATTATTAACAACAGAATACATCCACGGTGTTAAATCCTACATTTCACACCTCACTTGGGCAACCTAGGCCCCAACTCTTTGGAAACAGACACAACTGTAATTTGGCTTTGGTTTTCTACTTCCAAGGATCATTTGGAAGGTGTTCCAAGTGGTAGAATTAAATTATCCTACTTCTATAGCAATCCTATTTCAGTAAAACGTACCCAAAATCTTTGTTATTTGGAATTTTGAGATAATTCCAGTGTGTACACTTCCTAGACACCTAAATCCTACTTGTACATTAATTGGATTAAAATAAAAATGATCCGTAGTTGGCTTTGTGCTAAAATCCAAAATTTCCTAAAATCTAGCCAGGGAGCTTGAAGGCGTGCTCGAGCGTTGCTTCGGGCGCTCGGCCGAACCAAAATTTCCAACTCTCGGGTTCTGAGTATTTTTAAAAAAGCACAGGAGGGACGCTCAAGCGCCAACGAGCGGCCAGCCTATAATTAAAATGTTATATGGGCGCTAAATATCGCGCTCGAACATTGGTTCAAGTGCCCTAGAAATTTCACAGGTCACGAAAAATCAGAACTTTTGCGATTTTCTAGGTTTTTCAAATCTTGCTCATTTCTAAGGTTTTTGGTCTCTAAATTGTCTCTATCATGTGTGGTTACATATTTCCTACTAAACCCCCAATAAATCCCTCTCCTATTTGCGAAAATAATCAATTTCACTCTAAAACCCCCAAAGTGTTCACATTTCATACGAAAATGAGAAGGAAAAGAAATCAAGGTGTGGGGGGGGGGGGTGTTACTTACCTCTTGCAATCAACTAAGCAAGTCTTCTTGCTCCTAATGCAAACCACGAACAGCACTTGAGCTCCTTGGTTGATCTTTCTCAAGTCTCTAAACTCTCTTTTCACCCAAACGAAAATCACTAACTTGAGTGCTTCTTCCTCTTAAGGCAATAGCTCCCCCACGTTTTTTTTTTTTTTTTTTTTTTTTTGGCTCTTAAATACTTCCCTTGGGTTTTAGCTCATCCAAGGAAACAATGGGGAGAGTAGGAGAGGAAGAAGGAGAGAAAGAATGAAGGGTGGGGTTTCATAGGAATGAACCCTCAAAACCCTTCTTTACACTTAATAAAATTCCTCCAAATGGGTTTTTGGCAATCTCCTTACAAGTATGCCCTTCTCCCTTCTATTGCACAACACAAATTACCACTTAGCCATTATTCATCTCTCATGAAACAATTTATTTACTTAGGAATTGTTCAATTAGAAGGGAGGCTTACCTTTACCCATTTCTGACAAACCTGGACTTAGCCACTTGGCTGGCTTCAAGTCTGGATTTCTTCAACTTCACCTTCACAACGAAAATACAAAATTGGTCAAAATCTGGGGTTTCACACTAATAGGATGGGTGAACTTTATATATTCAATTATATTCCTAACATTTCCCCTCACATGTAGGCTGGACTGAAACCCATTTTAGGAAAGCCTTACACATGGAATATTTGTCATCGGGTGGAGTAGAGATTTGAACCTAGGACCTCAGGCTCTGATACTATATAAAACACCAATTCTACCAAAAAGCTTAAGTTAATAATATGGGTGAACTTTATATATTTAATTATATTCCTAACAACCATGAATAGCTTTCTCTAGTAACTTAGATATGTATGTTTACCTATCGTAGGTTTGATTTGAGAATTGACTTATGGATCATTAAGGGTTGGCATGAAACTTTCACCAGCAGTTTGTGCTATTAGTAACTTTCTTTTTTAATAAAAACAATGTAACAATTTCAAAACCAAAATCTTTTCTAATTGATGTGTTTAGAAGCAAGTGAAGAAAAAACCCGTGTGGTAAACTGGTAATATTTATTTAAAATTAACTATGATTTTAAAAATAGTAAAATGCATTTGATGAAGTTTTTAAAAACAATTTGTTATTATAGTAGTTGCAGTTTATAGAAGCAATTTTTATTAATGATTGTAATGGTGACGATGGTGATGCTCGATGTGATAGTACGGGTAGCGGAGTGATGGTAAATAAAAGTATGAACTATGAAAGACTTAAAAAAAAAATTTGAAAGGCTTGAAAATTTTACAAGAAATTACAAAAATGCTATCAAAAATTTCGAAAACTATTCTACTGTTTAAGCTGAAATTTTTAGCTTTCAAATACATATTATTTTTGGATTTTTTTTTTTAATAAAAACGATTTAAAAAGTACGCTTACCAAACGAGATTTTTGGGTTTTTGTTTTCAAACACAAAAGCTGTTAGCACGGATGGTTGGGAAGCTGCCCCTATTTGTCCTCTTTTATTATCAGTAGCCAAAACCCAGCGGTGGTGTAAGATTTCTTTTAACATACCAAAATTATTTGAATCTGTTTATAAATTTTTAACACCATAATAGGAACAGCCAATTCAATACCACACATGACATTCAACCCAACATACACAAATATTATTATTACCCAAAAAAAAACACGAAAACCCTCGTCTCTCCATTTCACTCAGTAGAGAGATTTTATTGTGATTATATAAAGCACAAAACAGACCCCATACGTTAGGGTGGGTGTACACAGCTACTCATAGATTAGATGAATACAGCCAACAAAAATAAATAGACACCAATAAAAGAGTGAAAGACTTAGTGCCCAAAAAGCCCAACAAAGAAAGAACGTAAGAGAGCATAACAGCCTGTACATTGATAACAACACAAACTCCTTCGTCCTGTCGTTAAATATTCCTTTTTTTTTCCTCCCAAAATCCAGCAAATGAGGAACTTACCACCCCAGCCCACCCAAAAAAAAAAAAACAAAGGGCCATCACAGCCAGCAGAATATTCAGTTCCAAGGGTGCTAATACCAGCTACATGATGCCCTGTTGCCTGAAGAAGGCATGACCAAACACACAAATCACACCAAGACGCTTTCGAAGAATATCTGCAATGAACAGGTAGGTGATCCAAGGGACAGCAAACACATCAGATTTCGTGAACACAAAATTGCTATTCAAGAACTTATAGAAACTGAAGAAGTCTTTGGACACTTTAAAGAGAATGATATGCATACTGCATGCTAGCTTTTGCAAACATTAACAGCAATGTTCATAAATATTATTCCAAGTCACATTCTTACATCCTGGACAACTGGTATTCATGGTAACATTAGAAAGTCTACCAGTACCATTAACAAGGTCAAGAAAAGTAGAGTGCCTAGCAAAAATGGTTAAAATATTTTCAAGGAATGGAACACATTCTGCACTGTAGAATGAATTGGTGTAAAATTAGGAGCAAATTACATAAAGTCTGAACTTTTACCAGTTCATTCTCAATCAAAAAATCTCAAAGAACATTTTCACATGAATTCAAGAAACTGCAGTATTCAAACTCAACAATTACTTAAAAGCCACATAAAACAAACATCAGTGATATTAGAATCATAACACTTAAAAATGGAAGTCTATAACATGGATAGAATCTTATTCTGAGCAACCTTAACCAAGGATTTAGCACTGAACCTTTCCCATAAAGAATGTCAAAATTTACCTTCAACTCTAATTATTTACTTGAATAGAAAATTTTATCAAATAAGAAAAAAACATGGTTTGAGATGAAAACTGAAAATATATGAAATCGAATTTGTTTCGCAGTTGAGAATCTTTTTTTTTAGCTTTAAAAAAAATTATTGTTGGCAAAAGGAATCCTGTTCAGCTATTCCAACCTCTTGAAAACCATTCTTTAGTTAGATTTTGCGATTCCAAATCTCTTTTGATAAACTTCACCTAGGTCCGGGATCTTATTATAGTCTTTGAAACGTTAAACACGAAACAATTCACGATTTCTCAGAAGCACAGAATTTCACGACTTCACCTTCATTGAACAATGATTCTCTTAGGCTGTGTTTGAAGCCTTGGATTTGGGGAGAAAAGAACAGAAAGCTAAAAAGGAAAAGAAAAGAAGAGAAAATAAAAGAAAAATACTGATTTCTTTTCTTTTCCGATGTTTGGATGAAATGAGAAATGAGAAGGAAAGAAAAATATATTTTAATAAAATGATGGGTTAGGGTGGTAGGCAAGTGAGAATGAGCGGGTGCTGGTAGGGTTAGTGGGGTAACAGTGACGGCAACGGTGATGATGGTGGTGGCAGGCGGTGGTGGTGGGTGGCGATGGGTGTTGGTGGGCGGTGGTGGCGGCTAGTGTGGGTGGTGGTGGTTGGCAGTGGTGGTGGTGGTGGGCAATGGTGGTGGTCGGCGGTGGTGGCGGGCGATGGTGGGTGGTAGGGTGTGATGGTGGTGGTGGTGGTGGTGGATGGTGTTAGTGGTGGGCTGGGTGGGTGGTGTGAATAGTGACAAGTGAAGATGAATTTTCTTTTCTTTCAAAATTCCTACATTTTTGGAGAGAATTTTTTATATTGGAAAGAAAGAGGGAGAGAAAATCTTATTTTCCTTCATTTAAACCAAATAAGAGAAAAGAAAATTTTCATATTTTCTTCTCTTCTCCCCAAATCCAGGGTTCCCAACATAGCCTTAGTAGTTGGAGATAAGAAGTTTTTACCAAGAAAGAGAACCACAGGGAAAGAACAAAAATAAATAGATAAAGAATTTCCACCCACATATTTCATGAAAATAAAAATCATGTTTACTATTTAGGTAGGCTTAGGTAGATCACACGTAAATGACCCAGACCTAACCAGCTCAACCCATTGCCAACCTTACTTCCCAAGATGGCCTATTAATTTGTTCAAGTCCCAATAGTCAATACTATATGCATGTTCATTAAACAATAAAGGTGATTGAAAAAAGAAACATCACGTAGGAAAAATAGTTGACTAATCAAAGCCTTACTTTTGATGCATTAATTGCAAAGTACAGGTGATGCCTTTCAAAAAACAACTCAAAGCCCAGAAGGCAATAATGGTTCCACAAAAATTGATGCTCACAAAGAAAAAGGTATTAAGGGAGAAGCAATGTAATCTACACAAATGAATAAAGGTAATTTGCTATTGAATTACCTCAAATGAATGTCTAACTAGCTAGGTCCCACAGCATCATTAGGTGGAGCAGTTTGGCCAAACTACAAATAATATAGTAATTGAGTTATCATGCCATCTATTTAGAAGTGTGCAAGTAATGTTGCAGCATAAAGCTCATAAATGAGAACTCGTTACAAACTATAATACAGGTTCTATTTATTTTAATTCATTTATGTCACCTTTCATAATTACCTGTTTAGACAGAGTCTCTACCATGCTCGTGAGACGCTTCATCTCGTCAACTACTTGATGCATATGCTGTTGCACCTGTTGTTGGACTTGCTCCTGGACCAACTGCTGCATGTTCTCATCTAGTGATCTCACTTTATCCCTCAAGGTAGCCACCACTGATGCATCATTAGAGGGCCCAAAAGGCCTTGCAGGAGATCCCCAAATTTTGGTGGGTGTTGTGCCCAAACCATAGCCACGAACACGGCCATGCCTCTCTGGCCCCATGACCTGAGAGTAAACGTCATCTCGGCCTGTACTTTCTTGTGAGCCCTCCATTTGTTGCCCCATAATCTCCTTCATTCGTTGCTGAATACAGAGGTAAAATTGTTTATATATTACCATTGTTACTACTTACTAATGAAAGTGAAATGAGTAAGATTACTTGGACTTACTATCTTATCTGCCACATCAGTGTTGATAGGAGTACCATCTTTGTGTACATGAGTATCGATGAAGATCTCTGCTCGTGTAGGTGAGGTTTGACCGGAGCTCTTCAATTTCTATGATCAACCAAACATTAAAGAGTTGGTCAATCAAATAAATTCAGAGACGAATGGTAAATGACAAAATAAGTATGATCATGCAACCTTAAATGATACCTTCTCATGGTACCGCCTAGCAAAGCTCTTGGTGCCAGATGTGTGAAGTAGTTTTTGGTGTGAGCGGTTATTTCTATTTGTCTGGCTCCTCTTCTACATTATACCGCCAATTCCTTGGTGAGGATGCAACTAATATTATGCATAAATCTAACTTATATCATCTTTATAACATAATAATAATAATAATAATAATAATAATAATATCACTAATAATACCTTCTCAAACGAAGAAAATGTAACTATATCAGTAACTCGTGATAACAGCAACTCTAAAAGTAACATTGTAGCAGCCAGTTTTACATCAAGTTCAGATTGGTAATTTATCAAATAAAACTCTATCAGCAGGTCTATGAGTACACACCGAGATCAAGAGCTCTGAAACATGTCAACGAAATTGCCACATTTCCTACAATAAGCTACTATCTTTCACAGATAAATGCTTCTTTATTCTTATTCCTCCATTTATTTTACAATTGATAAAATATGAATTTTACTGTCAGCAGTTATGATCTATTAATTAATCAAGATTTATTAGTCAGATACATATTAGTCAATGCAAATTTTCAAGAACTAGATGCCTCTTACATAAAACATAGCATCAATAATTAAAATATACCTGACCCTGTTCCGAGTTCCAAAAATGAACTAGAGACTTCCACTGGGTCATGTCTACTTTAGCAGGGCGTGCTGCATACCTCTCCTCATCAGTCGTGCAAGCATCATAGTGCTTGCGCTTGAGATCTGACTTGTAGTCTCTCCATTTCTTATTGAGAGATTGCATAATGAACCGCCTCAAAGTAGGCGGGACGTCGAACTTGAGCTATGCAATGACAATATTAGAATTTTAGCATTCAGCATTAGAACGGTGTAATACTGATGGTCAAGTTCTGGAAGGAAAACAAACATAGCATCATAATATATTTTACTTGTACTCTCTGCCAAGCCTTCTCTTTGGCAGTCTCCTCAACATCCCGCCAACTCTGGTGGTGTAAGGGAAATAGATGCCCATTCCTAGCGAGGGTACCACAGTAATTTGTCAATTTGGAAGCATTTGAACCAACCGGCCCTCCAATCTTACTGTCAATCTCCACTGATATCTTTTGCCCAGGCGGCAAACTGTGAAGAAAGAGGCACCGCGTGGGCCCTCGACCCCTCTTTTGTACCTGGGTTGATGTCCCCTAGCCAAACATATACATATATATGAAATATTAAGAAGGATGTCAAAAATAAGCATAGCAATATTTAAATTTTAAATGAAGTTTTAAAAAACTAACCGCTGTATATGCTGCATCAGATGAGGAAGCCTCACTGTATGATCCACGCTGGTCACCCATCTGCCCAAACGAATCAGTGATTTATAACATATCATTTACAAAAGATTATTTAATAATAAGCAGCGGAATATTTAAATTTTAAGTCTATTTAAAGACTAACCGATGAATGTACTGAATCAGAGGAGGACCCATCATTGTATGATCCAGAATGGTAATTCTTCTGTCCAAACAGATCAGCAGCTTATAACATGTTATTAACAAAAGATTAGTTAATAAGCACAGAAATATTTTATTCTAAATCAAGATTTAAAAACTAACTGATGTATGTGCTGCATCAGATGAGGACCCCGCACTGTATGATTCAGGCTGATCAACCATCTGCACGAATAAATCATCAGTTCGTAACATCTTATTTTTTGTCATTTTCCTTTTCTGATAAATAATAGAAAACTATATTAAAAGAAAATAGTAATGGAAGTACAAAACACCTATGAGAAATTGATGAAACTTCCCTACCTCAAAACAAAATCAAGAAAAAACAGAAAGAAGAAGAAAAAATATAGAAAAAGTTTAAAGAGACACTATACAGGAACCACCGCAGACCATTTCCTAAGTAAATCGATATAAGAGAATGATATAAACTCCTCTTAGTCACACCCAAGTCAAAATGCTTTAAAGAACCCTCTGCTTTCAAATGACCTCCCCACCAAAAATCAGGTGATTCCGAGCTATCCATGTAATATCCTGAATTTTTGTAAATTAACAAATAATGATTTAAATTTGAATATTAGGAGATTTAAATAATAATCTAGAAAACATTAGGAGAACAAAATTAAATAAATCTGAAAATTTTGGAAATGAAATCAAAACTGAATGTTTGGAGAGTCAATGCTTCAATTTAAAATAAATTAGGAAGAATAAATTAAAAATCTGGAGATTTTGGGAATTGAACATTAATCCAAATGCCTATTGTAATGAAGAATAATATGGATATTAAATCTGGAAAAATTGAAGAAAATCTGACGATTGCATGTTTTTTTTTTTGATCGGTAATCAAGGAGAATATATATTAATGTAGTAGAATATTAAAAAAAAAAAATGTCTTGATGGTACATAGAGTATGTACCTAAGACTACAAAAGAACGAGGAACAAACAAGTATTCCTCGAAAAGAAAGAAAATAAAATCCAATCACTCCTCAGTCTGGAAATGAATCCCCAAAACAAAACTCATGAAAAGGAATATTGGACAAGCCATTCTCTGATACTACCCAATCATACGTAGGATTTTTTCTCTAGAGTTGCAGAATTTCTTTCTTGATTTCTGAAAATTCTGTGGTTCCTTTCTCTCCAAATGCCCCATGCTATGGCTGCCGGGGTGATGTTCCAAAGCATTGACTTACTAGATTTTCCTTTCCTCCTCCCCCACGACTGTAGAACCTGGGGAAACTTCTCGGCTTGATCCCACGATGTTTTGAACCTTACAAGCATCATGTTCCTTAACTTTCTTGCTTCCCTACAGTGGACCCAAAGATGCTCTGACGATTCCCTACAGTGAACCTTGCAATCTGACGATTGCATGTTATTTAGTAAAATTAGGAAGTATTCCCTAATTATCTAAAATCCTATTGGTTGCTGTCAGGGAGTATGGTGATGTGGCAATATAGGAAATCATGAAGTTTCTAAAACCTATCATACGTGTGGAATAGAAGGGGAAAGTTTCCTAGCTAAAGTGGGATACCAATTTGGCTGGGCATGGGGTTTAAAAAGGAAGTAGAGAGAAAATGGTTTGGTTTGGGGTTGTTTCATATGGTTATAGCAAGAGAAGGAAAAAGGCAAAAAGGAAAGAGAGCTGATGGAACCTGTATAACTTCTTGTGCTTTGATATGAGACTTGGGAGATCTTGTGGTACTCGATCAGAAGGAATTTGGTTTTGGATTTCTGCATCCTTGAGGTAAGTAGAAACCCTTTGAAATCTAGAAAATTGCATGTTTCTTATGTTTAATCGTCAAACTTGGGTTTAGATGGTTTTGTTGGATGTGTTTTTGAACAGTTTTGAAGGTTTGATATGATCTGGAATTTAGTGTTAAGGTGTAGTTTAAATCTAAGCATGAATAGACGGCTCAATCATTGTTTTGATCAGTATTTGTGAGTAGTTTTGGCTTTTATATTTATAAATTGAGTTGGGTGATTTGGGAATTAGTTCAGAGGATGATTTCAATGTGTCTAGAATGTTAAAAGCTTATCTGAGATAATTTAGGAATTAAGAACAGAAGAAAAACTCAGAACAACCCAGAAAGCCCTGAAAATAGGCAATTTTGGACTTGATGCCCGAGCCAGCACAAGCGCCAAGACAAAAAATTCTTTCACATGATCCGAGCTCGAGCGTGAGCTTGAGCGACTGGGAATTATTATCAGAACTCGAGAGCATAAAATGACCGCACGAGTGTCAGCTCGAGCAGTAAACCTTGGGTACTCGACTACCTTGGGTACTAAATTTCTAGTTTCGTGCCCAATGTTCCCGGCCACGCTCAAGCGCAACCTTGGGTACTCGACTACCTTGCTCGAGCGCCTATAAGGCACCAAGCCCAGATGACTATTTTAGCTTTGCCGCCTGACACCCACTCGGCCCAGGTTCAAGTGACAAACCCAGAATTTCCAAATTTTGATAAAATTGATTTGTTTTCAACTATAAATTAACTTTTATGCAATACCAACTCCACAGCCAATAAGATTAAAGAGTTTTGAAGAGGTATTCATTGGAGAAATAATTTTATAAATTATATAAAAGATGTTGGCACATTTTGGTGAAAAAAGGTTATTTTGGTTTTTTAAATGGTTTTAGAAAATTTCACAAATATTTGGTTTCGGTTTCCTAATTGAAAATGAATGGTTTAGCTGTTACATGTTGCATATGGGTTATTTTCTCTCTTGTGTATTTCAAGATAAATTTGGTCCCTTTGCATGTATCTTGGATTGAGGATTTGGTTCTTGATTTTCATATTTTAATGGCACTATTGGATTGTTTTGAATATATTTTCAAAATTGGTTTTGGTTTGTCTTTGTGTCTAACGGGCTTAGCTCATTCTGAAAATTCGTTTTGGTTTGTCTTTCCAATAACTTATTGGACTGGTTTTCTTTCATACATGTTGTTAGTTACTGGGATTTTATACTCATTCCGTGTTTTTAAATATTTTGTTTTCAGATACTCGAGGAGAGGACATATCAACTGGGGTAGACTTTACCGAGGGTGGGCACAGGATCTAGAAGAGCACATTTTTGATAAGTAATATAGATTATATTAAAAAATGATAAATGTGATCCTCACAAAGACCAGCAGCCTCCCATGAGGAATGGGATGCATACCAAAATCCACCAGAAAAACCAAAAGAAACAAACCAGAAAAACCAAAAGATTAATACATCCACCCCACCCTGCCAAGAAATAAAGAGAGACCTCCAACGCTAAAACACTCCTTACACTTGAACCATTAACAAGAAAATATCAACTGCACTAACAGTTCCCAGTTTCTCACTATTCCCCCCCACCCCTAACCCATCAAACTCCGGATACAAAGAGGACCAAAAGGCTGACAAAGACAAAATTTCATCAATTGTTGTGCCTTTTCCCCTTCCCTTATCCTCAAAAACTTTCCTATTCCGATTCAACTACACTACCTAGACTGTAGCCAAAAAAACAGCCGAATAAAGCCTTCTTCTTTGCTTAGACATGTGTGCAAATCTCCACTGTTCAGCCAGATCACACAGAGATCTAGGTAGGACCCACTGCAACCCTGCCAATAATACCCATCTCCTCCACATAGAGCTTGCAAAGCCACAATGCACTAATAAATGATCTAATGTTTCCCCATCCCTCATACAAAGCATACAAAGATGAGGTGAAATAGCCCAAGATTTACGATGATGCTGGAGAATATCAGAAGTATTGATCCTATTCAAGAGAGCAGTCCATGCAAAAGCTTTAACCTTAAGGGGAACTTTGGCTGCCCATAGAAAGGAAAAGGGAAAACTGGGTAAAGAAGAGAATCTTCCTTCCCAAAATGTAATACCCAACCTACATGAAAACAAACCCCGGAAATCAAGACTCCAAGTTCTGACATCTGGAACTGAAGGATGAATAACTACCTCTTTAAGATACTCAAACAACATGGCCAACTCTTCCACTTCAAAATCCCATAAGACCCTACTAAACTGGAGATTCCATTGGAGACCATTCTCAAACCAAGAGAGGATCTCACAAACAAACGGATTCCTAAGGGAACGAATACGATATAATCGGGTGAATCGAGAAGCAACGGAAGATTCACCCCACCATATATCATTCTAGAATTTATTAGTATCCCCCATATGAAGCTTGGAGGACACAAGAGTCAAAAAAGACCTTGCAAGAGCCACAATGGATTTCCAAGGACATGCATATGATATGTTAACATTGTGATTTACTTCCCGCCCATTGATGTGAATGCCAAACTTGATGCCACAAAGAACCCTATTCCTGGCTGAATCTCCAAAGCCATTTCCCAAGAAGCGCTGAGTTTTTCAAGTGCACTTTTCCAAGAGAAGTCTTCCATGACTAAAATCCCTAGTAACCTGCTTCTAATCACTAATGATCCTTCTTCTTATTCCCTCCCCCCTCCCATAGAAAATCTCTCTGAATCTTTTCTATTGCAAACAATATCTTGGTCGGGGCTCTAAAAAAAGACAAAAAATAAACCGGGAGATTGGACAAAGATGCTCTAATAAGGGTAATCCACCCTCCCAATGATAAGTATTGCCTCTTCCACATAGCAAGTTTTTTCCTCATCTTCTCCACCACCGTTTCCCAAAATCCAATAGATCTCACTTTCCCACCTAGAGGAAGATCTAGATACGTAATAGGCCATCCTCTAATCTTACAACCAATCTGCTCGGCAAAAACATCCATCTCATCCTCCCCCACATGTATGCCCGATATGCTGCTTTTTCGAATGTTAACCTTAAGCCCAGACAATAATTCGGCACACCTAATGATGCTTCTAGTCCGAAACACCGTGTCCTTACATTTCTCTAAACACAATATGGAAGAGCACATTATAGCTTATTAGGTTATCTTCTTTATATTTTGATAGGTGGTGTTGCTTAGGTGTCTTTAAATTTTTAGGATTATTACTGTCACGAGAGTTGAGAGTTGTTAGTTAGTTTAATTTTTATATCCAGACATGATATGTAATAAAGTTTGGTTATTTTAAGACTTCCACACTTTTATTTTAAGTAATCAAGTTGAGTTTTCTTAAATTTGATGTACAATGTAAATAAATGATTTTAAGTCTGGATATTCGCATTGCTTTGGGCCCACAAGACTAGCACTTCGGGGTTTGGGTATATTTTAATTAATAAATCCAGATCCGGGCACTACAATCCAAACAGTCACAAAAATGGCTGCAGAATACATAAACTTGTCCTCTCTCTTAAGGAGTGAGTGCTACCATTATTGAAAAAGGTTGGTTAGGCTCTTAGGAAGAACCCATCTGATACCAATCAATCCCAAGAGAAAAACAAATATAACAAACCAGCTCACAATGTATCAAAATATTACTGTGGACTCTCTATCCTTGAGACAAAATTACACCCGTCGAGGTAGAGTGCTAAGAATCTTCTCCGTCTCTAAAGGTTGTCAAAGATATTAATGCCATTGAAAAAGCACAATATACAAGAAATATTTATATCTAGAAGGAGATGGGGCACACCAAAGTAAAGAGGGAGGGGGGGGGGGGGGGGGGGGGGGGGGAGGCGGCTTTCACTAGGGCAAAAGCCTAAATGAAGGAAAAAGAAGATATTGGTAAAGGAACAGTAACAACCCAGTCTTTGAGTTTCTTGTGCTTTATTGGTATTTTGGATAATTTGAATTATGGGATTTTTTGCTGATTATTTTGCTATATTTCGAAATGATGGTAATTAATTAATCTTAATTATTCGGATCGTTTGGGATTTATCTGGCATGTGTTTGGGTGCAAGACTGTTTATATTTGATTGTGAAAATTTTCTATAAATTTTGCAGAATTTCTTTGATTTATTGGAATTGATCTTATTTAATTGTCTTTTATACGACTTTTGATCATTTATCTTTCATTTGATTGTTTGGTTTAGTGTGAGATTTGTTGTGTGATGTTGGATGTTTGCACCCTAGAATTTCCGTTGGTCTAGGTGGCTGGCTGAGGTTGGTCTACTAGGTTAAGAAAGATTTGTTGTAACAGGGTGCGATGAATGCAATCATTTGTTAATGTCCTATCTGAAATTGTCGAATGAAGTCAAAAGGGTTCTTCTCCATTGACATCTTCTTCTTCATCTTCAGTTATCCTTTTGGTTTTGCTGATTAGATTAGTATTGAATCCTAAATTATTAGGAGTCTGGTCTGTGGAGTAGTAATTGGTTGGAACAGCTTTGTTTGGGCAATCATCTAGTTCCATTGAGTTTAATCTGCACAGAATAAATCATGTTTATCATGCTATTTTCCATTTTAGCTTGATTATACATATGTTCTGGTTTACATAGTATGATTAGCATGTTTGATTACATGGTTTTTTTTTTAAAGTTGTGATGCATTTCGCAGCTAGAAAATCGCCGATTTGAATTTTGGAGATTTTTCACAGCATCCGGCCAAAACAAGGCAGCATGCCGAGTGAAACGAGAAGAAACGCAAATTTTTTTGGCGATTTTTTACAGCGTGCCAAAGAAATTTGGCAGAACTGAAAATAAAGGAACTCCTAGTTTTTTTTTGTCTTCGTCGATTTTTCCAATGCTTCATGTTGTGCTGCGAAATTTCTTTTCATGCCTTGGGCGGCCCATCAGCACCAAAACGGTCCTGGTTGGATAAGCTTTACTCTTTAAGCTTTGAACATATGTTGCTTTGGATACTTTGTCTTGCGGTTATATGGTGGTCAGATTTTCCTCATTTCTTTAGGTTGGCTTTTGTACTAGGGAGTGAGACTCATGTATAAGATGTGTTTTGGAACATTTTAGACCAAGATTGAACCTAAAAAAAAAAAAGACTTGTCGCAGCTTCGGCATGTTGTTTGACATGCCGAACGTAGCAGTTCGACACATCAAATAACTTCGACAAATAAAATAAAATTAGAGACTTTGTTCAGTAGGTTTTGACATGCCTACTCGGTACGTTGAGACACCTTCAACAAGACTAGCAAAGACAGTCCTAGAAACCTCGACATTTTGAGGAACTCCACAAGTTGTTTCAACATCGCGAGGAGTCCTTTGAAAGAGTGTAGCAAGTGAGGTTCGACATCTCCCAAGCTCGATATAAACTTTAGCATTCTGAGAAGGCTCGATAAGGTCCGTCAACTAGTTGAGAGTCCTCTACACTTAAACCCGAGAGTTGGGTTTGTCAAGCATAAGTTCGATATATCTTCGAAACATCTCAACACAGGGGTTATACTAGGATTGTGCTCTGTTGCCATGCTGTGTCGTGCAGTGTCTTGCCAAGCATTACGGGCCATCAACCCAACTAGCATGTGGGCAAGCACAAACACCGCCCATTTAAGCACGACAAGGCACAACTAGTAAGCCCAACAGTGTCGTGCCATGTTGGCTTGAGTGTTAGCAAATCTTTCTTTGAAAAAAAAAAGGCTTTTAAAAGCCTTTCTTCTGATTTTAACTCCCCAACCGCCATACAACAACTAATTTATGGGGTATATACGCAATTTTCATTAAAAAAAAAAAGTCAATTATTACCCTTCCAACGGTCAAATAACAGTCATATTTGAGGATAAAAGTGGTAAGAAGCCACTTAAAATTGCTCATAAATACCCCTAACCCTTTCCATTCCAACCCACAAAAATCTTCTCTTTTTTTTTGACATTATATATAGCAATCAAGCTCTATATTTTGTTTCAAATGAATCTTAAATAGTTCACGCATCAAAAGTAGGAAGTGAAGTCTGGAGGTTGAAGCAAAACACTACAAAAGTAGTTCAAGCTTCAAAATAGGTATTCTTTTGCTTTAAATTTTTTATTTTAAATTCTCTCTCCTACCTTTCTTATATTGTGTATCACCAAAGAAATTATTAGTTACCTTATCTGATTAAGCCTAGTTTATTTTATAATTAAATTATAAAATGGACCCTAATAATATTCTTACAACCAATGAAATTGAATTTTTTTAGACAACCCTTACCAAATTATGATGAGATCCTACCCCTTGATAGTAATACTGCCCTAAATGTTGGCACTAAAGAGGCATCACCTTCTAGACCTAAGGGAAAAAGAGTTAGAACTTCTGCTGTTTGGAAGTTTTTAAAAATCGAACCAGAAGAAGATGTAGGAGAGAGAGAAATTTGTGTGCAATGCAAAGCACAGTTCAGCTGCAAAAGCTCATATGGTACAAGCCACCTGAAAAGACATTTACAAAATTGCCTTCCAAAACATTGAGAAAGGGAACCTAGGCAGGCCCAGATTTATACTAGTGGGTCTAATATATCCAACTTTACTTACAGCCAACAAAAGGTTAAAGAAACAATGGAAAAATGGATAATTCAAAATAAATTGTCCTTTCAAAGGTAACTTTAATGGTAACCCAAACTTTGACCCCTCACAAGTTTTACGTAACGCTCTTAAGAATGACGCCTTAATATTATATAAAAATAAAAAGCAAGCATTAATAATATTTTTTCAACTAGTAGTTCAAAGGTAAGATTAACTTCAGACATATGGACAAGTAAACAAAACATAAGCTATTTAACCATAACTGCACATTATATAGATGAAAGTTGGAACATGGAAAAAAGAATAATAGCTTTTAATGCATTAGATTATAAACATTCCGGAGTAACTATAGCTAAGTCAATAAAGAATGTAATTAGAGAATATAAATTATAAAATATAATAATATCTTTAGCATTTAATAATGCAAGTGCTAATAATGTTGCATTGATATATTAAAATCCCAATTAAACTTAAGTTTAGATAGATGTTTATTCCATAATCGATGTGCTTGTTACATCCTAAATTTAATTGTGCAAAATGGATTAAAAATTGTAAATCGTTATATATTTAATATTAGAGAAGCTAGTAAAATTTTTAAGAATTTCTAAATCAAGTCATAAATAATTTATATTTTTTATGAAAGTTATGGAAATAAAAAAAAAATATTCTCCTAGATTTTGAACATAAGTATAATTCAACATTTTCAATGTTATACACTACACTAGAATTTAGAGAAGTACCTACACATTTCTATATCTATATCCTTATAAAAGTACGAATAGATCAAACATTTTGTTGGTCTTTCGTTGTTTAATTGGTACAAAAAATTAAACCTTTTTGTCTTGTAACAGGATAAATATTAAGTTTCATCCTTAGTACTAAAATGCCATCATTAAATGACCCCTCCTTCTAGGGCTGTCAATGGGTCAAATTCTAGATCTGAATTCGACCCGAAGTCGACCCGAATCCAACCCGATTAGCTGAATTCAAATAAAAATCTTTTGACTTTCTAAGTTATTCGAATTCGAATATGAATTTCACTATATTGGACCCAATATTCGATAAGATCCGAATATATATTTATATATATATATATATATATATATATATATATATATATATATTAATATTTTATTTTTTATCAATTAAAATTTAAAAAGACTTTGAAGAGAAATATTTATATATTTCTCTTCAAATGAGTTTCCCACATGCCACTAAGAGTGTGACCGTGTGAGGGAGAGGCAGTAGGCCTCCCCTTTTTATAGTGATGATCGGTTCCCAGCAAATGTGGGGCTAATGGGAAAGGCATCTTTTCCCATTAATCCCATTAGTCCCGCATTAGACCGTATTATAAGGGATCGTCGTGGTCCTTGTTTGTTAAGGATGCAGTTGATCCGCATTAGACCGTATTAGACCATTTGGTTTAACCGTCAAAAATAGATTTGAAAATTGAATAAAAATGTTCTTTTAAACCCTATCGAATATCCGGATTCGGATTCGATTCAAATTCGAAAACGGATTAAATCGGCTGATGATCCGTCGGATATCGGTCGAATTCGAATTCGACTGATTGTTTATTGGTTCGAATATGGATCAAGGTTGATTTGATCCGTATTCGACCGATTGCCACCCCTAACTCCTACTAGGGCTGCAACTTGGGTCGGTTAAAACCGAAACCGAACCGGTCCAACCCGACTTTAGGTCGGTTTGGTTTGGGTTATATAGTCTTTGGGTAGATTTTGGTTTTAAAAATAGAGAACTGAATTTGTTTGGTTCAGTTTTGGGTTGAAGACTCGGATTAACCGAACCGAACCGAAAACCAAACCGAATTTCCTAAGTGTAAAACTAAACCGAACCAAACCGAAATATAATAATATATATAAAATATACAATAGATAAAGTTGCAATAATAAAATATAACTTATAAATTATAAGTTATAAAATAATGAATAAGATTATTATTTTATAAATCTTTATAGTTAATTATTAAATTGATTCATGAGCTCAAAAGTGCGATCCAAAACAATTAACATATGACTTGGGATTCTAAGCTCTTTGCTTCATCTTATATATGCATGTGAACTATTTAAGGGATTGGTCTGCATGTAAGTGATGATCCTTTAAATTTGTTGTGTATTCTTTAAATTTTTTTTTTTTGGGCAAAAGTGGGAATCTTTTTCTTGATAACAGGTTTTAAGTACGAAAAAATGACCCAAACCGAGCTGAATTGCAAAATTCGATTCGGTTTGGGTTGGGTTGCGGGTTTTCTTTAAATAATCGGTTCGGTTTGGGTATTTCGGTTCTAAGGTCGGTTCGGTTCGGGTTTGAGCCGACCATTAGTAACCTTGGTTTGGTCTTCGGCCAACCCGAACCAAACCGCACCGAGTTGCAGCCCTAACTCCTACAAGACAAATGATAATAAATAGAGGTACAAAATCTTTTAAAGAAATCCCTTTTTTTTTTAATAATCTTTCTCTTCCTCTACAACGCCTAAATCACAGCTTATCCAACAAGAAAACTTGAGCGGAAGACAGGGATTCGAAGATTCACTCCTTTCTTTAACTTTTGATTCTTTTGCGAT
Organism: Buxus sempervirens; assembly: GCA_947561395.2. Lineage (NCBI taxonomy): Eukaryota > Viridiplantae > Streptophyta > Magnoliopsida > Buxales > Buxaceae > Buxus > Buxus sempervirens. Next base: position 7,544,515 of record OX387190.1, on the reverse strand, counting down.
AGATTCAGAACCGTCACATTTCTAATATGGCATGCGTACTGATATTACAATTGCTAAACGCTAGCAATAATAGCAGACATTCCAAAAATAATAATAATTTCTGCCAGGTTTACGAAGACATATTCAAAGCGAGGCATTAGCAAGGCCAAAAAACAAATCAGTTAAGGAAAAAAAAAGTAGAGATTTGGGCACATTATCTTCAACTGAACCTGGCTGCAAATCGTTTTGTGATTGAGGCTTTCAGCTTTATCTTCTTCGATCACACAATTGAAGACGACAGCAGTTTCCGGCAAGCCTTCCGATTACGAAGTTCTACTGGACAAGCCAATCTTCAGTCGAAAACAAAAATGGGTAATAATTTCAGAAATCCCAGCAGAGTTCCCCAGTTACAAAATAAAGAAAATTATGAAATGATAAAATGGAAACAGTCAACGACCGCTCTAATGGCGTCGTGCCCGGCAGACAGACAAAGAGTGTGAGAGAGAGTGAGCGAAAGAGATGGCATTATGCTCGATTAGGGTTTTGGTCAGGGTTTCATTCGAACAGAAGCGGACGAAAGAAGGCAACCGATTTTTATCGTCTCTTGCTTTATACCAAGTTGGTTGAACCAATCAGTTCAACCCACTCGGTTTACTTTTATTTGAGCGGTTGGGTTTGAATTAGTGGAGACGTGTTGCGTTTAGTAAGGTTTGGTCTTTTATCTATTATCTATATTTTTATTATCTATTATCTATTCCACTATTATATCATATATAACATATATATAGTACAGAAACATCACCTTCTCTCTCCTCCATGTGGACATCCTCTTTTTCTCCAATGGCCTTTTTGGGCCTCATATTAAAATAATTAGAGGAAAGGCGCTCGCGATGCGCGTGGTGCAAGTTAGGAAAGTTTGAAATTGACATTGCATGTTGCCAAATCATAATTTTTACCTTAAAAGAGTAATCGGTACCTACTCTATTTCCCTACTTTTCTTTCCTAAGCCGGGTTATTTGTTAAATGTTGCCAAATGTCGGTTTCTGATTTGTTTACTTTTTTTTTCTTTCGCATCCGTCAGCTTATTAGTTTGTTGTTGCCAAACATCATGCACTATCAAAAAACAAACACAAAACATAGTAGGAGAGATTCTTGGAACAAATCAATGTGTCCAGAAAATGAAAGCAGGAAAAGTTACTCTGTTTTCATAAAACGAACACAAAACAGTAATCATGGAAGTCCAAGAGATTCCATCTATATGAGGCATTTCATTGAACAATCGACGACCACACCAGATAAAACCATAACTTATGTACAACTCGATCGAAGTGTCGCATAAGAACACATCTAATCAAGACCCATTTGGATTCCCGGGCAATGGATCATTTCTCCAAACTTGACTACAACCAACTATATAAGAGACCCATTTGACAATATATTGTCAAAGAATGATTCAAACTACATACTCCTTGATACTTCAATGGCATTAGCAAGATCAGCCATCAAATTCCAAAACCAAAAAAGGCTCTTAATAATTATGCTCACAAATAGGAAGATTGCAACCATAGCTTAAAAATCATCACTGTCTTTAATGGAGCAAGTTGTTGAAGAGGAAAAAATCTAGGATCCTGTATAATTGTGGTCCCATTTTTGTCCATTAGAAGCACTCTTCTTGGCTTCAAGGGAAGAACCATCCTTGAGTGCTACTTGACCTTTAGTTGCTTTTCCCATTGCATTTGCTACCCACCCATCAGGCGAAGCATCTAAAAAGTCGAAAAGAGTACGTTAGAACATGAAAATACAATAACAAAGAGAGTAAAGCTTTCTTTACTACAAGAAATTTCTGTTTGCCAAAAGAATGAGAAAAACTACAAAACCCACAACAACAAGAGTAACCAAATGAGCCAAAAGTATCAAATTTTTAGGTTTAGGAAAACTAAATTTAACCAAGACAAATTAATGGCTAACTAAGAAAAATTGAAATTTTCTATTTAACAGAGTAATTCAATGTTGCTAGTCCTAGAAAGAAAGAAAAAGCCAAGTCTATTAACTTCTGGAGGTAAAATTCTGCCAATGAGAAAAGAAAGAAAAGTCTTAGTCTATTTCCATGAACGATGAATTCACAAAACAAAAACTACTCATACTTGATAAAGACATGTAGTAGAATAAACTAACCATTGTAAGAGACTTTTAAAGGTATACGACATTGATTTATAATTAAATAATGGGTTAGCTGCTAGAACTTCTACTATTTATAGCTTAAGTTCTGATTTGAACCTAATCTATATATACATATATAGGAATCGGCTTTTCCTTAGGATTCACGAGAGCCCTTCAAACCCCAACCTCTGAACCCCCGTAGTTCCACGTTGCCTCTGACGTGGAGACCTTCAAACCCCATGCTCTGAACCCCCGTAGTTCCACGTTGTCTCTGACGTGGCTGTCTACGTCGATCAATTGCTCAGTTTCTCAAACTTGTAACGGTAAACAAACGCAAGGAACCCAAACGTAAGTCCTAATGATGAGTTATCTTCAACCTGTAGATACTTAATTGACGAGAGGAACCCAAACGTAAGTCATAATGATGCGTGTTGCAATTTGTCTTCAACCTGAACCGATTAGCATTCAATGGCAAGGAATCCAAACGTTTTTATTCTCCTTTTCTCCTACAAACGGAATTCCTGGTAAACAGATTTTGTCTCAAGGAAGCCTTTCTCACTTAATCGGTATAGCAAGCCTGGTTCAGGTATGTTCTTGTATTTCCTCCAATCTTGCTTCTTCTCCCTTTCTTATATGCACAAGCCTGGTATGCTCTTCTATTTCCTCCAATCTTGTATTTTCTCCCTTTCTTATATGTTCTGCTTTTTCTCCCTTTCCAATGCATGTTCCCTGTTCGACAAATTCACTCTTTTATACAGGTGCAATGGTTTCTTTCTTGAATTTTTTTTCCTTGGGTAAATAGGCATGGTATCTAATTACATGGCTTAAACCCACGATTTCTTCCTATACCAAGGTAACAACCAGGGCTTGCCTATTGAGATTTCCAAGTCAGCCTTGCAAATCTCTCTCCTCATTCCTGAATTAGTGGGTGATTTAGAATGAAAAGACGTTGAAGGTAGCTTACTTAGCTGTAAATGATTTACCCATGAAAGCCATCCATTGGCGTGGTTGCAACTCCAACTATAGAAAAGTCTGTCCAAAATACAACATGAAACCTGACTACCTAAGGGAATGAGCAAGACTTCAAACGTTGAACTCTTATACCCCTTCAGATGAAGACATCTCAACTGTATTGAGAAGTCATTTGAAACATGAATTCTGAAGATCACAAAACCAAAGAGATGGATAGTGATAATGCCTTTTGTGAATTTCTCGTCTATGGTGCTTCAGTAAAATTCTAAGAGACAAATCTGTTTTGTAATTTTTCAATGTGAAATTTTGAAATTTATATGCAAGCATAAATCAGAAAGTGTAGCGATAATTGTAATTGTATACTACAGTTCTATTGCTCCAGAGTCTAGAAGGCCATAATTTAGGTGCTTCAGTAAAATTCTAAGAGACAAATCTGTTTTGTAATTTTTCAATGTGAAATTTTGAAATTTATATGCAAGCATAAATTAGAAAGTGTAGAAATAATTGTAATTTCTAAGAGACAAATTTGTTTTGTAATTTTTCAATGTGAAAATTTGAAATTTATATGCAAGCATAAATCAGAAAGTGCAGAGATAATTGTAATTGTATGCTACAGTTCTATTGCTCCAGAGTCTAAAAGGCCATAATTTAGGTGCTTCAGTAAAATTCTAAGAGACAAATCTGTTTTGTAATTTTTCAATGTGAAATTTTGAAATTTATATTCAAGCATAAATTAGAAAGTGTAGAAATAATTGTAATTGTATGCTACAGTTCTATTGCTCCAGAGTCTAAAAGGCCATAATTTAGAATCATTTTAAAATGACCAGATTACTTCTGCCCCTGAATATTTGGCCTTTTCTGGTTCAAATAAGAAATGAAACCCTCTAATTAATCTAAGCTTTCCTTTTCCGTTTCATGCAGATCTGATTTTTTTTATTTTGAATGTTTACTTTTGCATTCTAAGTGTTCCTTTTTCATTGAAAGAAATAGTTTTCTTCCTCCTCCCTTTTCCCCCTCATTGTTTTCTTATTTTTATGTTTTGATTCTTATAGCAAGTTGAAAAAGATGGTTACTGAACAGTATCAAACACTGGACCACATACATCCATATGGGTATGGATTCCGTTGGACAGTGAAAGTTAGAATAAGCAGAATAGCAGATATACATCATTTTGTATCTCAAAATGTCCCGGGAAAAGTCCAAAACTTGGTAGTAATTGATGAGAAGGTATGCTCCACTCAATAAAATGAATATATTTTCAGAGATATTATAAGTAACATGATTATTGAAATATTTTCAGGGCGATCAAATGCAAGTTGTTCTATACAACACACATATTGATAAGTTTGGTGACATTTTGAAGGAAGGATCTGTGTATATCATAAAGTCTTTCAAACTTTCAAATTCCCCAAAAAAGTTTAGAATGGTACCACATAAGTTCCAAATGTCATTCGTTGATGCAACCACTGTTCAGAAAGTTGAGGATGATTGTCCTGATATTCCACTTCAAATGTATGCTTTCATAAAGTTCAACAATTTGCGCTCATTTATGAATGATGATGGTTGCTTGACAGGTATAAGTTTTTTGGTGATTTCGTTTAAACTTTATATCAATGTTTATATAACTGTATTTCTTCTTTTATGTAGATGCTATTGGAATATTAGTTGCTGTCAATACACCCACAAATGTCTTTAGAAGGGATGGCACACAATCAACAAAGATAGACATTTTGCTTGTTGATGATACGTAAATTTCTCATTTTATATCATCTATTTCAGCTATTTTGTTAATAGATTTAATTTGTTACATATAAAAAAATTAAGTTAAAAAAAACCATTTTATGCAGATCAACAACAATTACCATTACATTATGGGGTGTCATTGCTACCAAATATCAAGAATTGTTATTGAAGGCATTGCCAAAAAAGACGATTATACTTGCAACTTCATTGTCGGTTACAGACTTTAAAGGTATGTTAATTATATATATTTAATTTTAAACTTTTTTTTATGAAACTTAACTAAAAAATTACATCTTGTGTTTTTAGGTGTGATTAGCTTATCATCAACTTCATTGACCTCTGTATCTCTCAATCCATCAATAGAAGAGTGTACTAAATTAATGGAATGGTACTGTGATATAGTTAAAGTTATTAAATTTTTTATAAATTATGTTCTGTATTTGATTGTATTGAATTCCAAAACAGGGAAGAACATGTCACTGATTCGGAAATCTTCACGCCGACTTTTGTCACTAATCAGTATGGTATATCTACAACTGTCAAAGCTAGAGTAACACTTGATGAGTTGATTTCATCTTCATATGCTTGCCCAATTCAGGTGTTCAAACTTAAACCTTGATTTTTCATTTATATTTATTTTTGTGTAGCACACAAATCATAATGATTTTTCTTTTGTATGTAGCCCATGTTATATGCTATAAAAGCAACAATTGTACGTATACATTCAGATGGCTTGTTATGGTTTGTAGCTTGCACAACTTTTAAGAAAAAGGTAGAGCAAAAAGATGAGATTTGCTTCTGTCACAATTGTAATACCAAAGATCCTGGAACAATTTTAAGGTATAAACATTTATATCTTATTATTTATATTTTTTTAAGTTCACCATTCTTATCATTATTAATTAGTTTTCATTAATATCCTATTGTAGATACCTTGTCAAAATTGATGTACAAGACTACTCAAATGAAACAACATTAGTATTATTTGACAAGGAAGCAGAATTTATGTTTGGATGTAGTGCCACTGAACTCCAGAATCTTAAAATATCTGTGAGTATTTGTCGGAACAAATTTCATTCCCATTACTTTTTTTTTGGCTCCTTCCATTTACCAATTATGTTCAAACGTATTTCTTTATTACCACCTTATATAATACATATGTGCCACAAAAAACATTCCCATATTTTATATTGTACGATCATGCATAACATGTGGGAACACACAATCTTTTAGTTTTAAATAGGTGTCCTATTATGGATAGCAACACTACAACAGCAATAATTTTTTATACCAGGTTATTAGGGATAAAAACAAGAATCCTATTGTGCCATTTTCAGATGTCAGTAAAAGGAAACATAGCATATGTATGATCGGCATTCTCAATTTCAGTCTATACCTATTTTCTTCATATGCAACCATTTAGATTCAGGAGTATTGGAGTGGTCGAAGCACCATCCATGCAACTAAAATCACATCCTTGAAATAGAACATTGACTCACTTGTAGCACATTAGGTTAATCCACAATTTCGGCATTTGTTGCACACCTTTTTGTAGATTGTGCATGGATAAGCAGTAAGCAGTGGTAGGTTTCAGAATATATTTTGTGGTTATCCGAGTGCACTCTTCAATGATGCAAAGTGGTTTGTTTTAGGAGCTTGATCCTTTATACAACAATTTTTACTATGTTTGCTTTTATAGTAACTTTGTATATTTTTAATCTTTTCTTATTAGGAAGATGGAACAGAAAAATTTTATGAAAAAGTATACAATTCTTTGTGGAAAGAATTTTTGTTTCACATCAAGGTAACTCCAGAGAATTATCAATTCATCACAAACCAAGGTTTTACAACATCAAAAATAGAAGTGCTTGATAATGCAACAGAGAGCAGAACCCTTTTAGAAAAGGTATGTATGAACTTTTTTGTGATTGAATTTGTAATGTAATCAAGAAATATATTTTTTAATTTATTAACTTCTTGCCTCATATCCTTACATTCATCAATGGCCATGCACAACATTTCATTACACAGCTAGAGGTAAGCAATATTATATTACTCTTAACCCAATTACACTATTACATTTGTTTTCATCGTGGTTTATTTCTAATAGTTTAAAAAATATAATTTTATTCGTTTTATGTAAATGTTTTATAAGGAATCAAATGCTGGTCAACCTTCCATCCCCAAGAAAAAATTGCTTGAGAATGAAGGATCTGAACAATACTTTGTGCAGGTATAATACCGAATCGATGGTTTACAAAATATTCATTTTTTGCTGTTATAAAGATTATATTTAGTTAACAGTTGTAATTGGGTATCTATTATCTTCCTTTTTTGGTATTTCTTACAATATTATATTGTGTTAACAGGACAACAAACAGAAAATAGAAGCTGCAGATTCAAGTGAATCCAAGCGTCATTCAAGTAGCTGTGGGTATGTTTTCTAAATGAAAATTTTAAACTCACATCATGATCTACATATCACATTTATCTTGTAGAAAATTATGATCTTCACTTCTTAATCTTATTTATGCTTACTATTATTTCAGAGACCCAAAAACAGATCACAACTTCGCAAAGTAAAACAACTTGGACGAACAAGATTAGAGAGCTGTCAAACAATATGGTTATGTTTGTTTCAGACATATTTGCCACATTTAACTATATTTTTGATTAATAGTACTATTTGTTCTTTCTGGCCCATGTTTTAAACTTTAAATTGTGATCATTTTATTATGAAGTTCATTTTTATTTTTTACAGTTATTATGAGTTCATTTTTTGTTTATTGGTACGTCCATCTAAGGCTTATGATCATAGGAAATACCAGCTGGTATGAACTTCTCAAGACTACAATGGTGAAGTTAATTATTTTGTAATTGGAGGGTCAAGTGGGGACGCCTAATTGTTCTTCTTAACAACTACCAACTTCTTATCTCAATCTGAATTGGGAAAATTCAATGGATCAGAGTGGCCCTTTGATTCACCCCTGAGCTCCATTGTTTCTTCTCCCGCTCGATCCAATGCTGCCAGTCCCGCCGAGAGCATTATCATTAGACAATTGATTGGAAGGCTATGCAACTCTGGTGATATCTCTCCACAGTTACAGACATTGGGGAAGAGTGTAGCTTCTTACATTGGAGGGAACAGCAGTACCAACACTTCTTGTTACAGCACCCCTTTGAATTCCCCTCCTAAAATAATTCCTTGAAACCCTTGAATCAGAAACTGGCATTTCATCCGTTTCGTAGTCAATCTTGTTACTAGATAAACAAGAACATCGCCAATTCATAAAAACATATTAGTTTAAAGGCTGGATAACCAATGCCTGACTGATTTTTAATTATTTTACGAAAATCACTAATAATTAATTTTCCCATAAAAGTGAAGAGAGAATAAGATGAAGTGCACGTATAAGCTCTTTCATTGGCCAATTCATTTTAAAAGTCACTTTTTTATACAAGAAATCGTTTTTTCAAGTCAACCAACCAATTACAACACCATACTGCTCAAATTATTCCCATCCATGAAGGAGACGTGAGAGCCACAGATCCACTGCAAGAGATGGATGACAAAGGGATAGTAAATTTATCAAATAGTCCAATGTGTAAGGGACCAGGTGCTATGATCTCCCTCCCTGTTTAGACTCAAGTGTAAGAGACTTGTGCGGCCTACAAGGAATCTGTAATCAGGTGCAGGGGCTCAACCCGAAAGAGATCCACTCCCTATGAGCAGGGGCCTCAAATAAAACGATCCTTTCCCTTGAGGTAGAACCTGAGTCCAATTGAAACAATAAATAAAAAATTAAAATAATGTGAATAGATCTAATTCACATACCAACAAAAAATCCTTCCTAAAACATAAAAAACTATGATTGAGAAAGATTCCAAGTTGAAATATAGAAGAGGAAAACACAAAGTGCTACCCAGCGCCTGTTTCACAAAACAGCTTGCTTTAAAATAGTAACAAACTGGTCAATGGAGGGTGAAAATGACAATATGCAATAAGAGTCAATGCTGATTTGAATTTATTTCTATCTATAACTGTTATTAGTAATTCCTTTAAATAAAATCTCAACATAACGATTAATCAATTTCTTAAATTGTAACAGATGGACATATAAAATTTCCTAATTTAAAAGTATTTCCCTTTCCCCACCCATCTCTTTTGCCTTCTGCTCTCCCCTCTGATGAACCTTTCACATAAAGCACTCAAGTTATCTTCCTTCTCAGGACATCTCCTACTATATAGTCTTCAATCTCACCATCTTCATCTCAAACAGTGGTTCATCTTCATCTCACGTAGCCATTAATTTCTGTTTTCTTTTCTCATTGTTTTAACCTTCATCATGTAAGTAAATCTTTTTTCACTTGTTTCAATAACTATCATGTTCTCTTTCTTTTATGTTTTGCAAAAACTACTCAAAACTGTTAGTAAAACGAATTTTCATTTTTATATATATAGTTTGACGACACATCCACCACATGATAACAGATTACATATAACAATATTAACTTCATTTCTTATTTTAATTTTTTTTTCTTTTTTTACACTATGTACTGATAAATCCCCGTATCAGTACACACTCTCATCATTTGTTCTCCTCTTGTTAGCAATATCCATTTTCCTAGAGTTAACACAACCTTCAAACCTATCTTACACAATATCACAGCCCTTCCACCATAATTCCTCAAATTGTCCTAGCATTTTAGTCATCAAAATTGTATAATCCTATACACACACATTTCAACTAGCATTCACCAGACTGAAGAAATGTGCTTTGACACATTTTAAAATACATGTTTTATCTCATATATATATAAGTAAGAGCTTATATATGGTTTGATAGAATGTGTAATCCACCAACTCTGCAAAATATAGAGCTTTAGATAGATGCAATAGTCTAAACAAAAGCAATCAACAAAATGATCTCATAGATTATACAAGAATCAAAACAATACTTGTTCTTATGCCAAAATAAGAGATTCACTCTCATTAATTTCTCTAGCAAAGTATGTCTTAAAATCAATCCTTTTGCCTTCTTATATTGACCCACATAATGATTTTCATTTATATTTATTAACATTGGTTTAAAACAATATTATTAACCAATCATTTTATTAATAATCATCTTCTCTTTAGCAGATGGAATATGCACAATTACAAGGTCCAACTGATGACAACACAGATATTGACAAGTTAAGACGCTGTCGTTTGGCAAGATTGAGAAGGAGAATTCATTTATGCAAGTTATGAAACAAACCATTGAAGTTAATTCATGAACTTATTTTGGAATCTCAACATTTGGCAAGATCTCTAAGAACATCACTATTACGTGGAAAAAGAAATCTGCCAAATTCTACATCACAATGCAGAAGAACAATTTCTACATCTCCAGCACAACCCATTGATCACATGAGTGATGACAATGAATTGAACAATACAACCAATATACATCATTCATCCACTTCAAATGGTAATTCAATAATTCTTTCATAAAACTCTATTCAAAATATTATTATACTTATAATAATTGTCATTTTTCCACGATTATTATCATTCTTCCTCAATGTTTAATAGGTCGAAGACGAACAAGAGCTTCATCAAGATGGGTGCTACAACCTAGAAATTCCATATGTCCTTCTTGCACGGCATTAATGTGGATTGAAGAGAAATCTGGGCATAGTTCAAAGACTAATCCAATATTTACACTTTGTTGCCAATCTGGGAAGGTCAAATTACCATCATTTCTTCCAACACCAGGATACTTACAAGTACAATTAGAAAGTCAAAGGTTCAAGGAACATATAAGAACATACAATTCGATGTTATCATTTACATCAATGGGAGCAAAGATTGATCATAGTGTTGCAGATGGTAGAGGGCCTTATTCATTTAGAATTAATGGTGAGAATTACCATAGAATTGGATCCCTCCTTCCTACTCATAGAAACAAACCAAAATTTGCTCAACTATATGTTTATGATACTGAACACGAACTCCAAAACAGATTGAATATAGTGAGGAAACATGGCACAACATCAGAAATAAACACATCTGTGCTTCAAGGATTACAAGAAATGTTGGATGAAATCAACCCTTATGTAAAGGTATTTCGGATGGCTAGAGATATGTTAACTAGAAACAATGTGGCTACCTTACACATAAGAATTTTGGAATCCAGGAATGGAAAACAATATATGAAGCCAACAACAAATGAAATTGCTGCATTGATAGTAGGTGATGGAACCGAAGAAGTACAAAATCGTGATATTATAGTGTGCAGTACAGAAGGTCGCCTGAAAAGAATACATGAAAGGCACCCTTGCTACATGGCATTACAGTATCCTTTATTATTTCCCTATGGAGAAGATGGCTGGTGTAAGAGTATACCTCATTCAAATACTTCATTGAATTCTGCAAATGAAGTATCAATAAGAGAATATTATGCTTTTCGTTTGCAATTTCGAGATTTAGAAGGAAAGACCTTGTTACAAGGAAGCCGATTATTCCAACAATTTGTTGTTGATTGCTACACAATTATAGAACAAGACCGATTAAATTGGGTGAGGAATAATCAACATACTCTGCGTTCAGAACTTTATAAAGGCTTGCATGATGCTGTTACTGCTGGTGATGTTAATGCTGCTGCAGTTGGAAGAAGATTTATCTTACCATCATCTTTTACAGGAGGCCCACGTAATATGATTCAACATTATCAAGATGCCATGGCAATATGTAGATCAATTGGGCCTCCAGATCTTTTTATTACATTCACATGTAATCCAAGATGGCCCGTAATTATTGAAGATCTTAGGCGTATTCCTGGTCAAAAGCCTGAAGATAGACCTGATATTCTTGCAAGGGTATATAAAATTATACTACGTCAACTATTATCTGATTTAAAGAAAAAAGCAATTTTTGGAACAGTTGTTGCTGGTAAGCCTAAAAACAAATCAATTTTAATTTCTTTATATTTTATATTTGCCACTAATTATTTTTCTTCTTCTTCATGTATATCATATTATTGATTAACAGATATCTATGTTGTGGAATTTCAAAAGAGAGGACTACCACATGCCCACATACTTCTAACTCTTGCAAAAGAATATAAACCAAACACGCCAGAGGAAATAGATGCTATCATTAGTGCAGAACTTCCAGACAAGGATTCTGATCCTTTGGCATATGAAACCGTCGTGAGGTGTATGATTCATGGACCATGTGGTGCAATGAATCCAAATTGTCCATGCATGGTTAATGGGAAATGTTCAAAACATTACCCAAAAAACTTCTACAATGAAACAAGCATTGATGAGAATGGATATGTGATATACCGACGACGAAATGACGGAAGAACTATCAATATCAATGGCTTTGAACTAGATAATCGTTGGGTTATTCCATATAATCGTGATCTGGCAACAAAATATGATGCACATATAAACATTGAAAGATGTGTCCATAGCAAGTTGATAAAGTACTTGTACAAGTACCTACATAAAGGTGTTGATCGAGCCACAATTATTATAGAGGATAATAGTGCACCATTGACCGATCAAGGAAGAAGATTACATCGACAAGTAAATGAAATCCAACAATACCTTGATTGTCGTTATGTGTTCGCCGTTGAATCTTGTTGGAGGATATTTGAGTTTGATCTTCAGCAACAAAACCCATCAGTTGAAAGATTGCAATTTCATCTCGAAGATGAGCAATTTGTAATATTTAAGGATTCTGATGATATTGAATCAGTCATACAACGGCCTGGTGTTAAAGATACAATGCTCACCCAATGGTTTGAAGCAAACAAACAACATGAAGTTGCACGGTCTTTGACGTATGCCGAATTTCCCACCAAATGGGTATGGAATAAAAAAACAAGAGAATGGACATGGAGAAAAGGAAAGCGTTCTATTGGAAGATTATATTATGCACATCCTAATTCAGGTGAACGATATTACTTAAGAATGCTTCTTCACAAAGTTCGAGGACCAACAAGCTATGAGGACATTAGAACTGTTGATGGCACCTTATGCTCTACATTCAAGTCAACTTGCTCAAGACTTGGCCTGTTGGATGATGATAATGAATGGCATGAAGCACTAAATGAGGCATCAGTTTGGGCAACTGCAACACAGCTAAGAAATATGTTTTGCTCTATGCTTATTTTCTCAGACATAACAAATACTTTCGATTTGTGGGAAAAACATTGGGTTGATCTTACAGAAGACTTTGTGTATAGAATGAGAAAAGATTCTATACAGGAAGAATTATGCTTGGATACTGATGATTTAAAGCAAATGGCACTATGTGAAATTGAGAATATTTTAAACAGAAATGGTAAGTCACTCAAGGACTTCCCAACTATGCCAATGCCTAAATTCCACTCTTCAGAAATGCTTTATAATAGACTCATTAGAGAAGAACTCAACTATGATCCTGTTGAGGAATGTCATCATTTTGAAGAACTACATTCAGGATTAAATCAAGATCAAAGACTAATATTTCACAAGGTAATGGAAGCATGCAAAAATGAAAAGGGAGGGCCATTCTTTGTTTATGGTAGTGGTGGCACAGGAAAAACATATTTATGGAAAACAATAATTGCAAGCATAAGAGCTGAAAAGAAAATTGTTCTAGCCGTTGCTTCTTCAGGCATTGCAGCTTTACTTTTACCAAGGGGACGTACTGCACATTCAAGATTTAAAATTCCTTTACAGCTACATGAAGGTTCATCATGTGCAATTGTGCAACGAACTCAACTTGCAAAACTAATACAACAATCAAACTTGATCATATGGGATGAAGCACCAATGATACATAGATATGCATTTGAAGCTGTAGACAAAACTTTTAAGGACTTGATGAAAGATACTGGTTCAACATCAAGTAATAATGTCTTTGGTGGCAAGGTTGTTGTACTTGGAGGGGATTTTAGACAAATATTGCCTGTCATAAAAAAAGGAGGACGTGAACTTATAGTTGGTTCTTCATTGCAAAGATCACCAATATGGAATGAATGTCAAATGCTGTGCCTCAAAACTAATATGAGAATTATGTCATCAGCCAACACAAGTGAAGAAAACAAAAAATTGCAAACTTTTGCTAATTGGATTCTCGATGTTGGAGATGGAAAACTTCCTAGAATATCTTTTGTTAATGGTGGAGAGCAAAATTGGATTCAAATTCCAAAAGAACTACTAATTAAGAATGATGATAAAGGTTTGCTGAATTTGATAAACATTACTTATCCGGAAATCGAAAAAAGATATTCTGATTGGTCATATTTGCAAGAACGTGGAATTTTAGCACCAAAGAATGTTGATGTTGATGAAGTAAATTTGATTATGCTATCAATGATTCCTGGAGAAACTCATAAATTCTTAAGTGCCGATACAATGACTGCAGTTGAAAATGAGAGTATTGAAGAAAATATAAAATGAGAGTATTGAAGAAAATATGAACCCACCTGAGTTGTTGAATTCTCTAACATTTCCTGGACTACCGGATCATTGTTTACAGCTTAAAATTGGGGCTCCAATTATGCTTTTGCGTAATCTGAATCAGTCTCTCGGACTTTGCAATGGCACTCGATTGGTTCTTACAAGGTTAGGAAGAAGAGTTATTGAAGCAATAATCATAACTGGTACTAACATAGGTGCTACAATCTTATTTCCAAGAATTGTCTTATCCCCATCAGATACGGAATGGCCTTTTATGCTCAAAAGACACCAATTTCCTATTAAGTTGGCATTTGCAATGACAATAAACAAAAGCCAAGGCCAAACAATGAAGCATGTTGGTGTCTATTTACCAAATCCAGTCTTCACTCATGGTCAACTATATGTTGCTTTGTCTAGAGCTACATCACTAGATGGTTTGAAGATCTTAATTATTAATAAAGAGGACAAACCAGAAGATTACACTCGCAATGTTGTCTACAAAGAAGTTTTCAATGACTTAACAAACCTCAAAACAAGGTAAAACAAAACAACATTATTAAATCCTTTTTTAAATACTCATTTATTTTGTACTAAACATTTTTATTACTCAATGTTGTGTAATTTGTAAATTTATAGGTCCTCCGAAAGCAATTAAATTTGTTCATTTAAGCAAAATTTTATTTACTAATTGTTTATGCTGATTTAATAGTTGTTGCTCTTCTTCTCTCATTATTTCACATTTATTTAGATATATATACCATAATTTCCTTTTCTACTTATGTACTATCTTCTAATGTTATGATGCCAAAAACAATGAGTACTTTGATGCTAAAAACAATGTTCTCTACACGTAGCTACTTATCTATTCTTTTGCTCTAAGCATATACACATAAATATTGCAATAACCCTTCTAGGTTTTTTTAGCTTTCTTATTTTAAGTTTTCCAGCCTACATTTGAATACGAGAAATCAAATACACTCCTGCGATATACTCATAATGTGCCCTTCAAACCTCTTATGTTTAATGTTTAAAGTTAAATTATATGTTTTAAATCTATATTTATAACTCTAACTCTTTCTATAACTCTTATCCAGTCCCTCCTCTTCCACATTTAAAATCTATACACTTACTACACTTAAATTTCATGTTCAATAAAAGTATTTTTGTAAAAATTAAATCAAAAACTACCATTTGTATATCCCAAAAATTTCATCAAAACGACTTTGTGCATGTCATATTATTCCAAACAAAATGAAAAAAAAATTTTACGAGGAATAACAATACAAAATTGCTGATCCATGTCTTTCCAGTGAATTAATTTACTAAAATTTTAAATTTGCATTTTATTACTACACTTTCCTGCTAACTATATCATTGTCAATTAATATAGTAGTTTTGACTATGTTACTTATTTTTTTTACATTATACTTCATCTTCACCTTCCTACATCTTTTTATCATAACATCATTTTTTACTTAATTTTCTTCATCTATTACATGTTTGTTACATTTCTTACCATTCACATATTTACTTAAGAATTTTAATTTCAGCATCTTCATATCACCTATATTTTAAATGTATACTTTAAATCTATACTTTAAAGTATACTTTAAATTTCTTACACCTTTCACTTCAGAATCCATTTAACTTATAACAACAAATGCTTTCACTTATAACAACAACTGCTTTTATTATAAGTATACTTATGAATTTTAATTCCTTACCATTCACAATTCTCAGTTTTTCAAACAAAATTTAAAGTATACATTTAATAGTTTCTCTATTCAATTCTGGATTCTTTTTTATTAATTGCACTTCTATTTTCAAAATATAAAATATAATAAAATACATGTAACAATTGCATGGGAACCAAAAACAATGAACCTATAGATGCTTCATCCAATAATAAATTAAAACACAAATAATAAAATCTATATTCCATTTCTTTATCATGTGAAATTTTATATTTTTGAAAAATTATTTATAATACTTTCCGATTCTTCTGCTCAGGTCCTTGGACTAACTGTTGTCATTTTTGGCAATAAAAAGGATTGCTAGACCTATGTGAGAATGAAGAGAAAGCCATGCACCGATTTTGGTATCAAGTCATTTCATGTAGACCTGCCACAGCAAGTATCTGAAGCTCAAGTGATCAATAAAATTCGTGAATTATATGCTCATACTCATGTTCATGATTGATGGGTCATAATTACCAATTTCTTCTTCATACTTTTCATCCTACAGAAATTAACTGCTATTACTTCAGCAGCCGTTACATGATTTTGGTTTCATTCCTCTACGCATTATCATTTATGTTTCGAAAATTTTTACAAATATGTTCTTACCTTTTGTTTCCATTTTGGAATCCATCATGTTTTATGGCTAAAGATGATTAGTTTCTAAACATTTTCAGATTGACAATTCAAAATTCCAGGCGTGAACCAGCCTTCGTTTGTTTATCTGGTTCTACAATGATAACTAATCCCTGCTGCATGCTTGTCTTCACCAGATATATAAAAATACCAAAACTACCCCTAGACTCTACCCTTTACCCTTACCCTTCATCTCTTCCAACGCAAAAGAAATGAGACCCCTTTTCAAGCCCATTTTGCGAAATCAACTGGAGTGCGGAAGCGCTGCCAAAATTTCTCGGAGAACCACAACATACCAAAACAAGAAGGTAGTGGTACAGTAAGCATTCCTACAAATTTGTATTCAACATAAGTATAAATCAATTGTTTTCGGTATCTTTTCAAGTTTCTTTTCTTTACTTTGTTCTTATTATCTCATTTCTAACCACATTTGTTTTTCTTTTCTTTACTTTGTTTTTCTTATTATCCTACTCCTCTACTGTTCAGAAGAGGAGTAGGATAGTGTTGGTTAAATGAGCAATCATTAATTCTGTTACATCTTTCTTTTTTTAAAGGGCAAAATTCTTGTCTTGTTTTTTGTCCCACATGTTTTCATCTTTCCTCTTGCTTAACACAAACAACATTGAAGGTTTTTGTAATTAATCAGGCAGTACATCGAGTTCATCAATGATTTTTCTGTTATCAGTTCTTCTTATTTTCCAAATTTAATTTATACATTGTATTCTGTTTTTAACTATGCACTAAGAATGGAAGCTCATTGAGAGTGGACAACTTTTTTAACACCAAGCCACAACAACTACTTCATACTTCATAAATTGTTGTCTTTCTGGGTTAAGTTTGTAAGCCTTTGGTTTTTCTATTGTTATATGATGTCCTCTTCACTATGCTTTTTTTATTCTTATACCCTTTCCACCTATTTCTTATGATAGCCTTCTACTCTATTCCTTGTTTAATATTTAATGAAATTTCCCATTAATAATAGTAAACAGCCTCCTTGCTTCCAGGGGTAAGGTTGTGTACATGCTACATACACTACAACATGAACAAAATATTATAACACACATCATCATGTAAATGCCCTCTAAACCAAAACAAAAATAAACCAGAAGAAAAACACATAAGAAGTTTAAAACAAATGTAGGCAAAGTAATCATTTTCCTAGCAAATCAAATAATCATCATCTCCTGTTCATTTCATTCCATGATGCATTGGATGAATTTCCTCACATGTTTACTTTCAAAGAGAACACTATAATTGTGTACATACAATTATGAAGACAATCAAACATGAGTTCTAATAGAACACTATAATTATTTATTTAGTTATTTAAATTTAAGGCGAAACCTGCAAATTCCAAACTTGCCAAACATGATTTCCCCATGAAGACCATCAAAATCTTTAAAGGAAAGCCAACTCTTTCGCACCTTTCTCTTTCCCCGTTTAACAGAGTCTCCGTCAAATTAAATGGGACATAAACGGATATAGAAGAAACAAACCAACAGCTAAAACCCATAAGAACAAATTTAAATAAATAAGACAAACATACCAACTTCGAGCTCTCGATATCAATTTCACTGCGACTCAGCTAACTTTTTGGTCGTTGCCAGTGAGCACCCTTGGGGACTGCTTCCCTGGTCTAAATACGTTTCCAGGGGGTAGATTGGTTTTCCACCCGAGAAGCATTCTTGTTTCAGCTTCGATCAAAACCTAACGACTGGTGAATGTTTCATGTGCCCAAGTTTCTGAACTTCACCCCATTATGTTTGACGAATCCGCCGTAACCCACGGCAGGAGCTACATGATGCTTTTCGGCACACCCGACATATTCAATTTACCCCTTCTGAAATCCACCCACTTGTAATGTTTGGTTGTCGATCAAGAAGACGGATGACTTATCAACTCTGAAATTGGTCAAACATTCACAAGTCGTCTCACGGCGAAACTACAACCACGACCAACCTCCGAATCCGTCGTACTGCTGTGTTTCGGAAGCATGGGAAGCTTCGGTGCACCACAACTCAAAGAGATCGCATTCGGCCTCGAACAAAGTCGCTACCAGTTCCTGTGATCTTTGCGTCATCCACCAAAGGGAGGGTTGAACACGAAATTGCCGACCGAATACACATAATTTAAGAAAGTGCTACAGGAAGAAGAAAACCCCACAGAACAGAAAAAAAACCAAAAACAGATAACAGAGAAAAGGTAAAGGAAAACTTCGTTTTTAGTTATACTTTTTCTAAATATTTTGCCTTCAGTCAACCAATTCTACGTATTTAATTTTAAGTAATACTATTTAAAAATCATTTCTAATTGATTTCATTTTACTTCGTTCAGACTTTTTTCTCAAAGTACAACAGAACAGACTTTCAAAACCTTTTCACCCATTTCATTATAAAATATTATATATGTACAACAGATTTCGCCCTCTTAAAATTCTATTCAGATGAACAACAATGTTCACCCTCTTTTAATTCAACTTAAATATAACCTACTTCCATTATCTAATTCGATAGGGTGCTACCGTTACAAATATTGATCTTTTTCATAATTTTACCACAACGTAGCAATGATACTACCAGAAATCAATGTAACAAATTCGCTTATCTAAGTTCATCTTTCATTTTAAATTTTTAATATTTTCCTAAAAATAAAATTGTTAATCTTCACAACTAATATATATATTTTAAAAATCAAACATACAACAATGAAATCTCATATAATTTTTACTTATCCCCGTGCATCGCACGGGGTGTTTGCTAGTTTAAAATAAGGGAGTTGATGCCCACTTGGTAAAACACAGCTCATAGGGTTATTTACTGTTCTACCTTTTAAGGACGCTTGGTTTCCATTTAAGGTGCTTTTAGCATATAAAGGATTACGCAGTGAAAAATTTTTATTTGGATCTGTTGAGTGATAACAACATCACTGCTCTTTTAGGATGGTTTGCACGCCAAATAATGTACCATATGTGATTTAGTAACTCAGGTTAATTTGGCAACGTTATTGTGGGAAATGAAACAGAATTGAGCCCCATATTGATGCAAAAATAAACCATTCGACATTATGTAGCTTATTAAGAAATTTCAAAATTGCATACCTATGGACCAATTCCGTACTCTTGTGTGTCAACAGGCAATCCTAAGTCCCCTCTGGATTCCACTGTATAATGTACGTCATCCTGTATGTTGTAAGCACGTATCTTATGGACCCAACTAATGCCCCTTTTCCTCATGCCCACGTAAGTAGACCAATGCACCCTGCCAGCTGCTTCAATATTTTGGAGTGCAAGTGCCAGCTTGTTCCCATAGTCGCATTTGGCTATTTTCAATGATTGAAAAGAAGAGGAAGAAAATAAACCTCATTGTCAAAGACATACAAATAATTTTTTATAGAATATTAACGAATAACTTTAGGATTCCCAAAAGCAGGGTTTCATCAAATTGTGAGCCAAATCTTGAAATCAAAAAAGTTTTTGGCACTTTTTTATCTCCCAGAATTTGGCATAAAATTAAAAACATCTAATAATTTATATGAAGATCAATATGCAAATTATTTCAGGCATAACAACAAAAAGTTCCCTGATGAACATAAACACAAATCAATGAACATATAATCTCCACATTGCAAAACATCAAAAACAAAAATCAAATGTCTTTGAAGTTTCAAAGAAAATTTTAATTTAATGTACATATGAAATTTGCACTTTCCTTCATTTATTTGACAGGTTTGTGAGATGATCTACCATAGCAGCAATACATGAAATCAAAGAGAAGTCATTACATAATCCTGCCATTTTTCAACCAAGGCATAGCAGCAACACATGAAATCTAAGAGAAATCATTACATCATCCTCCTCTATGCCAATCTGGGGTTGTGAACATTGAAATTCTATTCGTTCTTGAAGTAGAATTGGTATTAAATGATACTCCATTGATAAATAACATAATGCACCTGAATCATACTGTGCAAACATGTAAGAATTCCAAATAACGCATGTATAAAAAAATAAATGAAAACCACAAAGGCAATATGTCCTAGAATTTATCGGGTGGAAAATCGATGTTAAAACTGGTTAATTTTGTTTGTTTGTATTAAATGACATAACTGTGTTCAAATAGCTCCATTATATATATTAAGAGCATAAAAGTCAATTGTACTCGGTTGTGAGCCTTTATTAATAAAATAGGTACTTTTGGGGCTTATAGTGTCCTCTAAAGGGTAATGAATGTCTCTGTTTGTTAGCAATTACATTGTGTATCTGAGTAATGTTAGTGGCATGAGACCATTTTTTTTTTTTGGGCTTGGATTTATCTGAAACCTAAAAGCTAGAATAACATTTTTTGATGGGGCAAATGTAACTTGGATTTGGCTACCACGCGCTAAACACGGGAACATGAAGGATTGGGTGCATTAGAAGGGGACGTCCCTTTTCTTCCAATGAAAAATTGAACTTCCAGCAAGTTTAAAAGAAAGTAGAGGAGAGACTCTCTCCATACCTCTATCTCTTGCGGATGAGATCCCAAGAAGTAATCATTTGCCCTCATAAACCGTTTCAATAGAAGGAAAACTGCAATCTATCGGCTGCAAAACGATTCCTAGGCTAAAAGGGCATGTCAAAAAACATATAGTTAACAACCGAATATAAAGCAATTAAATGCGAACCAGTTGTTTACATCCGCATAGAATGTCAGGAACTGCCAGTTGTTGTAAACACAAATTGTTGCAAATGGTAAGGTAATCAGAGAATGAAATCTTGGGTTTTTGTGCAGGATTCAACTTCTCATTGGAGGCCATTCTTCACGACGGAGGCGGTTTTGTGCAGGGTTCGTATTCTCAGAGGTGGGCATCGGATTGAGACAGACGGTTTCATAACTGTCTAGGCTATCGGAGGAAAAGGGGGAGATGGTTTCATAACTGTCTAGGTTTCGGTGGAAGGGGTGTGAAAATGACTATTGCACCCTTTTATTTATGTGGCTTGCCACTGATGTGAAAGGACTTTTGTGGAAAGCTGCACATTTTATTTGGCACACTTCCTATAAGCACCCAAATTTTGATCAAGCCAAATAAAAAGAGAAAAAATGTGCTAAAAGACAACAAAACGGATCAAAACCCTAAGGAACAAAAATTGATCTTTTGATCGGGTGCAAATTCCTCACCATACTTCTTCCCAATGTTTAGAAATTCCAACACGATTCTAACGCAACTGAGTTTGCTCAGATTGGGGTTCGGATGAAAAAGATATGAGCCAGTCAAACTTGAGGGGAGTCGAAAGTTGACTTTTTGCCGAACCCCAAATCAGGTGCTTACCCCTATGCCATTGGATAGAGGGCTCTGATACGGGTCCAACGCAATTGAGTTTGCCCAAATCGGAGTCTGGATGAAGAAGATATGAGCTGTCGAAGTTTCGAATAAGCAAAACCCAGAAACTGCACACGTGGCAAAAACTGCCCAAGTGGCAGCAAACGCAGCAAAATATCTCAGGGGACAATTTTTAAATAGCCAAAACTTGCAAAAGATCTCAGGGACTAAACCAAAAATCATATGGGGCAATCTACGAATATCCAAAAGTGTCAAATCGGTCAAATCGATTGCGTCAGTCAAGTTGAGGGGCAAATCCGTAAATACCCTGTTTGTATCCGATGACATATGTCGGATACACAGGAACTTCTTCATATTCGACATTTAATGTCGGATACATTGCCATGCCCTCGCTGGATTTGCGCCGATTCCCCGACAGATTCGCGCAGAAAATTAAATTTTCGAAATGATTATGTCTTGTATCCGATATTTTATGCCGGATACAAAGGAGGTTCTGTGTATCTGACATAAAATGCCGGATACAAAGGAGGTATATTGTATCTGACATTAAATGCCGGATACAAAAAATTTGTTATAAAAAGGCAACAGCAGCCCCATTTCGGGGGTTGGCTTCTTTTTGCTTGCTTCCACCTTTCTTCTCTACCCTCACTGCTCCGGATCCCCTCTCCTCCACCTCTCCTTGCCCCCATATCACCCAAGACACCACCTAAACACTACCCAACCCTTCTTTCCCTTATTCTTCTCCATTTTTCTCACAAGTTAGAGGAAGGCTTGTTGTTGTTGTTGGGAGAAGGTGCTGCTCCAGCTGCTTCCTTCACTTTAAGGAGGCTCTACACGTCTCATCCCAGGGCTTTAACCCTAAGGTATTGCTTCTTACTCTCACTTGTTTCACATATATGAAAATGAAGTGATTTAAAGAAGGTTTCAAAGGTCTTGATTTACTGTTTGGAAGCTATCCTTTAGCATGCTCTTATGGTGTTGACTTGTTCCATTCGGAAGGGGGAGAATGTTCCCCCATGAATGATCTTCCATTGTACCCCTCATGTAACCCCCCTTCTCTTCCTTTCTTTAGGTTTCTTTTTTAAGTTGAATGATTTAGTTAAAATGAGATGAGCATGCTGAGTTGTTTGCTTCAACCTCACTTACACATGGCTTACTTGTCGTTTTGGACACGCATGAGGCCTCCTAGCACTCATCTTCATTTGTGAGCCACACGTAACTGTCTTGTAACCATGCAATCCCCTTTGGTTTGTTGTTTTCATGTGTTTACCATGATCTCCACGTCCACTTTGGGTAGGCATGGCAGGTGCACTCTCACATACATTTTGGTAGGTAGTTTGTGCTTTAAATACTGTAGTGAGTCCAATTTATGTGGGTGTTTGGGTCACCGGTTCTTGTAGTGAGGAGGGAACCACAGCAAGGACTCCACTTGGTCCTTGTTCCACCATTGAGTTGGACCACCAGCTAGTTAAACCCCCATCCTTTCTCTTTTTAATTCACAAAACCCTTTAAGAGAGCCAAGTGGCTCTCACCTGAACCAATGTGGGCTCACACAGGAGCCCACATAACCCCTGGAACATCCTAGAAGACCCATAAACCCAACCCCCTTGGAAAAATCAGAAAACAAGCTTCTGTATGTTGATCCGGTAACTCAGGTCGGAACAACAGAGGCTTATTCGTAACTGGCGAAGAATGCCGGATACACTGGCCTATATGTGTAGCCGGCATCTTAGGCCGGCTACACTGCCAGACTACTCTTTTACCAGTTTTGTGATATTGTGCTGATTTTTTTGGTTCATGTGATCAATCCGGATGAACCAGAAGGGTTTCCGGGTCACTCGGAAACCCAAGATGGGCCATGGGCCGACCTGGTCTAAATTGATTTCCGGTGGGCCTTCCAACGAGGCCCACCAAGCCCGACAAACTTATTTGTGCTTAAATAAGATAATTAAAAGAATTGAGTGGGCCAGACCATCAGAGGCCCACCCAAGCCAAGTTTCAGAAGCATGTTGCTTAGATTTAGGCATGGTTTGGCCGAGACCACGGGTAGGGCAGATCGGGCCCGCTAAAGCCCACTAAACCAAACCAACTTAGGATTTCCAAACCCTAACTCAGGAAGTCTTGGGCTTTCAAGCCCAAGCCCAGGTAAAAGGGGCCCCAAGCCCAAGGCATGGCCCATTTTGGCACTGTTAATAAAGATAATCAAAATCACTTGGCAACCAACTGTGTGGCCCACTCAGGGGCCCACAAAGCAATCTCGGCCCACTTTTGCATATAAATCAAATTTAATCAAACTTGAAATTCAAATAAAATCAATTCATTGAGCCAAAACCCAAAGGGCCTCTCAGGTTTAGACTGAGGCCCACCAAGGGAACATGTAGGCTTAACCAAGCCCACCAAGGGATCCGCAGGCCTTCCAACGGGGCCTGCCCAATCAGACTCAGATCACCCTAAATAAAGAAAAGATAAAATCGAGTAAATGGACCCACACCACTTCGGTGGCCCCGCAAGACTTAATCAAATGTGCATGTTGGAATAGGAATCGGTTGAGTGAGAGACCAAAATTTGACTCAAAACCAGGATAACTATGAGACCTGTCATTCGACGGGGTGGACTAGGGTGTCTACGGACTTCCCTAGACCGCAATCGAGAAACTACTTAGAATCTCAAGCCGCAGACCAGCCTAGTAGGAAAACTTAGGCACCCAGGTGTCCGCCTGCACTTCATCAGGCGGTGGTGACTCCGATTTCTGAATCTTCACCCGTGCGACCCCGCGCACACTTCCCAAGGGGCGCCTCACTTTATATATAGTAAAGATTTATTTAAAATAAATAATTTCTTAAAATATACATATCTTACCTCCACGTTGTAAAACGCCGACCCTAATTATATGTTAATTATTAAGTTTATTTATTTAAAGTGAGATATTAGACTAATTAAGCACTTGTGATATGAATATGAGGTGGATGTGGATTACGCCTGAGAATTGAGGAAAAAAACTGAAGTATGTTGAAGGTTCTATTAAAGTAAGTTTAATTAAGGTTATATTTAAATTTCAGTTGGCTAAGGTATCCTTCAATTAGTTCTAGTGAATTGGAAATCAAATTCTGAAAAATTGAAGTTAAATGTGAAAAATTAGCCTTGACGTGCGGACCTTGAATCGCGCGTTGAGCTAAATTATGCAGAAACCATTTGACAAAGGTTTAATGCCCGAATGTTCATCCTTAACGTTCGCGTGTCTAGTACAAAATTTCCAGATTTGTTGGTTTATGCCCAGATTCGAATTGCAACACTTTTGGACCTTTCTTAAATCTTCATTAACACCAATTTGAGCCAAGAATACCTAGGGCACACCCTCTCCCTCTCAAGTAAATCTAAAGTACACCCTCCAAGAATACCTAAAGTATCACCCAAGTATACCCAAAGTATCCCTTGTATACCTAATGTACCCCCATTTTAGAACTAAGGTACACCCATGTATTACCTAAAGTACCAAGTGTTACCTAAAGTATCCCTCAATTATGCTTACGGTAATCCTCTAATATAACTAAGGTACACCCCCTAATATACCTAAGGTACCCCCTAATATACTTAAGGTACACCCCCAATATAACTAAGGTACATCTCCTAATATACGTAAGCTACCCCCCCCCCCCCCTCTCCTCTGAATATAACTAAGGTACACCCTCAAGTATAAGTAAAGTACATCCCTTAATATAACTAAGGTACATCCCCTAATATACCTAAGGTACCCCCCCTTTCTGAATATAACTAAGGTACACCCTCAAGTATAAGTAAAGTACACCCCTTGTATTACCTAAGGTACACCCCTTGTATTACTTAAAGGTATCCCCTTAATATAACTAAGGTACACCCCATAATATACCTAAGGTACACCCCCAATATAACTAAGGTACACCCCTTGTATTACCTAAAGGTATCCCCTCCCCCCCCCCCTCTCTCTCTCTCTCTCATATAACTAAGGTACCCCCTTCTATAACTAAGGTACACCCCTAAGCATACCTAAAGTACACCCCTTGGAATAACTAAGTTAAAACCCTTGAAACACCAAGGTACCCCCCTCAAATAACACTAAGGTATCCCCTTGATAACCCTTAGGTACCCCCATGGGTTTAGTGGAATAAAAAACTTGTTAAGAGGCAACTTTGATAAACAAAAGAAAGGCATATAAAAGGATGCCCTAGTTAAATGTTCTAAGGGTTTTGAACCCCTTCTTGTGTTCTACGTATAGAACAAGAGAGAAAGAGAGAGTGTAGAGGACTTGAAGCTTGGTGAAGAAGAAGAAGAAGAAAGAGGAAGATTGAAGAGAAGTTGTGCTTCTCCATTAAACAAGTAGCAAACCCTTCCGACTAAAATGAGTTTACTAAATTTTCATATTTCGCTCTTCTAAGGTTTGGTTGAGCTGAAAATTCACTTGCATGTTGGTTTTTGCTTCTAAAATTTATAGGGTACGTTTTAATTGTATAACACTTTCGTTTGGTTTTATATTGATTTGCTATGGATTTCCAACCTACATTGATCATAATTCAAATTTGGGTTTGAGTTTTATATATTGAATGAGATGTCATGTGTTAGATTCGTGTTTATATGTGTTTTGTGATGGAATTCTGTTTTAGAAGGTGATTTTGAGCATGTTGGGATGTTTTATGATCACCCCATTTGGTGTTGGAAAGATTAGAAATGGTTTGTGTGGATTTGGTGTTGGAAAATAGCCAAAAGTATTCTAGACCTGAGCTGGCGATTAATCTTGAACCATAACACCCAAAAACAGTCACTACAAAGGGTAATCGCGAGATAGGATTAGTCTCGACGACTAATCACAAATCAGGATTAGGTCCGCAATTAATCGTGGAATCTCAAACCAAATTGTGGAACTAATTGCCTTAGACGATTAATCGTGAAAGCTAATCGTGTAACGCCCCGGATCCGTGTTGTTCAATAAAGATATAACACATCTCACGGAGTGTTAGGTAAGGATCTTAAACATTTGTGATCACTGGATAATCACCTAACTAAACCATATCAGAGTGCACAATCATACTTTATCTAAGAATTCAATATTCAAACTTAACTAAGATCAAATGGTTCAACCTCAATGTATTTTATTACACCTCAAAAATTCAATTAATTCAAAAGTTCAAATCAAAATAACCTACAAGTCTAAGGAATGTAATAGTAATCTTTCTCCCTATATGTCTCAGTCGGATCTACCCCAGTAGTCGCCTCACCTCGAGTATCTAAAAAACAAAACAAAAACAAAAAGAGTGAGATACGAATATCTCAGCGAGTAGCATATGCATGCAGAAAATAGTCAACACAGTTTAAATTATGCATCGATAAATAACCAGTACGATTAAGTAACCAATACAATCTCCAAGTTTAAAACCAAAACCAATAATTGTTTCCAATCACATTTCAATTCAATACTGACAACACATCGATTGGTCAATGTCATGACTATTGTTAAGTTGATAAATTAAACATGCCAAGTAGACACTCCACACCTCCATGTACACAGTTCCGGTCTACTCAGGGTTTCGGAAACTCTGAAATGACGGTTTACTCAGGGTTTCGTCATCCAATGCCGGCCTACTCCCTGGGTTTCGGCATTGACAACCAGACCTACTCAGGGTTTCTGGCTGCTCTACACTGGTCGTGGCAACACACAATGCCATGCAATTACAACAACCAACAATAACATTACATTACTAAGCTTAAGCATGGATCCAGGACAAGCTAAACCGAAACAGCAAACCATCGTAAAATCATAACCCTGACATCACAATAAAACAATACGTTCAACATCATGTATAACTCAACCAGTTCACCACATGTCCCTCTGGACCAGAGCAGTACCTCATGTACCTTCAGTATTTACTCAAAATTCACAACACACGACCATTGGTAATAAAACCCATTTACTCACACCAAGAGAAATCTTTACATTACATTTCAGAACTTGCAATCAAGTAAAACCAGATTAAATAAATTCTCATTCAAGTACAGTGTATAAACAAAGGGAAACTAAATTAGAAACTCCTAGTGTTAGGAACAATAACATCACCTACCGATAGCCCTAAAATTCACCTTGGATGCTCCTAAGAATTTCTAGAAATTCCACATAATATTCTTAGAGTAATTGAACAGGTAATAGTATTTCTAAAATTCTAAACAAGTCATTGGCAAAGTGTTTGAACCCTCAAATCATTAAAATCTAGCTTGGTTTGGTCAACACTCCATTTCGGCAAACTATTAGGGTTTGCGCTGACCTCTGGCGCTAGGCGTGAGGTCGGCGACAACTCAATGGTAAACAAAACACTTCGCGCTTACCTATAAGATACTAGGCGTGAGCTAGGCGCATGATAAGCTCAAGATTAGCGCGAGCTTGGCGTTAAGGATTTAAGATATCGCGCTTAAGTAAACCGCTCGGCGCGAGCTCGGCGGTAAGAAAATTTGGTCTTGCGTTGACTCAAACCAATTGGCGCTAGGTAGGCGCCAACCCGGCGGATGCTATCTCCGATTTTCAAGTCTCTGTTAATTCAAGATCTCCACGATTGACTGTAATTTTTCTGTCTGTAACAATTTCCCTAGCCTCCTACTATCCCCAGAAGACATTTAAACCAGTTTTGAAATTATTCTAAACACATTTATATTTATCTCTAACAATCCTTAAAAAACTCACGCTCGGACTGTCTTTTTCCAGAAAACATATGCATCAAGACCAAACTCACGAATCAAATCCAAAACCCAGTTTTAAAACGATGCTACTCACCTCTTGCATGCTTAAATCCCTGCAATAGCAACTGCTTGAATCCTAAAACCCTCAGTCGATCGCCAACAGTCGCTCGTCTGCTTGCTATCGACACCCGGTTGATCCTCTGTTCGCAAGAGTAAAACTCTTCTAAAAAACTTGATTCGAACACATAGATTGGCAGGAGGAAAACTAACAGTTATTTTTCTCTCCCAAAACCTAAATCA
Source organism: Buxus sempervirens (assembly GCA_947561395.2). Classification (NCBI taxonomy): domain Eukaryota; kingdom Viridiplantae; phylum Streptophyta; class Magnoliopsida; order Buxales; family Buxaceae; genus Buxus; species Buxus sempervirens. The sequence goes on along the minus strand of OX387190.1, from coordinate 7,515,527 downwards.
ATCGCCTTCAGCAAAGGTATACGAGTATTCCGAAAAACCTACAAACCTAATTTTTCTTAAGTATTTATACCTTCCATAATTACCTTGCCGCTCGATGAACTTTTGAAAACCCTTGATTTAGTGTGTGCTTGCCCACCGAAATTCCTACATATACACACAGCTCCTCAAGTTTATTTGTCCACATAAATAATAAATAAAAATAATTCTTAGAAAATATCAGGGTTTTACATTCTCCCCCCTACAAAATTTCGTCCTCGAAATTTACCTCAAGAGGAATCGAATAACTTCGGATACTTCTTTTTCATTTCTTCTTCCCCTTCCCAAGTGCATTCTTCCGTGGCATGATTTTGCCATAGCACTTTCACCAAGGGAACCACTTTGGTGCGAAGAATCTGCTCACGATGATCTAGGATCTGAACTGGTCTCTCCTCGTATGTCAGATCCTCTCGAATCACTAAAGGTTCGGGATTTATCACATGGCTAGGATCCGCTATGTACTGTCGTAACATGGATATATGGAATACATCATGTAGTCCTGCCAAATGATCTGGCAAAGCTAGCTTATAAGCTACAGGGTTAATCTCCTTCACAATCTCATATGGGCCAATAAAACGTGGAGACAACTTCCTTTTCTTCTCAAATCTAAAGATACCTTTGGAAGGCGATATCTTCAAAAACACCGGTCTCCCACTTCAAATTTCAACTCACGCCGTCGGGTATCTGAATAACTTTTTTGATGACTTTGCACAGTCAACAACTGCTGTCTAATCAACTTCACCTTCTCCATGCTGTCTTGTATGATCTCGGGCCCAAAGTACTGCTTCTCACCTACCTCCACCCAACATACTGGAGATCTACAAATCCTGCCATAAAGTGCCTCATAGGGTGCCATCTGTATACTAGCTTGATAGCTATTGTTGTAGGCAAATTCTGCTAAGTGTAAATACTTACTCCAGCTGCCACCCCAATCCATGACACAACACCTCAACATATCCTCCAAAGTCTGAATAGTTCTCTCTGACTGACCATCGGTCTGCGGATGGAAACTGGTGCTAAAACTCAACTTAGTTCCCATGGCCTCCTGGAAACACTGCCAAAAATGAGATGTGAAACGAGAATCCCTATCCGATACAATCGATACTGGGACCCCATGCAACCTGACTATCTCCCGCGTATATAACTCAACCAATGATGCTAAATTCTGAGTGGTCTGATACGGCAAAAAGTGAGCTGATTTGGTCAGCCTATCCACAATCACCCATACGCCGTTGTGGTTCTTAGCTGTAGGCGGTAGCCCATTCACAAAATCCATCGATATATGTTCCCATTTCCACTCAGGAACCGGCAAAGGTCGCATCAAACCTGGAGGTCTCCTATGCTCTGCCTTCACTTGCTGGCATGTAAGGCATTTGGCTACATATTCTGCAATGTCCTTTTTTATGCTCGACCACCAATATACTGACTTCATATTCTTGTACATCTTGGTACTACCTAGGTGAACTGCATATTTGGACCTGTGACTCTCGTCCAATATCAATCCTTTGACTTTTGCATTATCTGGAACACAAGTCCGCCCTCGGAATCTCACCAATCCATCCTGAATCTCAAAATCCTTTGCAGCCTCATCACCATTCTCCACTAACCCCTTGATGCGTATCAAATCAGAATCTGCCAACTGACCTTCACGTATACACTGAATCAACTCTGGCTCTGCCTGAACCAGTGCCATAATCAATCCATGCCAAGATATGCTTGTAGTAAATGATTGGGTCTATCCAACTTATTCTTTGTATATCTAATATATAAACATTACTTACTATCCAAAAAAAACTTATTGTAAAACCCCAGAAATTTTTAGAAATTGGAATTGAGATTTAAAATTATTAAATAAGAACAAATAGGGAAGAAAAAAAAGAAGAAGAAAAAAAAAGAAAAAAGAAAAAAGAAAAAGAGAAATCATTTGGTTGAATTAGTTCATTTAGTTTAGTGGGTTAAAAAGGGTTTGTTTAGTTTAGTGGTTCAAGGGGGGTTGGTTCAAATTAATGAACCGGCTCATTGGTTCCATGGGTTTAAAAAAAAAAAGGCAATTGACGAATTGGGCATTTGGGGTTTTTGTTGCTTGGTTCGTTAGCTTGTTTTGGAAATACTTGTCATTAAAGCCAACTTGGCATCTTTTCTTCCTTTTATTGTGTAGAAGAACAATGAACAGCCCATCCACCACCTTTCACTTTTCCCCTTTTTCGATGCTATGCTTTATTGTTATTAGCTTCCATTGGGAGCTTGGATTCTTGTAAACATAATACACTTTTATCATCCCTCAGACCAAAAGCCATAAAAGAAAACTTAATTGAGTCTCTTTTCCCTTTTAAAACTGTTATTTTCCCTATTAATATTTTCCTTTCAACTAAGATTCTGGAATTATGGAATGAACAACCTTGGTGTATTTTATTATTGAATTTAAACAAAAAAAATCAATGAAAACTCAATTTGTTGTAAACTTAGAAGTTAATGCCTTGAGGATTGAGGTCCTATGCAGTGTAAGAAATCCTATGGCTTGGGTCTTTGGAATGCGAATTTCTATTGTGATGGGATGAGGTAACATAGGCTAGTGTGGCTCCTTCATCAGGTATTGTGTTGGGATGAGGTAACACAGGCCCAGTGTGGCTCCCTCATCGGGTATTGCGTGTGTAATTATAATCTTGTCTAGCATGTGATACACGGTTCTGGGGGGGGGGGGGGGGGGGGTTGAGGACGGCAGTTCACCCTAGCTCATGAAGGGCCGGGGGTTGTGAACTTGCATCCTCCTCAGAATGTGCCACAGCAACCCGTAAAGTCAACTAGATGGTCTAATAGAGATCACTAACTCGATGGTCTGAAGAGATCACTAACTTGCTATGGTTGGACTGGGTTGTACTTGCCAACTCATGCATGTCTCATGCTTGAGTGCTCCGCTTTGGAATAGCTATCCTAGCTAGATCTTTCCATTGTAAGTCGTGAAGTGGTGAATTGGACAAGTGAATTAAATCTTTGTTATTACATGAAACTTTACTGAAATCGTGGTTTGGATTAATCTGATTTTATCTGTTTTATGATTCCACAGAATTCGAAGTAATGTCATTGCATGATATTGATATAGATTTAGCATGAGTTGCCAAAGTTTGATGGTATATTACATTATCATGCTATTTTACTGTTGAAACTGCATAAAATGTTCTTATCATGCATTATGTTGCTTACTGAGACGTTAGTCTCAAGCGTGTTTTGTTTTTACCGGTTTTGTTTTCAGATAAATCTGCAGAGCAGCCACAAGCTAAGGTAGGCAGAACTAACGAGCTGGATGACGACTACAACCCGGAGGATTATTATTATCCTGGATAGGGTTGGGCAGTGTTTTTGTGTAGTCGTCTATTTTTGGATTTTGTATAAATTGTAAATGAGAAAGAGAGAAAAGAAGTGAAAACCTTAGTAAACTTTACTTTAAATCTGTAGATGTTGGATGGCTTAGTTTTTTTTGAATGGTGTATATTATCTATATATTTTGTGTTTATCAGGTATTGGTTTGAGGGCTTAGCCCATTCTTATAAATACAGGCGTTATATAGCCGTTTTTTCCGAAAATTTTTGGATTAAAATATAACTGTTTGGTTAGTTTTTAAAACTTAGAAATGCGTTCTGGGACCTCACCTGATGTCAAGGAACCGGCATATACCTTTAATGAACATGTCCAGGTCCGGGGCGTCACACTTATTCTATGTGTTATCCGATTGAGATGCTTGATTTGAGTCTATACTTTATATCTGAGATTATTATTATGATGTCACAAAACTGCATAAACTGTTTCTATTCCTGAGTTTTATACTTTATGTCTAGGAAGGTTATTATGATGTGATAAAATTGCATAAACTGCTTCTATTCATGAGTTCTATACTTTATATCAGTGAATGTTATCACGATGTTATAAGAATTGCATAAACTGCTTTTATTCATGCATGTTTGCTGCTTACTGGGACTTTAAGTCTCACGTGTGTTTTGTTTTACGGGATTTGCTTTCATATCCATTGTGTGAGCACGATATTGGGGCAGAGCCAGAGGGAGAGCCTGAGTATAGGCTTGAGGACTACTACCGCCCAATAGTAGGGTTATCCATGTGTTGCTGGTTTTAGTTAGTTTTTGGGAATTGTAAATGGGAATGTAATAACTCTCTTTTGGATTATGACTTTAGTATGTGATTGTACATATTTGAGAGATATTGGTAGCATTTAGTTATCCCTTTTGTTATACATAGGTATCACATCTTGAGATTATTATTACATAGGTAACTTTTGTTAGTTGAAAATTTTTATTCCATGCTTATTTTCACTCTGATGATTACCATGTAATTGCCATTGATTGTGTTAATTAGGTTCTTTTGGGCCCATAAGTAGTGCTCGGGGATGGGTTGGTACCCACGTATGGGCAAACCTAGTTCTGGGGCGCTACACACGTGGACTGAAATCTTTCTCCAATATCATCTTTAACTAAATTAAAATTATATAATTAATTAATCTTTATCATTTCAAAGTCCTAGAAACTCATAACTTAAAAAAGTTGATGAATCCACTATTGTCGTGTCTTTTCATCAAAAGATTTACGTTTGATGAATCTACTTCTCCAATATTATCTTTAACTAAATTAAAATTATATAATTAATTAATCCTTATCTTTTCAAGGTCCTAGAAACCCATAACTTAAAAAAGTTTGATAAATCTACTATTGTTGTGTCTCTTCATTAAAAGATTTACGTTTCATGAATCTACTTCTCCAATTTTATCTTTAACTAAACTAAAATTATATAATTAATTAATCCTTATCCTTTCAAAGTCCTAGAAACCCATAACTTAAAATAGTTTGATGAATCTACTATTGTCATGTCTCTTTATTGAAAGATTTACGTTTGATGAATCTACTATTGTAGTGTCTCTTCATAAAAACGTTTGATGTTTATATCTCTGAATTATAATAATATATAGTTATTAAAAATAAAAACAAAAAGAATACTTAATTTGTAGATGTATCTTAATTTAAATATTTATTTTACTATTATTTAACAATAGTAATGAGACATTATTTAAAGTTGCCCTTTGGGCGTCATTTTAAATATTTATTTTACTATTATTTTTACAAGAAATATTTAATAATATAATATAATACAATTAGATTTTAATTAGTTAAACAAGTATTATTTATTTAAATAATTTAAGTGTGTTATTCCAATGTTTTTATAATAGTAATCCTTTAATTAAATAATTATTATTTAATTATTAAACAATAGTTAATTAATAACTATTAATTAATATGTGTCCTTGCTACCAAACTAATAGGGGCGAGTTAGGTTTTGGTTGCCATCCCTAAAACTGGGTAATGAAAGCTTATCCACATAATAAGAACAATTACATCATTAGTGTATGATGGATGAAAATTGTATAATTTTTTACTAAAAAAGGGACTTTATTGACAGCCAAAAAACGGCCAACAAAATATTGAATCCTACCCATAAAATATTTAATGGCATAAGGAATTGTTGTCATTAAAATCTTGGACTATGAATAAATTACTAGCGTTCTTACATGTGGTAACAAAACATCAAAGTATTATAATTACTCATTATAGTGGTTATTTTAAATTATTTAGAAATAACATATTTAAATATATATGTTTCTATGCTTACCACAAGTAAAATAACTAGTATATATATACTAAAGCAGAGTACATAAGCACCACCTTCTCTCTCCTCCACGTGGACATGCCTTCTTTCTCCAATGGCCCTTTGGGACCCCACATCAAAATAATTTATTTAAAATAAATAATTTCTTAAAATATATATATCTTACTTCCACGTGGATATGATATCTTTCTCTAATATTATCTTTAACTAAGTTAAGATTATATAATTAATCCTTATCTTTTCAGGGCCCAATGAACCTATAACTATCTTTAACAAAACGATAAGGAGACCTAATGCTCACGTGTTAAATTTCTTAGATACTATGCCACAATCATTCTCAAGTGATAAATTTCTAGGGAAATTGGTTTTTAGTGGGGAAAATTGGTTTTTCGTGATATTCTTAAAAAGTAATCCATATTCAGCCACCTAATTCTTAGTAATTTGAAACTAGTGATACCTTTTTTAAATAATTGAGAATTAGTGTCATTTTATTGTTTACAAGAGATGTCTTCCAAAAATGCCCTCATTATTATTTTAATCAGGTTAATTATCAAAAAGTATCATTAATTTAAATTGATAGAGATTACTCCCATCACGGAGACTAATTCTCAATTATTTTCAAAAATTATTATTAATTTATAATTATAAAAAAGTAACCCATTATTTAAATTAAATATATGTATACTTGTTCTCAACAAATCAATATTTCATCCAACAATATATGTCTATTGTCTAAATTTTTAAATCAAAAATATATTTTTTCTTATTTAAAAAGTACATTTTTTCTAATTACCTTTTTCTATGTTTTTGTACTTTTTTAAATTACTAGTACATTATTTAACATATATATTGCCAAAATGTCCTACCCATAAAGTTAAAGAAAGTAATATATATTTTACATTATTTAATAAAATATTATGCATGAAAAATATATCTTCCTGTGCTTAGCACGAGTAAATCAAGTAGAAGTGCATAACTATCTTTAACTAAATTAATAATCAAACAATCAAAGATATACTTCTCTATTTTCCAAAAAATTTGCTGAATTTGTGATTGTAAAACCCCGGATTTTCCTAAAATATAGTAAATTAAATAAGCCTAAATATTGAGAAGTTAAGATTCAATTAGGTATTGGAAGAATAATATTATGATCCAAAGATGTAACGCCCCGAATCCGGGTTACGTAATGGAACCGTAACTCGTACCCGAGGGTTAGATAACAAAACCGCAGGATCTATATCAGAGTGTAAGAAACATGACATCTCATTTATTATCATCAAACACAATATCAGAGTTCGCTAAAATATCCCAATCTCCAAAACACAATGAATTGAAAGAATTACAATTCCAAAGTTACTCACTATCTCAAATGAAAAAAATAGCAACTACAATATCTCAAAAGTCACTCAACAAAGAAATCCTCGCCCCTATACTCGGGGTAATCCGCGTCTAGCTCAACCCCAGGTATATCGTCCTCACCAGGATCTGAAAACAAAACAAATCAAAACGGAATGAGATACGAATATCTCAGCAAGTAGCACATGCATGCACAAAACATTTATATCAGTTCTAAAAACATGCTTCAATAGTAAAATGAGGAATAACCAACATTTAAGAGTAATCCGTATAATCCAATTACGACAAATATACCGATAAAGAGCAATCTCCACAATCAAATCATAACAGCGATTCATAAGTGAAAACATAAAACAAGTCCACGGTGGACTCATGAAATAAGATTGCCCTTAACTAGGTAATGCCGAAGTTCACTATGCCACCTCCCGGCTTAGGTGCGAAGCCGAGTACACGATCATCGTCTTATTGCGGGAGAACTCATCCAGTACAGTGATGAGTTGGCACGTACTAATCCAGTCACAGTCCGAGTACACGATAAAATGAGGGATAGCCGCAGCCAGCCGAGTACACGATCAAGCCTCACCGAGTACACGGTGGAAACGCGTGCGTGAACAACTCATTACGACTAGCAAAGAAAACAATCTATTCCACTACCTAGCTCTTAACTTGACAAATGTGGATCCACACCGAGCTATGCCATCTAGACTCAAGCTAAAGCCAAAAACAAAAATCTCATTAATATCGAAGGTTTCCAAACCCAAAACATGCTATCTCAAGCACACATCCATCTCTGAGTACACAGAGGAAACCAACCCCAAGTACATGGAGGTAAAGTAACCATTCAGCCATCAAATTCACAAGAACATTCTCACAGTGTATAAAGGTTCAAAAACTCAGATTTGTTCATAACAATTTAGTTTAGAAAGTCCTTTCCGAAGAATTGCTTAAAATTCTCTTTTATAGCCAAATTTGGTAAAACTGACAAAACACGGTTAAACCGGCAAATTTGTAGATAGATATCAAACTTTAGTAGTAATATTAAATTCAGACTTGCCACATTTAGTTGGAACTCAAATAGAAAGCTTTTCCCATAACATTTACTCTAACTCAATTTTATGTAATCTCATATGTTCAAATCCATACTTTATATTAAGTATAAACCCAGGTTCAGCACCTATCTCCCACTCCAATCCCTATTCTTCATCTCCCATTTATCTCGTAGGTAATCCCTCCTTATAAGTGTAGAAAAATTCCAAATTATCATTGCTGGAAAAAACTCAGATCTTATTAAAGTACTCACTCTTAATTACTTAGATAGATTGCTGATTTTTACACTAGTACCTGCAAAATTTTTCAGACCAACCCCTTTTATTTTCCAGAAGTTCTTCAATTACTCTAGGTTAGATTCCCAAAGGTTTCTCCCCTTACTGGAGATAAGGATTTGAGTTTGAATCCCTTAAACTAGAGCTAGGCTACAGGTCAGCAATGGTCAGCAATGGTCAGCAATGGTAGGCACTCTCTTTATTTTTCCAGATTCAGGTACAGCTATGGAAATTTGATTAGTATTTATCTATTTTGTTTTCATCCAACTATTTTTTGTAATATTCTAACTCCCCAAACATGCCTCTATCATATATTTGAACCACTATAGCACAACTACTTACACTAGCCATCATTTTCCTTCCTTTCACATGGATTTCATAACTGAAATTTTCAGTTTTGCCTAACACTAAACCACTGCCCTTCTTTCCCACTTCTTCCTCACACTTTGACCCTCTAGAGTATACCTGGTTTAACCTATTTAGTTAACCAATGCCGAACCACCTGGTTTAGTTGCTTATTCTCCTATTCAAACTACCGACTAGTTGCCAACTCCCTCTAGTACTTTTTTTTTTTCTGAATATTCCTTGCATAAGCCTCATTGTTCTCACACTTTATTAATGCTGAAAAGGTCCTGTGTTGTAAGTATTCAGAACATAAACTAATTTTAATTTAGTTATGAGAATAATGCCTAATTGATGGAAACCGATTGTAATTTACCAACACAAATCTGCAGCACTCACCACTAATTTTATTTAGGTATCCTAGGATAGCAATTTAGGAGTTAAGACTTGAATTACCACTCCCTAAACTCAGACGCACATGGCTGTAGCCAAAACAGTTGGGCGCCAACCTCTTTCTAGGTCAGCCCTCCCTGGCGCTCATGAACTCTCTACAGATTTATAACCTTTAAATTCATTTACTCTTCAATTATTTCTCATAACCAGCTTCCTAGAAAGATCTCTAACCTAGACTTGAAACTAGGCTTTTAAAGACCCATGAACCTGCTGGTCGCTGACCTCCACAGGAGGTGGGCGATCCTTGGCAATGCTGGGCGCCCTCTTTATGTGCCCAGATTGCTAAAGCTAACGATCACAGCATCAATTGGATTCTGATGCTTTGCATTCAACTCACTTCTAAGATAATTTTTAACACTAAATGCATGCTACAGACATTAGTACAAGTTAAATATGATCGACATAATGATGCATACAGCAACTGTTCATGTATTCCTTTGAATTTTCGAAAACTGAATTTCAGCAAATGCTAACTTGGTTCTAACATGAATCATATAGTAATTGGCCTAAGAATCCTCTTCACTATAACAATGCTTGCATAATTAATTATCAATCTAATCTGGAAAATAGGTTGAACAACTCAAAATCTGACTTGAAATTGACGACCAACTCAGCAAACAGAGATCTAACACATGCTAGTTCGATCCAACCATTTCAAATCAAAAACCATGCCAATTCGATTAAGGTTGTGCTACTCACCTCTCAGATGAAATTTCGAGCTGATGAAGACCACCAAACTACAGTTTCGAATTTCTGCAGCAAAGTTCCAATTCACGCCCACTCCTCCTCTGAAATTTATTGCAATTGTTCAGACTTTCCAGATTTGGAACTTGATCTGATTCCTCACCAAAACTAGAACGAAAACTCAGATTTAATGCTAACTTACCTCCAACTTGATCTGAATTTGCAGAACTCAGATTACTCTTGAGGAATTGAAATTCTGCAGCAACTCTCTTCTATACCAATAACAGAGCCTCACGATCAGATTACTCCTCTCTGATCACCTCAGAAATTTGGTCTCCAGCTCCTCAGCCCTAGCTCCTGGATCTCCTTCTCTCTGAGATCTCCAAGTTTGCTCGATCCAAACTCAGAAAAACTCAGCGAGCCATCTTTACAATGAATTTATACTTGCCGCTCAACCAAATGTTTAATTCCCGATTTGCTGCATTGCCATACTACCCAACATTCCTACACTAGCAGCTCCATTAGATTTAAAAACAATTCTCTTTGCCAGCTCATCCGATCAAAATCCACTAATTTAAATTCTGAAAAATTTCCTCATACCTTTATACTTAAATAACCCGACCAGCACAAGCCACCTTTCCGGGTTAAATCACTAACCTCGCTTCTCTGCAAAATTAATTATCTAACATTAATTTAATCACTAGAAAATTAAATTTTAAATTTTCCAGCAAATTAGGGATTTTACAAAAGAGATATTAGTAACTAAATAAATAAACAATAATTTTGAGTAACTAGGAATTTAAATAGTGGCTTCATTTAAATAGGAAAGAGCAAGGTTGGTGTAACGCCCCGAACCCGGGTCAGTGCAAACCGGCACCCGACCCGAACCCGGTTCGCTACTGTGACCACCCGAATTCAGTTCAACAACCAAATCCGAGGTGTCACTGGCCCATATCAAATAATCATCAAGAATATACCAGACAATAGAATTAAATAATCCATTCACTTTATTATACTATTAGAGTGCGGAACAAGTATGTGCGGAAGTGTAGTCTAAAATCCTCAAATAAACATTAAAGTTAATCATCGATCATTAATATCAAAGTCTGGTAAAATAAAATGGTTACTATCTCTCTCATCTCTCTAGTACATCAAATCCAAATGAATCATAGTCTATCAAATATGACCAAGTCTAAACAATCCTCCACCTCAAACAAGATTCGGATAAAAGTAATCCTCCGGTGTATACTCAGCTACCTCTCCCTGGAAATCAATATGATCCCCCTCTCGTGTATCAGCTGAAAAATGAAATAAAAGTAGGGTGAGATACGAATATCCCTGTAGGTAACACATGCATGATTAAACAGTTAATATAAGTAAAGTAACAGTTCATGCACAATTAAGCAATATCGACTAATCAGGCTCATATAATCATTCGTATCATTCATGAAAATACAAAACAGTATGATAAACAGTTCTAGAGATAAATTTCAGCAAGTTCTATTATAAGAATCCAATATCAAAATTAATCACATCATTCATACTTTGCTAGGATGCACTAAACAGTAACATCTGATCAATATCTCAATCACATGCCTCCAGCATGTATACAATACTAATAACAAGTGTTTGTGATTTCAGTGTCATTGTAGGACTCACAAAGATAGATAAACCTTTTGAGATGATTCTCAACCAATTGCTATACCACCGTGTGGCTTAGGAGCAATGCTACTAATAATACTCAAGTCCCATGCAGCGCAACTTAGACAAGAGCCGTAGTCACTGACTTATTGCACATGTATCCATCAGAGTTGGCATGTACCACCAACATGCAGCACCAGAATCAATACATGGAGATGGTCGCTTATCCACATGTATAGAGAATTACCAGCGGCTTACCGGGGTGTCCCTCTAGACATAGGACCTTCTCAGACAAACTAACTTGCAAAGGAAGCGCGTCGCACAAGAGAGAAACTCAACCCAAATGACATATCCCTCAGCTATCTAGCAACAACTATAGATCCATAACTAGCTATGCCCACTAGACTCCAAAATTCCTTAAAATATAATATTTCTATAAGGGTTGGTGCCTAGTGGCATATAAAGGTTAAATCTGTCAATTACTTCAATATTCGGTCATCTGAGTTTTGAATTCTCTTTATAAAGTTTTCTGGTTTATAGTGTCATTTAGAGTTGTTTTGAAAATCAGATAATAGTTAGGTTTTCCAAAAACTAGATTTCTCGATTTCTTTCAAAGTTTGGCAACTAATGTCCTAAATATCTTCCTAATTTATTTTTCTATAAAACAGGGAATTAAATAATTTATTTTGGTCTTAAAACATCTTAATTAATCATTAAAATTGTCTAAAAATAGTTTGGAATTGAATTAGGGTTTGAAATTTCGAAAATCTGCAAATTTTGAACAGAGCGCCTTGGATCGCCTCGGCGGTCTGTGGTCGGTGATAAGTCATGAAAATATCACATTATAGCACATTAAATTCATGACTTATCTAGTTTTATTTCATATTTAATTCCCAATTTTACTTAGAAATTGTCAAAGTCTTTCATCTTTGCATTTTATTTTCATTGTCTAAATTTTGCCTAATTTGTTGATGTAGAGATACTCTCGGTGATTATAGAAGTCACGGTTCAAACGGCGTAAAAATCGGAGTCAAATTGTAGAAGATATGACCAACGTTCGCTGGCCGTTCGCCTGTCGTTCGAACGTTGGTGTTCTGCAGAGAAACCCGAGAGCAGCGTTCGCTGGCCGTTCGCCTGACGTTCGAACGTTGGTGTTCTGCAGAGAAACCCAAGAGCAGCGTTCGCTGGCTGTTTGCCTGTCGTTCGAACGTTGGTGATCTACAGAGAAACCCAAGAGCAGCGTTCGCTGAATGTTCGATTGACGTTCGAACGTTGGTGAAAAATAGAGAAATTGTGAGCAGCGTTCGCTGACCGTTCGATGAACGTTCGAACAAGAGAAGAGGAAGCAACTTTTTGACCTGAACGTTCGACCCGCATTCGATGAACGTTCGAACGATCAAGTATTAAAACTTGTTATAAAATTCCGAACTTTGCGGATTTGTTTCCTTTTTCTTGGGGATCTTCTTCTAGTTTTTAGGAGGACTTAGAGGGGTTTCTAATTAAGAAGATTAGGTCGTTTTTGGACTTCTAAGTCGTGGATATACAAGGAAAGGAAGTTCTCTCTTCCTTAGGAGTCTTGGAAGGAAAGTTTCTATTTTCTCTTCAAGGGATTTTTGGGCAAGCTTAGGAGATTTCTATAAAGAAGGAACTGGAACGTGAAGAGGTGGAGGATGATGCTGGGAACGTGAGGAAGAACCAAGGAACGTGGGAGAGATCAAAGCTTGGATCTCATTAGTTTATTTCTTCTCTTTTCTTCTCTTTTTAATATACTCTGTTTTTTATGGTTATTCTTAGTTCAATCATGAACTAATTTCTCTTTCTAAGGCTTTGATGTAATCTAAACATGATGTTTTAATTCTGAATACTATTGCTAAAGGATTTATGATTCACTATTTGAGTATTTTATCATTGTGCTTAACTCAATTGAGTATTTGATCACCATTCAATTGTATTTGATAATTGTATTGAGACCGAGAGGAGATATACAATTTTAGTTCCTGTGATAAAATATCATATTCTACATGTTGATAGAGATATTGGCATGGTTTATGTAGCTTTGTGTTTTTGAACATGAAACTCCACAGATCTTAATGTGCCTTTTTGCCTTTAAATTCACATAGAGATATCGTGAGTTATCGTGGGGAGCTAAGTTCGTTGGTGCTCGAGAGAGACCATTGGATAGAATAGGGATTTTTGCTTTCAAAGTGGATTATAAAATTCAGTAGCATGTGTATTCAAGAGTTAATTCAGATTTGTTTATGATGAAATCAAATGCCTTAGTATTTTAAATCTCTTATTGAACCTTAATCTTATATTTTCTTAGTTAATAATTTTAATTGCTAATTAAAAACCCATCTCACTTTTTGATTATCCAAATAGAATTTAGGATAGTAATTTCAGTATTTAGTAGCTACCATTCCCTGTGGGTTCGACACTCTATTTCATCACTTTATTACTTGTTACGAATTCGTGCACTTGCGAAAAAGTACATCAGTCGGCGGTAGTTCAAATCAGGACACCGACAATACGTCTTCCAGCGGTCTAAGATTTTTAACTAGCGTCGAGGATTGCCGAGTACAGTCAAGGTCGACGGTCATACAAAAACGAACAGAAACAGTTTTAAATCATGATTTTTCTCGTTCAATCTCATTCTATCATACATATAACATTGATACTAAACTAAATACATCAATGGATCATATAAAAACATGCTTTTGCGATTAAACGAATGTAAATACCAAAAACGAACGCAAAACAGTGTTACCTACCTCTTGAACGTGCGTGCTTCTCCTTCTTCTCCAACAAACTACACTCACAGATGTGAGATAACCCCTAGATGATGAAGAACACCAAAACCCAGGCCTTTCTTCCTCCTTCTTCCTCAGTCTTTCGGTCGTTCAAGCTTGGTTTGTCGCTTGCGGCTGAAGCATACGAACGAAAATATAATCGTATGTGTTTTAGGTTATTAAAGTAATATTTATACTCATTGATCCCATGTAGCGCACATGCAATATTTCCTATACATACTGCCCAATCAGAACACATACCTCGATATCTCATGATTAGACGGTCAGATCTGCGTCCAACTCTGGATCTCCACTAATTATATCATCCCCTACAATAATAAAATATTTCCATCAATTATAACTCTCAAGAATATTATTTATTAATTTATTTTATTATTTAAGGAAAATTCGGGGTTTTACAGTTGGTTTGGATAAATTGGGAGAGGAAATTAAATATAAAGTATTGGAGAAGATAGGTATTAATCCAAGTACATTATATGGTTAAGATTGATGTGAAGAATAAAGAGGAGAATTTTTGGAAAAAGATTTAAAAGTTAAGTATGGAATTTTAAGGAAAGGGTATTTTAGTCATTTTCTAATTAGCCAAATTAATATATTAAGTAATTAAATAATTATTAGACTTGAAATATTTAACTAAACTTAATTTGGGTTAGGTTTGAATTTAAATAATAAATTATGGCTTAAAAGTAGGAAAAAGGGTATATTGGTGATTATGGTTGATAAGGAGCCTTAAGTTTGAGGATAAGAGGAGCTTTGGGGTGTTTTAGTAATATTTTAAAATAAGAAATTTAATTAGCACGAAAATAAATTAAAATAAATCCTTCTCTTATATAAGATACTTAAAAGAGGAATTAGAATGAGGGTTAAGATGGGGAGGTTTCCAATTAAGAGTGGGAATCCTATTTAGAAAGTCTTCTAAACTTAGTGGGACTTCTAATTAAGAGAGTTTATAAAAGGGGAGGTCTAGGAAAGGTTTAGGGTTTTTAGCAAGTCAAAAATAAGGAGGAAAGAGAGGAAAATTCGTGCTTGGGCTTGGGAGAAAATTAAAGGAAAGAAGAGAAGAGAGAAAAGAGAGGGAAGAAAGGAAAAAGGGAGGTGCTGCAGAGGTCCGACCAGTAGACTTTGAGCGACGATCCTCGGAGATCTATTCGTTGGATCGTCATGAAATTTGAAGGTTATGCTCTATACATGAGATAATTTAATCTGAACGGTGGAGATTGGATTTGGATGAATCTAAGGTGGTGAGAATTAACCCAGAAGTTGGTGGAAAATCAAATTTTGAAAGAAAAAGAAGTTGCAGAGATGACCGATTAGCCAACTTCGAACGGTGAGATAGAAAGATCCAACCGTTGGAATGGGTTGAAATTTTAGGGTTTTGTTCTACTCATGGAGGACTTCAAACTGAACGGTGGAGATCTAAATTTGAGAAATTTAGAGGGCTCCAGTCGAGCTCCAAAAACGGCACAGAAGAAGTTCTGAAAAATCTGGGTTCATCAAAAGGCAAGTAGCAAACACTTGAAACTGGAGGAACTGCATATTTTCTTGTGTTTTTGATGATTGATCGTATTGGTTCTTAAGTTGGATTTTATTGGAAAAGTTAGATGTTTATAAAGTTTTGATTTGGTGATTTGAATCTCTTTTTAAGAATCAAGAAAAGTATTGTTCATGGGTGGGTTGAATTAGAAAGAAACCTTAGTTAAATTTTAATTACCAAGATGTGAGTAGCATCGTTTTAAAACTGGTTTTGGATTTGATTCGTGAATTTGGTCGGGATGCATATGATTCTGGAAAAATACAGTTCGAGCGTGAG
Organism: Buxus sempervirens; assembly: GCA_947561395.2. Taxonomy (NCBI): domain Eukaryota; kingdom Viridiplantae; phylum Streptophyta; class Magnoliopsida; order Buxales; family Buxaceae; genus Buxus; species Buxus sempervirens. The sequence goes on along the minus strand of OX387190.1, from coordinate 7,499,409 downwards.
TTTTTGTTAGGATTGTTAGAGATAAATATCATTGTGTTTAGAATAATTTCAAAACTGTTTTAAACGTCTTCTGGGGATAGTAGGAGGCTAGGGAAATGGTTACAGATATTAAAATTTCAGTCAGTTGTGGAGATCTTGAATTAACAGAAACTTGAAAATCAGAGGTAGTATCCGTCGGGTTGGAGTCTACCTAGCGCCAACTATTTCTAGTCGGCGCGAGACCGTTTCTCCTTATCGCCGATCTCGCGCCCATCTCGCGCCGAGCGTTTTACTTAAGTGCGAGACCTATTTTCCTTATCGCCTATCTTGCACCTAGCTCGCGCTTAGTCTATTTTAGCTAAGCATGAAGTGTATTTTACTACTGAGTTGTCGCCGACCTCGCGCCTAGCGCTAGAGGTTAGCGCAAACCCTAATCCTTTGCCCAAATGGATTTTGACCAAACAAAGTTAGATTTTGATATTTTTAAGGGTTCAATCAATTAGCTAATGACTTGTTTAGGATTTTATAATTACTATTACCTATTCAAATACTCTGAGAAAATTAAGTGGAATTTCTAGTAATTCTTAGGAGCATCCAAGGTGAATTTTAGGGCTATCGGTAGGTGATGTTATTGTTCCTAATACTAGGAGTTCACGATTTAGTTTTCTCTTTGTTTATACACTGTACTTGATTGAGAATTTATTTAACCTGGTTTTACTTGATTGCAAGTTCTGAAATATATTGTAAAGATTTCTCTTGGTGTGAGTAAATGGGTTTTGTTACCAATGGTCATGTGTTATGAGATTTGAGTAAATACTGAAAGTACATAAGGTACTGTTTGGGTCCAGAGGGACATGTGGTGAGTTGTGTTGAGTTATACATGATGTTGAATGTATTGTTTTATTGTAATGTCAGAGTTGAGATTTTACGATGGTTTGTTGTTTTGGTTTAGCTTGTCTTGGATCCATATCTAAGCTTAGTAATGTGATGGTATTGTTTATTGATGTAATTGCATGGCCTTGTGTGTTGCCAGACCGGTGTAAAGCAACCCGAAACCCTAAGTAGGCCGTCATTTCAGAGTGTCCGAAACCCTGAGTAGGCCGGAACTGTGTACATAGAGGTGTGGAGTGTCTACTTGGCATGTCAATTAATCAATTCAAACAATAGTCATGACATTGACCATTCGATGTTTTATTGGTATTGTTATTGAAATATGATTTGATAATATAAATGGGATTGGATTTAAACTTTGGAATTATCCTTGTTGATGTTGTTGTTGGTTTAATCGTACACCTCATGACTTATTTTATAAACATAGATTGATTTCATGTGTGCACCTTGCTACTTGTTGAGATTTATTCTCACTCCGATTTTTCCCATTTTTCAGGTACTCTTGGTGAGGACGTCAAGTTGTGGGCTAGTTGTAGCTGGGTAGTCTATATAGATGTAGGATTGCTCATATAATTGAAATCCTTTTATATTATAATTGTTGATTAATAAAGAGAATTTGAATTCAAGTTTCCGCTTTTACTCTGATTATAAAGTTAGAAAAAGTTTTAAATTATTCCATATTTTAGTTGCTTTTGTTGCTTACCATAACACCTCGGGTTTTGGGAATTGGACCCGGAACCGGGGTGTTACAGTGATTGCCGGTGTCTCTTCATTGAAAAGATCTTTGTGTTCCTAGCTGTGATTGCCAGTGATATATCTCAGAATTATAATAATAGTTATTAAAAATGAAAACCAAAAAGAATAGTTAATTTTTATATATATCTTAATTTAAATATTTATTTTACTATTATTTAACAATAGTAACGAGACATATATCTTAAACAATAAAAGATATTTATTTTACTATTATTTTTACAAGAAATATTATTTATTTTACTAATATATTATAATAGAATTAAATTTTAATTAGTTAAACAATTATTATTTATTTAAATAATTTAAGTGTGTTACTCAAATGTTTCTATATTAGTAATCCTTTAATTAAATAATAATTATTTAATTGTTAAATAATAGTTGATTAATAACTATTAATTAACCCCAATCTGTCCTTAATTGCTATGAAACCGATAGGGGCGAGTTAGGGTTTTGGTTGCCATCTGAAAAATCAGGTAATGAAAGCTTATCCATATAATGAGAACAATTACATCATTAACACACGATGGATGAAAATTGTATAATTTTCACTAAAAAAAGGACTTTACTGGCAGCAAATTAAAAAGGGCTAGCAAAATATTGAATCCTGCTGATAAAAGATTTAATGACATAAGGAATTGTTGCCATTAAAATCTTGGACTATAAATAAACTATTGGTGTGCTTACACATGGTAATAAAACGTCCAACTATTATATTTACTCATTGTAGCGGTTATTTAAATTATTTAAAAAGAACATATATATATATATATATATATATATATATATATATCTATATTCTTGTGCTTAGCACAAGTAAAACAACTAGTCTATACCTATGTTTGATACCTTAAGTTCCTCTTCTATCGACTTGCTTCAGCTGCGTGCTTATATCTTCTACCAACCTGCTTGCACCTACCTACGTTCTTTGATTGAGCTGCTCGCCTCTTCACCCACAGTTGCTTCCTTCTCAGATGTGTCTCATATGTATTTCCAAAAGGAGTTGGGCTCATGCAAGATGCAACCAGACCCCTTTCATTCTCACACAGAGGTCTTCACCTTGCTATGTTTTCTTTTGTTGTAATTTTCAGGGATTCTTCTCTTCATTGTTGTCTTCGTCTGGCTGCAACAGTTCATGCATCAATCCAATCATTTAGAGGTTAGTGAAAATCCTAATTTCTTCCCTCTTTTGAATATCTTTTAATTGGGATGGGGAAAACGGGAATTTTCAGAGTTGATCCACAATAGCTAAAACCTAATTTCTTCTCCATTTTTTAAATGAATTTTTTCATTTAGACGTTAGTGAAAACCCTAATTTCTTATGTAGGTTCTTATTCCAAATTCTCTTGAACCTATGTAGAATTTGTTCCTCTACTATTATGTCGCCAATGTTTTAGCCCCAATTTCTTATTTTTCCTATTATTTTCAGATGTTCTACAATTATCTTCATTCTAATTTTGATTAGGGTTTTAGTAGCTCCTAAACAGTCAAATTATCTAAGTCTGGGGCTTTAGTTGGTGCACCATCTCTTCTCTTTAGATTGAGATTTAGGCTTTCTTTCTGTCTTTGTCATTCTAAAAGTCTCTTCACCAGGATTTTAAATTCAACTTTATTGATTTTCCTATTCTACTGAAATCAAGTTTCGTGGTAATATTTTTCTTCTCATTTTCATTTTGATTTCCGCAATTTGTTTGTTATTAGATTTTATTAGATTCTATTAATTTTTTATTAATTGTGCAAGGGATATAATCTGTGTAAGAACCTCATTTTTGCACCCCTGGAAGTGCCGGAAATGCAAACCCTAGCTGAAAAGTCAAACCCTGAGGGGACAAAAGTTGACTCTTTGATCAAGTGATAATTGGCCACCTTGCTTTATCTCAATGGATATAGAATCCCAATACGGTTCCAACGCAACTGAGTTTGCTAGAATCGGAGCCCGGATAAAGGATTTACAGGCCAGTTAAACTTGAGAGGGAGCAGAAATTGACTTTCTGCTAAACCCCAGATTAGGTGCTTAACCCTATCCCAATGGATAGAGGACCCCGATACGGTTCTAACACAACTGAGTTTGCTAGAATTGGAGTTCAGATGAAGAAGATATGAGCAGTTGAAGTTTTCGGGCAGCAATGCCAGAAGCTGCACACGTGGCAAAAGAGCAGCACACGTGGCGAGAGAGCAGAAAAATATCTCAGGGATTAATCCGTAAATATCCAAAATGTTCAAAATATCTCAGGGATTAATCTGCAAATAGCCAGGGGCAATCTGCAATTATCTCAAATGTCAAATCGGTCAAATTCGAGGGGCAATCTGTAAATATCAAAATTTGCCTTTTTGTATCCAACATATAATGTCGGATATACATGTTGTTCTTCATATCCGAAATCATATTTTGGATACAAAGATTTGCTCGTTCGATACGGACAGATTTTTCGACAGATTCGCTGACAAAATTAATTTTTGAAATAATTATGTTTTGTATCCGACATTTAATGTCGGATACAAAAGGAACATAGTGTATCCGACATTTAATGTTGGATACACATAGCATATAGTGTATATGAAATTTAATGTCGGATACAAAATTTTCTCTATAAATAGGCCAGCAACCCCCCTGGCCAAGGGTTGCTGGCCTTAACCCCATTTCTCCCCTCCCCCAATGGTTCGAGCCCTCTCCTTCCCAGCCCATACATCCACCCCACAACACCCTAAGACCATACAACCCCTTTGGTCCTTCTCTTCTTCTTCATTTCCACCCAACAAGAGAAGGGAGTGCTGCTGCTGCTACTAGGGAGGTGCTGTCCAGCACCTTGTCTTGCTTCCAAAGGAGCACACACGCCCTAAGGAGACCTCAAGACCCTCAAGTATTGCTTCTAGCTATCTTTTATTCCACATATATAAGATTGAGTGTGTTTCATGGAGTCTACAAGTGTGTTGTCCCCCCAACTGTTAAAATCTGCTATCCCCTATAGTTCTATGTATTTCCCTCTCATTTGCTTGGCATGAAGGCACCCCAAAGGTAAGAGAGGAAGCATGCGTGTCCTCAAGGGAGGGTGAGAGATTTCTTTGGTCACCTTCCGGTATTTTTGCGGTTGTTGTCTTGCATGCTTTGTTTCTTTTAAGAGGGAGCATGTTCCCTCATGCTTGATCATCCAATGTATCCCCATGTAGTCCCCCACTCTCCCTTCTCATGTGTTCTTTTTTCCTTCTTCTTTACCACCTTCTTGTGGCTGTTTTTTATGGTTGTGTTATTCTTCTTTGACATGTCTAAGAGTATGTGAAGAGTGCTCACTTGCATGTATATAATTCCTCATCACCGTGCTTCCTCTTTCCCTTTGCTTGATCTTTGTTATGTGTATTAACATGTTGCTATTTGCATGCTGTTAACATGGTATTTATCTCCCCAAAAACCCTGCTGTCCAGCATACTCCCCTACCTCACTTTTCCACCATCTCCAGCCCCTTGTAGCATGCCAACCTCCCTTTAAATGGTTGCTGTCACCACCCTACTGCAGCATGTCTTCTTTGTGCATGATTGTGTGGATTGCCTTCTTGTTTGCACAAGCACCATGTGATCACACACTCCCCACTCTGGGAGCATGCTAGGCCTCTCTAATCGCTTTATTATCTTTCTTTAGCACAAGCTTAATTTATATGTATTTCCGAGCCTCATGCATGCGGCATAGGAAGGCATAGGTGGTTATAGCTCAAGCATGCTTAGGTTCTCGATTGGTTGGACTCCCTGTTGTCTTGAGCTTGCTGTTTTGTGTGAATTGTTGGACCAGAACAGGGACAACATGGTCCATGTTTAGCCATGGCATGAGGCGCATGTAACGCCTCGAACCAGGTCAGTGCAAACCAGCACCCAACCTGAACCCAGTTCGGTACTGTAACAACCCAAGTCCAATTCAACAACCAAACCCGAAGTGTTACCACGAAGCTGGGGTCAGATACACACTAAGATTCACAATAATTTTTAAAACTAATTCATTACATCAGAGTTCTGGTGGGAAATAAAACAATTCTTTCTTCAATTTAATCAATTCAGTTTACAATAACATTTGTTTAATCAACATGTGACATTAATATCAATTACAATTCTACCCATCAAATAAAACCCCATCTTCGCGATCTCTCCAAGCAACCTGAAAAATAGGGGAAAACGGAGTGAGATTTACATCTCAGCAAGTAGCAGGTGCATACAATTTGAAACAGTCCAATGTAAGCAAATAGTCATGAGGTATGCGATTAATCAACGATAAGACGAGAAATTCAAGTTATCAATGTCGATTCCAAATAAAACGATAAAACATGTATTCTTTCGTATAAACTAGCAAAAGAGGTTATCGGGGTAAAACCAACAAAAGTGATAAAACACGTGCCATTGCAGGACTCACAAAGATGATAAGCATTTGAGATGACACTCAACTAAATGCTATACCACCGTACGACTTAGGGGCAGTGCTACTAATGATACTTAAATCCCATGCAGTGCAGCTTAGACAAGAGCCGTAGTCATCAACTTATTGCGCACGAACTCAATAGAGTTGGCATGTACCACTAGCATGCAGCACCAGAATCAATACATGGAGATAGTCGCTTATCCATATGTAGAGGGAATCACCAGCGGCTCACCGGGGTGTCCCTCCAGACATAGGACCTTCCCAGAGCAAACTAACTTGCAAGGGAAGCGCGCTTGCATTTAAGAGTAACTTAACCCAAACTAAATACCACTTAGCTAACCAGCCAAAACTATGGATCAATATACAGCTAAGCCCACTAACACAAAACACGATAAAACCACATACGGGAGGACACACTAATGTAGGAGGCATACACACTTTTACCCGTAAAGGATTACACATCTCTACACAGAGGATTACCCATCTCTGTCGTAAAAATTAGTATCAACTCAACCACAGAAGCCGTATCACCCAACCGTAAAAGAAAAGCGAATAACAACATACCACATACCAATCCATACCAAAATATTCAATTCCAAGAGAAACCCACGATTCAATCCTTACAAATCCAATTAAAGCCTTTTTCAGAATAACATATGCAATTTCTTAATTATATTCAAAATAAAGCTCATGTATCATATGTTCGATAAAACTCAGAGTTTATGCAATTCCAGTAGCACACATTCATATTGAAAGCTCAAATAAAGTAAATCAAATCTTACTTAGAGTTTTCCTTATTAATTCCTTTATTAGAATCCAAATTCCTGTCTTAACACCTAAGATAGTTTCTATTTAGATTTTCTATATTTTTATTCTCCAGCATGTTCTATAGACCTAGAATGAAGTTTAGAAAGTGTTTTTATCCTATAAATTCCAGTAGTATTATTTATCTCAATAGCCATACCATTTGACCATTTTATGGACAAACCTTTCATTATAACCTTCAATTTATTGTTTAATCTTTCCAAATTAATTTATAATTTTTATACCTTAATTAGGTTCTTATAAAGATGCTAACATGCTTAACTTATCAGAAAAATTATTGGATATTTATTCATATTACAAAATCCCCAAAATCAGCAAATTTTATATAGAGCGCTGACCTCTACAGGGCTAGGCGATCCTAGGCGCTTGTGCAAAATTAAACAGAAAATTTCCAGATTTACAAAGTTCGGATTTTTATGTTTTTAATATATGTTTCTTTGGTCTAAATTAATATAATAACATTCCTAAAGCCTTCTTGATCAATTCTTATTAATTAAATACCATCCTATAATTTATTTCATGATCAAACCAAGTTTTCTTCTTTATTTCAACAAATTCTTCAAGAATACCAATCAATAACATGTAATCAATTTGATTCCATGTAAATACTGTTCCATTCAATCCATATGAAACCACAGAAAACAAAATCATGCAGTTCCTCACATTTTTCAAGGTTTACTACTTGCCTTATATGCTAAAATCCTTCTTCCATTGAAGCTTCTAATTTTTGACCTGACTTTTGCTCCCAAACGCACCAACCTATAGTTCTCCAATTCAAATCTCCACCGTTCACATTGTAGATCCATCAGTCATGAACAAAAGGTCCAAATTTGAAGGCGATCCACCGTAGGGATGTTCCTCGATCGCGATTTGATGGAGACTGGTTGGACATCTCCAGCAACCTTCTTCTTCTTTTCTCTCCCTCTTTTCTCTCATTATAAAACCCACGAAAATTCTCTCTTGTCTCACCTTACTCTCCTATTTATACTTGGCTTTAGAAGTCCTAAATCAACCCTAATAGGTTCCTTTAATTTAGGTTAACCCAACCAAGGTCTAATTAAAGTCTAACTCCTTCTAATTAATTCATACTTTTTCTCCACCTTCTATTTTTCTACTAAAACAATACTAATTAAATCTCTTATCATCTAAACTCCTACTTACAACCTATTTTCGTGCATAATAATTACTTAAACTCTAAATACCATCTAAAACCTTATTAAATTACTTTTTCTCCAAATTAAGACTCGAATTTACCTAATTACCCTTTTTCCTCATTTAGGCTTTTATTACTTTCTTTTAATTTCTAACTTGTCTAAATAAATTATTTTCTTCTATTTTCTAATCCCAGTTATTATTTAATGATCTATTTATTAATTACCCTTTTCTGAAAATTACCAAAATACCCTTTTAGGCTAATTTCTTTCTTTATTTACAACTTCTTACCTATTTGAATTGTTTATCCTCTAAATCTTCACTTTTTAATTTAACTCATATTTTCTTTTATTTATATATTTATTTATTTATTATGTGAAAATTCGGGGTTTTATAGCGCAGGTAGGAGAAAACATCTTCCCACACCTTTCCTCCTTTCCTTGTTGCAGAAAGCCACAAAAGAGACCAATTTGGGGTGTTCCCATTCTCTAAACCAGTGTGGGCTTGCACTGGGGCCCACACAACCTGGGCACCTTCCTGAGACCTCCCTACGCATGACCAAATTGCAAAATCCCGAAAAAGAGCATTTGCAGGCTAATCCAACAACTCAGGTCGGATCAGCACTGCTCTGCATGTAGCCGACCATAATGGTCGGCTACACGTAATTGCCAGTGTAGCCGACACTTTAGGTCGGGTACAAGTGAGTTTGTGTGTAGCCGACCATCCAAGTTGGCTACACAACAGTGAGTGCCATTCTTTGTCTTCTTTGATTGTTTGCCATCTTAGTATTGATTTTAACTAAACTAAGCAAGCCAACAGGGTTTCCGGGTCTCCCGGAGACACAACATGGGACATGGACTATCGGTTCAACTGGATGCACTATGGGCCTTCCAACAGGGCCCACCAAGCCCAATGAACCCTTTTGAATGTAAATGAGCAAATTAAGCAAGATTAATTAATTAAACTGAGTGGGCCAAACCCAATGCGGCCCACCCAAAAGCCGATTTGAAGCATGATGCGTTACTTAGCGTGGTTTGGCCGAGACCACGGGCTAGGGCCTATCGGGCCCACCAAGTCCACCTACCAAGCAAGTAAGGGTTCAAACCCTAACTTCAAGGGACTTAGGCTTTCAAGCCTAAATCTGGACTACGGGCCCCAAGCCCAATGTCCAGCCCACTTTGGCAAAGATTGATCAAAGATAATTCAAATCACTTGGCAACCATTGTGAGGCCCACTTAAGGGCCCACAAATCAATCTAGGCTCACTTGTTGCATGAAAATAACTTAATCCCCAACTTGAACTTTAAATAAAAATCAGATCAATTGAAATCAAAGCCCAAAGGGCCTCTCAGGATAGATTGAGGTCCACCAGGGGACATGTGGGGGGCCCGCCCAATCAGACTCACATCATCTTAAGCTAAAAAGATAAAATCAAGCAAAGACGGGACCCACACCACTTTGGCGGTCCTCGCCAGACTCAATAAAATGTGCATGTTGGAATAGGAATTGGGTGAGTGAGAATTGAGTTGACTCGTAACTAGGAGACCCCATGGGACCCGTCATCCGACAGGGCGAATCGGAGTGTCTATAGACTTCCTCAGATCGTAACCAAGACCTTGCTTAGAATCTCTAACTGCAGACCACCTAATAGAAAAGCCTAAGCACCCAGGTGTCTGCCTGCACCCCATCAGGCAGTGGCGACTCCAACTTCCCCGAATTACCCATCCGGAGGCACACGCACAAACACGTGCGCCTCGCCGTGCGACCATGCGCACAATTTGATTGTTGGCCAGTAGCATATTGCTTATTTTTATTAATTGCGCAAGGGATATAATTTGATTGTTGGCGAGTAGCATCTTGCTTATTTTTTACTGGCAATTTCCTTCACTAATTGAAGTTGGTTCTATTGTGCCATTGGAACCAATTTGACAAATGGGAATTTGTGTTGATTTTTATTCAAAGTGCATGTTTTCATCTTATGCATGTATTCATCTTATTATTTTTTCCATATGAACTAATATAGTTGTACGTATCACTTCTTCGTGTTACTTCTTTTACCCAATCTTGTTCTGCAAAAATTGGGTTGGTTAGATGACTTGTTCTTCCACATTAGAGTTTTCAAAGCTTTTAGGCTATGTTTGGAACCCTGGATTTGGGAGAAAAGAAAAAGAAAATGATAAAATTTTCTTTGTTTATCATTTGGTTTGAATGAAGGAAAATTAAATTTTCTCTCCCTCTTTCTCTCCAATGTAAATAATTCTCTCTCCAAAAAGGTAGAGATTTTGCAGGAAAAGAAAATTCACCATCACTTATTACTACTCACACCACCCACCCACCCTGTTACTATGTAACGCCCTGGTTCCTGGTCAATTACCCAGACTCGAGGAGTTATGGTATGTAACAAAAGCAACTAAAAATCTAGATCAAATTAAAACCTTTAATTATCTCATCATCAGAATTATATGCAGAAACATGAAATAATATTCACTAACAATTAATCTTTAACCTTTACAATTTCCTTAAACTCATGAAACTAGTCTACAACTAAACTGGCTACCCCTTTTTCATACTAGCCCAATGCTCGTCGTCCTCGCCAAGAATACTTGAAAAATAGGGAAAACTAAAGTGAGATAAAAATCTCAGCAAGTAGTGTAAAACCTTGGAATTTTTAGAAAAATTTTAATTAAGATTAAATATATTAATTAAGAATAAATGGGTTTGGTTCAATGAATTGAACCGGTTCTTTGTTTAAAATATATATATATATATATATATAATAACATTTTATTAGATGAAAGAACCTGTAGGTTCTTTCATCTAAGGGGTGTGTTAGGGTTAGACTCAGAGCAAGGGGAAATCGTAGGGAGGAGAAAGAAGAAGAAGAAGGAGGAAAGAAGAGAAAAGAAGAAAGGAGAAGAGGAAAGAAGAAGGGAAGAAGAGGAAGAAAGGTCCGTCCATCTTGGTAGTTCGTGAGGAGAAGAAATCGCAGAAGAAGAGGAAGAAAGGAAGAAGAAGAAGAAGAAAAGAAGAAGGAAGAGAAGAAGGGGTCATTCGTGAGGGTTAGCCGCAGGGGAGAAGGAGAAAAAGAAGAAGAAAAAGTTGGGGAAACGTAGGTAAGTAGTATATTTTTCTCGTTTAATCGATTACTATTTGGTTTTTTTGATTGATTACTGTTTTGATCGATTCTTGTTGAACGATTCCGGTTGATTACCGTTATGATTTCTGTTTGTTATTTCTCTGTTGCAAATGAAAAGTTCTCTAGTTGGAAACTACCAACTAAGGTTTGTTTTTAGTTTGGTAATAGTATCTAATCAAGTTTTACACAGAAGGAAATCTGGCAGCATGCTGAAATTACTCATCTTGTTGTTTTAAATAAATTTTGATTTCCTCTGATAAATTAATTGTTAGGGTATATTATTAGATGGCTTTTGAGTAGGATTTAAATAATTGTTGAGGATGGTTTCTTGGATGTGCAGATGGGTCGTTTAGTTAGGGCTGGGGGTTGTATTATGAAATTGACTTGTATTTGAGAGAATGGGACAAAAGAGTTTATCAGCAATCTCGTTTTTGACTTGAATAATGCGAATATGGAGGCTGAAGTTGGTGAGCTAATAATTATTGATTTTCAGTTTGTTAGTTTCGTAATTTCATTTGTATAAAAGTTCATCTATCACTTATTCAGATTTATAGTCTTTAGTCAGATTTAAGGAATCATGGAAATTGAGAATGCTCATTCATGTTTTAATCCTAGGCTCTAAACCATTCATTATAGGCATTGTCTTTAATGTTACCTGGGAGCTAAAATGTTCGAGAAATTGCATGGTCTATCTTGTTGCTATAACCTAGGTTGAAAACTGCGGTTTATCTGAACGGGTTATGGGAAGAGACTCTAGCCTAAGCTGAGGAATTTGGTGTTGGCCTATAAATTAGTTAGTTTATATGGGACGCAGAATTTTGAAGAATTTGCATTGCTTATCTCTTTGATGTTATTTGTGATGAGAGTTTTAATTTAGGTTTTGATTTGACATGAGAGTGTTAATTTAGGTTTTGATTCTAGGTTTGATTTGGCATGAGAAAAATACTGATTTAGGTTCTGAAATGGGGTTGTGAAAATGAGACTTGCCTAGGCTACCTTCGGTTAGAGAAACTTAAGATGAGATTAGTAGTCTAAAACTTCGGTGGCTTGCGAAGGCTAGAAATTTTCGCATAAAAATTCATATTAGTAATTTAAAATTTAGTTTAGAGTGTTTGTAGCTGAATGGAGATGGTTTAAGACCAATTAGAACTCGGAGTGTTGCAAGAAAAATCAAGAAACATTGATGGTTTATGTCCATAAGGTTTTCGCGGCTGTTTTAAACCACATGTAGTAAAATGGCCATAAGTTCCTGTAGGAAACTCTGAATTATGCACCATTTGTTGCATTGAAAACAAGACTCGTAGAGCTTTCCAACAATGTATAGCATGCATACCAATTCATTATAGATTAGATCAGGGTTAACATTCAATTAACTAGTTAAAATCAGTTCTACAGAGTAAACAACAACTACAAACCAACCGTGGATAATTTGTATTGGTTTTCTCCAAACATGAAATTGATTTACTTCTAACTTGTGTTCAAGAAGTGGTTTATAAATTATTCTTTACCTTTATTCATTAATGATTTGGTTTGATAAAATGTTTTGAGTTGTGTGATTGGAAATCGAAGTTGAGGCTTCTTGTCAGTTGAGGCAGGCAACGAGCCTATGGCATCCCGAAAGGCAGAATGGCCTAGGGATTTAATGGTAAGTGAACAACGAGGTTCACTTGGATTGAGTTATACTTGGGCAGTTGATTTCTTACAGGTTTTGTTTAGTAAAATAATTTAATGGTTAATTCTTTTACGAGTCTAGGTAGCATAGAGGGTTGTGGATCCACAGTCAGTCTAGATCGTGCTTTAGTGATGGCTTGTCGAGTTAATACCCCGGGCCAATTGCGTACCACCGTGTGGGATCGGTGAGGCCTTCGTGTGGGATCGATGAGCTGCAGCGTGGGTGCTTCACTCGTGTGATGATCGTGCGCGGCTTCGACAACGGGTAGTGAGGTGGCAAACCTGCTAAAGGTGGTTAACCCGATTTATAGACACGCTAATCCACGAGTCCTGCACAAACAATTTATTTAACGAAATTGTATTGTTCTATGTGAATTGTTTTTCGCATGATTTTGATGGAATTTAACGTATGATATGTAGCATGTTAGTTTATTATTTGAAATTGTATAAACTGTTTATAACATGCATTGTGCTACTTACTGAGACATTAGTCTCACGTGAGTTTTGTTTTATTTATTTTGTTTTCATATCCTGAGGGTGAGACGTGTAGAGGGGCAGAGTTTGAGGGTTATTCGGAATATAGGCCGGAAGACTACTATCATCCTAACTAGAGGTTGAGAAGGCAAAATTTTGGATAGTTGTATGTCAATTTTTTGATATTATATATATTGTAAATAGAGAGAGAGAGAGAGAGAGAGAGAGAGAGAGAGAGAGAGAGAGAGAGAGAGAGAGAGGGTGTGAAACTTAGTAAACCATAATTGCAGATCATATTTTGGGTTTAGCTTTTGATGGTTAAATGATATTGATAGATAGATAGATAGATATATATATATATATATATATATATATATATATGTGTGTGTGTGTGTGTGTGTGTGTGTGTGTGTGTGTGTGTGTGTGATTATCAGGTATCAATGGCATCGCCCAACCTTGTAATTACAGGCGTTATATAACAGTTTTTTTTTTAAATTTTAGGATTATATTATAATTGGCTTGGTTAGTTCTTATAATATTTCATCACGCTGTGGGCCCAAAATAGCGCTCGGGAGCCAGTATGAACCCTACCTGGGTGGATCTGGTTTCGGGGTGCTACAAGTAGCAATATGCATGCATTAAAACAGTCCATGTTTATACAAAAATAAGTCATGAGGTATATGATTAAACCAAAACAATAATAATAGAAATGATAATAAATAAATCGCGGCAAACAACAAACCACATCTGTGACATCACAAGACTAATAAAATTTGAAACAGAGTTTTCTATAGACATGTGCCAATACGTTACCTAACCAATTTATAGGTGGACCAGGCGAAACCCCCAGACTAGATGTTCAACACCCAACGGAAGTGCCCAACCAAAGCAGGAGTAAGTTAGCGTGTAGCGCCCAACCTTAACTGGAGTAGGTAACGTAACGACCGACTAATCCAGGAGCGGTACCATCGTCAAGATGATGGAATGCCTATGACACAGAATAAGAAACTTCAGAAAACAATTTCATTTACTAGATACTCTATGGATCCACGTAAGCACTAAGCCTGCTAGACACAACTCACAATCAAAAACTCTAAATAACTTAATAACATACCAATCAACACTATAATAGAAAGGCATACAGCAATGAGATAGCCGCAATAGCGGAGACACAATCCTGCCAGAAACATAACTGCAATGGCGGAATAAGAAGTATGGCAGTAGCCAAATCCCATCCGCAATGGCGGAATAAACTGTAAAACTAAACCGCAAACGAATGGAGAATAGATCAAGATATTAAATACACCCCAATGTCAAGTTATTTTAAGAAAACACCCCCAAAACCACAAATAAATCCTTTAGTCAAGTGTTATAATTGTTGCTGGGCATGAGTTGTTATTATTTAAGTTTTTGTCATGTTTTAGTTCACATTCCTAAGCACTAACAATGTTGCTAATTCTTGTCTAAAACTTCCCTCTTTCCATGATCTAATAATATCCAAATTTTCTCTCATTTAGAACCTAAGGAGTCAAAACTTAGTAAATTTGTTATTTAGTTCATCCATAAAGTAGCTTAAGTCTGTATTGAAGTTTAAGAATAGGTTAGGTTACCCAAAATCAGATCTAAATAGGTTGTGATCTCTTTCAACTCAAAACATCTCAAAAAATTTCATCTTTACAATCATCGTTCCAAATTACTATCCTTTAATCCAAATTTAATTCTGCCACTTCCTACATCTCAAGGTATCCTAATTACAGGTGTTACAACTTTTAAATTTCCAGAAAAATCATTAAAAATTGATTTGGGCTTGAATCTTGAAAATCTGGAAATTTTGACAGAGGCCGCTCGAGCGGTCTGTTAGGTGTTCTCTTCTGGTTAAATTTCTTCCTAAGCCGCTCGCAAGGGTGCTTGAGCGGTAGTTTGGGCGTTGGGTTTTTAGGTTCTGTTTCGAAATACACAGGCGGGGCGCCTGCATTGGCACTTGAGCGGTGACTTGAGCGCTCGGCCAATTTCACTGTTTTCTGGGTTTTCTGATTTCCTAATCTTTCACATATCACCATGGCTTTGACTTGTTTCTAAACACCTTAATTTCATTCTAAATTACTTCTGAGACAAAACTAACCTAGTTCCAATAAAAATTAAATTGATCTAGAATTTTTCTACTTAATTATGTCTCTAAAATCACCACTTTTTAGGTTCCTTAAAGAGAGGATAGCAGTAAAATCAAAGTTATAAATTACCCAACTTTTCAAACGAAATCTAAATCAAATTAAACCACAGTCAACCATCTAAAACACCTGAAAATAATGCAGTCACCAATTTTCAAAGGAGGGTTTGCTACTTGCCTCAATACATGAACTCGGTTTGCCAAGAAATCTGTTCGCCTACCAATTTTATGTGCTTGATTACACCACCTTAGACTCCTTAAATCCAATCTCCACCGTTTAGATTGAAGTTCCTCGAGTGAAGATCATAACCTCAAAAGTTTAGGTCGATCCAATGGCTAGATCTCCGTAGATCGTTGTTCGAAGTTTGCTGGTTGGACCTCTGTAGCACTGCCCTTTTTCACAAAACTCCTCTTTTCTTTTCTCCCTTTCTCTTTTTATTTTTTCCAGATCATATGCACGAAAATTCCCTTCTCTTTTCCCCTCATTTTGGCTCACTTGAAAACCCTAACCTTCCCTTAAACCTCTCCTTTTATATGCTCACTTAACAAGCAACCCTAATAGGTGGTTTCCCCCTTCTAATTTATAACTTCTTCCTCCTTTACTCCTTATTCCCAATTATTTTCCTTAAACTTCCTCTTAAATTTTTTTTAATAAATTTTACTGCTAATTTAATTCCTAAAATTTAAATTAGCATGAAAATTTATTAGAAAAATTTTAAGAGGAAGTTTAAACCTAGGATGTAAAACCTTAGGTGGGTATTGGGACTGTGTGCTCGTTAGTTAGAACATTTTAGGGCCATATTAGTTTGAGAGTATTCTAACCCAATTTCTTCGTTCCAATTATTGATTCCAAACGTATGCTCCTAATTATTGTTAGTCATTATAGTGTTATCTTCCAAAATTTTTTTTTGATATTGGTTATGTTATGATTCAAATGTGATGATAATTGAGGAATTATCCAAAAGGAAATGATTATGAAATTTAATTATTTGATGATTGTTTGAAGTATCACAATACAATTTGTCCTAATATAAAGTGATTATGATATTTGAGATATTTGGTGCTATTATCAACATGTGTAATTGAAATATGATGATATGATGAGTATTGAGAAGACTATTGGAAGTACTTAGTATTAATTGATTTACTTTGCAGTGAATATTTATGATTGATTAAGGTGATGATTAAACAATAGGTAGCAGATTTTAGGAGTTGTTAGAGGTATGTTCCCTTCCTGTCCATCTCTTTCCCATAGATGTTTGAGCCTTGTTTGAATTAAGGGAATTTGATGTAAAAAAATTTTTTTTTTTGATTCGTAGAATTTAGGTTATGCATAAGAATCTATATTACTTATTGATCACAATCTAGTATGTATATTGGGATGAATGATTAATTATGTAGTGTGCTATTTTTTGCTTCATGATGAGCCAGTTGTATTAAGTCGTGCCTAAAGTGGTGTAAAGTATTTGATCAATGCTAAGCATTTACTTGGGTATTGAACTAGTACAATATGGGGTTACTGCAGTTATAAAGCATCTGATCAATACATTTGGGTGTAGAACTATGTATGTGATGTGTATTTTGGAATTAGAAAAGAATCACATGATTCTCACATCAACCGGCATATAGTCGTAAATGTATGCAAGGTGTAACGCCCCAGGCCCGGGTCTGCCCTATCACAGCACCAACCCGTACCCGAGACCTACTTATGGGCCCAATAGAACCTGATAAACACAATTTCCTGGGCAATTACAATGTAATTATCAGAGTGCAGAACTAAAGAAGCATGGAATAAAAATTTTTTCCATCCAACAAAAGATTTCCTGTATTATAATCTCCAAAACATAATATCTGTGCATACAAAATACAACTAAGGCATCTAATTGCTCACAAGCTCTTTCCCAATATACAGACATATACAAAAGATATCTCCCAAAGTGTAAGTCCAAAAATATTATTTACATCCCATTTACAATCCCCAAGACAGAATACAACATCATAAAAATAATCCTGCTGTGGGTAGTAGTCCTCTGCCTGAACTGAAGCTTACCCTCTATATCTGCCCTGGTGCGTGGCTCACCAAATGGATCTGAAAACAAATCCGATAAAACAAAACACACGTGAGACTTAAAGTCCCAGTAAGCAGCAAACATGCATGTAGAGAAACAGTTTATGCAGTTTTTATAACATCATGATGATATTCACAATTACATAGTACTAAACGCAAACCAAACAGTTCAATCGGATATAAAAGAAATTCCAATTCAAATATCTCAATCAAATCAACAAATACGATCAAATACTGTAAACATGTCTTGTTAGGACTCATGGTTAGCATGTCTGTAAATTAGATTAATAACCAGTATCCATTGCAACCTACACGACTTACAGAGAGAAGCCTAGCTAGGGACATCTCAGCAAGCGGAGTACCCACGTATGGGCTGGCAAGTAGTCAACCTAACCAAGGATCCAGACTAAGTGGGATTCCCCACCCACTGCTCGATGAATCGCAAGGACTCCCGCCGGTTCCCCGCGACGGGGGGTTGCCGCAGCCCTCTGTTCCCCGAGAAGGCCTCACTGATTCCCCACAGTGGAATGCTATATGGATAAGGCAATTAAAGCTAACAAGCCAACACCAACACACTAATTAGACTCACTGTGGATCCACACTAAGAACAATGTCCAATTAGACGACTCATAAATCAAAACAAACCATTCAATTCCAAGAGTAAAACCAGTGCTTAAACCAAAGCCAAGTGGAATGCCCCATCCACTATTAAATCAACCAAGGCCAAGTGGAATTCCCCATCCACTATTGAATCAACCGGGACCAAGTGGAATTCCCCATCCACTACCAGTCCATACCAAGGGCAAGTGGAATTCCCCATCCACTGCCAATAAAACCATAAGCCAAAACCTTGCCAAATCATATAAGGGTTTTTCAACATTGCTTTCATAAATCCAAGCCAAATCAAAACGAAGGTCATAAAGTCCTCAAAACACATTTTCGATGAGTGGGTTGATCTTAAAAATCCCAAATAAGTCACCATACCAAAATTCAATGGATTCCGAGACAAAAAGTTTTGGACCTCAAAAATATTCTAAGTCTGGTTGAAAACGTTGACTTTTCGGTGTCGAATTTTTCTAGACATATCTACAAGGAGTTTAGGGCTCAATTTCTGATTGTAGTCTATTGGAGGGTATACAAATCATATAGAATTTTCTGGGCTTCTGAGTCACTCGTTTGGATATCAAACTCAAAAAGTGGCCATTTCTGAAAATCGGGAAATTTGGAAATTTAGGCACAAACTAAAAAGTTGACTTTTTATTGGTTGGGAATTGGGCCTTGAGAGTATTTTTATTGGTTCCAAATGGGGGGTAAAACCTTATTTACATGTAAAGACTTAAGTAAATGGAGCAATAAATACACAGGACATTTACTTTAAGGGAGCTATGCGAGAAGCTTGGGTTGTTTGACAAAGGGTTGGAGAGAAAAAGGATGAACAACTCCAGAAACAGGGTCCACGATTAGCCCCTGGATTAGTCGCCCAGGGGCGATTAGCCCAAAGTTCGGGCGTTCAGGTTAAAGGTTCGCGCGCTCAGGCTTAAAACAGGGTCGACGCGCGCGCGCTACAGTTTAACGTTCGCGCGCTAGGGTCGCGATTAGCCCTGGGCGATTAATCCTGTTTCGCGATTTATTCTAACAGAATCTGATTTTTGGGGGTCTTGGCTCAGGATTAATCGCCAATTTACAGGATTAATCGCCGGCTCGGGTTCTTACAAAATTTTGGGTAATTTCAACACACAACTCATAGAAATCATTCTCAACCTTTCCAACATCAAATTAGGTGATCACAAAGCATCCCAACACACTTAAAAACATCTTTTGAAACAAAGATTCATCTCACATCTACATGAACACAAATCAAACGCATGAAACCTCATTCAAGACACAAATCTCAAACCCCAATCTGAAATATAATCAATAGAGGTTGTAAATCCATGGCAAATCATTAGGAAACTAAGCAAGACCATTATAAAATCAAAACCTACTAATTTTAGAAACAAAATAGCAACATGCAAGATCATTTCTTCAAATAACTCAAACCCTAGAGAGAGAATACGAATTTTGGTAATTCATTTTGGTTGGAAGGGTTTGCTACTTACGTGTTAATGGAGAAGCAACCTCCTCTCCTAGCTCTCCTCTTCTTCTCCTTCTTCTTGAGGCTTTGAAGCAAGCTCCCACAACCCTCTCCCTTGTTCTATACGTCCAAGACAAGAGAAATGGGTTTTCAAACCCTTAATTAGAAATTAGGGCATCCTTTTATTTGCCCAAGTTTTGGGTCTTTCAAATCTACCCCCAAACAAGGCTTTTGTTCAACTAAAACCCTAGGGTGTACCTAAGGCATATCAGGGGTACCTTAGTGCTATTCGAGTGGGGTACCTTGGTATTAAGTGGGGTACCTTAGTGTTAAATGGGGTGTTTGCCTTGGCCACTTCAAAAGGCATGCTTTAGGAATGCTTGGGAGGTGTACCTTAGTTAACACAGAAGGGTACCTCAGTTATATGAGGGGTACTTTAGTTATTTGAGGAGGTACCTTGATGTTCCAAGGGATTTACCTTAGTCATTCTAAGGGGTAAACTTTGAATAAGCTTAGGAGGGTGTACCTCAGTTATATTGAGGAAGGGTACCTTGATTATTGAGGGGTGTACTTTAGTTATACAGGGGGTACCTTTAGGAAATACAAGGAGGTGTACCCTTGGTAACATGAGGGGTGTACCTTAATAATATAAGAGGGTTACCTAAGTTATAGAATGGGTGTACCTTAGCTACAGGAGGGGGTACCTTAGCTATATAAGGGGCTATACCTTAGGGAAAATAGTGGGGGGGTTACCTTACTTATATAGGGGTTACTTTAGTGAGACAAAGGGGGTACTTTGGCTATATAGGGGGTGTACCCTAGGTAAAACAGTGGGGGTACCTTACTTATATGAGTGGAGTAACTCTAGGAAATTCAAGGGGTGTACCCTAGGTAATATAGGGGATGTACCTTAGGTATGTTGGAGGTACTTTAGTTATATAAAGGGGGTACCTCTAGCTGTATAAGGGAATGTACCTTAGCTAAACAAGGGGTACTTCAAGTAAGATAGTAGGGTACCTTAATTAAAATAAAGGGATGCCTTAGGCAATACAAGTGAGGTACCTTAGGTATAATTAGGAGGTACTTCAGGTATTCGAATGGAGTACCTTAGACAAAACAGTGGGGTACCTTAGCCAATATGAGTGAGGTGCCTTAGGCAATGTAAGGGGGTACTTTAGGTATACATGTGAGGTACCGTAGGCAATGCAAGGGGATACCTTAGGTAAACACAGGGGTACCTTAGGCAATTAAGGTAGGGTACCTTAGGGATACAAGCGGGGCACCTTAGGTATAACTGGGGGGTACTTTAGGTAACACCTGGGTGGTACCTTGGGTAATACTTGGGTGTACCTTGGGTATAAAAGTGGGGTACCTGGGGTATACTTAAGAGGTTATTTGGGCATTCTTGGGAGATACTTAAGGTACACTTGAGAGGTACCTTGGGCAATATAAGAGGGTACCTTAGGGATATAAATGGGGTACCTTAGGAAATGTGAGCGAGGTACCTTGGGCAATATAAAAGGGTACCTTAGGGATAATTAGGGGATACTTTAGGTATACTTGAGTGGTACTTTGGGTAACACTTGGATATACTTTGAGTAATACATTCGGGTACTTTGGGTAATACATGGGTGTACCCTAGGCATTTTGAGCGGTACTTTGGGAAATACTTTGGTGTACTCTAGGTATACTTAGATGGTACCTTGAGTAGTACATGGATGCACTTTGGGTATACAATGGGAGTACCTCGGGTAATACAAGAGGTACTTTAGTGGTATTTGGGAGGGTACCTTGGGTATATTTTGGGGATTACTCTAGGTACACATAAGTCCAACTTTTCAGAATTTGATTTCCAATTCATTAAAGCTAAATGGGAGAGTATCTTAAACAATTGGAATTGAGAAATAGCATTAATTAAACTTACCTTAATAACTCTCATATCGCTCAATTGATTCCTCTAAATCCTCAAGAATAATCTACATTTACCTCATCTTCATAACACAAGTACTTAATTAGTCTAATAATCACACTTTAGATAATTAATCTTAATAATTAAGATATAATCCGGGTCGGGGTTTTACACAAGGGATTGATGGTAGAAAAGTTATGGAACTCTTTTCTAAAGATATTTGAAATTTATATATGTAACGCCCCAAATCCGTGTTGTTCAATAAAGATATAACACGTCTCACAGAGTGTTAGGTATGGGCCCACGACTCATGTGATCATTGGATAATCACACAAGTTATACCATATCAGAGTGCACAAAACAACTATCTACTAGGAAGCATGAAAATGTATTTGATTAAAGTACCATTAAACCACCATCAATCTACTTATTACATTTTCCGAAATCAAACAAGTCAATATTCTCAATCCAGAATAAACCTACTAGTCTATGGGATGTAGAAATAATCCTCTTCCCTATAAGTGTCGGTCGGATCTACAACAGTAGTCGCTTCACCATGAGTAAATGAAAACAAGACAAAACAAAACAGGTGAGATACGAATATCTCAGCGAGTAGCACATGCATGCAGAAATAGTTATCATTAGTTCTAAATATGCCACGATAAATAATGAGCACAATTAAATCAATAGAGAGATAATCCTGAAGTTAAAATCCAAAAAAAAAAATCCCAATAACAGTTTCCAACAATAGACCAACAGCAATATCGATCAATCATCGAATGGTCAATGTCATGCCTATTGCTTTAATTGGTTAATTGACATGCCAAGGAGACATCTACACCTCCATGTACACAGTTCTGGCCTACTCAGGGTTTCGGAACTCTAAAATGACGGCCTACTCAGGGTTTCGTCATCTAATGTCGGCCTACTCCCAAGGTTTCGGCATGGACAACCAGGCCTACTCAGGGTTTTTGGCTGCTCTACACTGGTCGTGGCAACACACAAGGCAATGCAATTACACCAATAAACAATACCATAACATTTCTAAGCTTAGACGAGGATCCAGGATAAGCTAAACCAAAAACAGGATACCAAATGCATTAACTCATCATTAACAACAAAATAAACCAACCTTTGACATCACCAATAAATAAGTAAAATAAACTTATCACGGTCACTCATGACCAAAACGATATCTCATAGAACACCAATTGATCTTCTAACCTAAACCACAAATCCAACCCATTTGTTTAATTCTTTACTCACACAAAATACTTTTATAAATTCTGCTCATCACCTTGTAATTCACTAAAACTCAAGTTACACAATTTCACAAGCTGGAAAATAAAAGTAAAACAGGATTAGATCAAAATCACTAACTCATGGTTTCAAGAACATCAAATTTAACCACTAACAGCCCTTCAAACTTGACTTTTGGAACTCATAAACCCTACTAATAATTGACGGAATAATTCTCGTGGGTTTTGACCACTTTATAACACTTCGAGCATCCTAATATAGCTCCTAGGTAGGTGTTTGGATCATTTGGTTGGAGAAAATAGGCTCAAAATAGTCAGCCGCACTCCAACTAGAATTTGGGTGGGTGCGCTGATTGCAAAGTAGTAGTCGCCAGGAGGCACCGGGTCGGCGGACCCTAATTTTGCCTATCCACTGAGCTACCGCCAGGTGAAAACAGTAGGCGGCACTCAGTGGATACTCCCCTGTTTTCTCGGTACACCTTTTCACTCACTGTTAGATCAATCTAGATATGACTATCCTAAAATCGAGCCTCCACAACAGCCGATCTATACTTTTACCATCTTCAATAGACATTTAAACTTAAATCGAAATTAATTCTAACACAATACATGCTCCGACTCGCAAATCTCTTCGAAACACAATACAGTATCTGACAAATTCCACAATAAACCATTTCGGCTAATCTCAGGTAATCGGTTTCAACATACGGAGTAAAAGTGATGCTACTCACCTGATTTATGCTCAAATCCCTACAACTTCAACTCCAGCAACCGAAAGTTCAAATCTCGATTCCGCCCCAATTTCTCCTCTGTTCGGACAATGTTTTCTACAGGGAATATCACTCCGATTAGATCTGATTCACAGGTCGATTCTCCTATGATTCCTTACGAAATATAGATCCTCTCATACTGACTTGAACATTCGCTGATCGGCAGGAAGGTTAGCCAAAACCACAGAAGTCGCTTAATCGAGTAGCTTCACTTAGCCTTCGATTCAGTTCTTCCTTCACTTCAAACTTTGATCGGCAACAACACCACACTTCTGATCTTCTCCAATGGCCCTGGTTGCAGTCCAGCCGCAATTTTCTTCAAGCTTAAAGTGTGCAAAACCTACACACATAAATTAGCTGAGTATTTATACTCGCCCCCTTTTTGCGCTCAACCAACTATAAGTTCATGGTTCGCTGGATGCTCGCCCACGTAACTCCCTACATGTGTAGCTTCCCCAGCCATTTGATTTACTGAATTGATTCTCCACTTAATCACCTACATTAATACTTTTTAAACAACCGAATTCAACTAGTATAATAATTCTAATTATTATCATCACACTACTAACCTTAATTCATCTCATTTCCACACTTAATTTCTCGAAATCCCCAATTTACCCTTGCTTTACAGATCTCTGAAAATTCCACCCATATAGACTTATTAATTCTCATAAACAATAATCTCTAAAATTGGGGTTTTACACTATAATTTTGATTGATAGTTGGTATGAAAGGGATAAGTGCTATGTCTTTAACCTATGAATGTAATGGTAGTAAAATAAATATTTGAAACTCCCCACTTACTTATTATTGGATTCTTCTAAAAATTTAATTAGAACTAAATTTTCATGTACTCACACCAATCAACTTTCCTATATTGGTTTCATACATCTAGGGTCACTAATAAATTTTTTATTTAATAAAGTCTCTAGTCTTCAATATTTCTCTCTTCTTGTGCTAAATAAGATGTTATAAAAGCATAGGTTTATTCATGTTGAGATCAATGTTATAATTTAATGTTCTACCCTAGAAATATTTCAATAGGTGATTAAACCCATAAAAGATTATTCCTTATTGTTAGCACCTCCAAAAATGCAGAAAATAAAAATCATAATTAAAAAGATCAAACCTGGAGGGGTAAAAAAGTTGTCTTTTTTTATCTGGTGCAAATTGACCCCCAAACTTTTTCCCATTGAAAAGGAAATTCTGACATGACTCCAATGCAACTGAGTTTGCTCAAATTGGAGTCCGGACGAAGAAGTTATAAGCTAGTCAAACTTGTGGGGGAGCAGAAATTGCCTTTCTGCTCGAGCCCAATTCAGCTGCTGAATTGATCCCATTGGATAAAGGATCTTGACGTGATTCCTACACAACTGAGTTTGCCGGAATCGGAGTCCCGGAGAAGAAGATATGAGCAAAACTGGCTTTCGGGGAGCAGTTTTGCACTTTTGCTAAAATCTTGAATTTGCTGTCAAACTTTAGTTTAGTAGATAGGGTATCTCAACCTGATTTCAACGCCACTGAGTTTGCTAAAATCAGACATCAGATGAAGTTATGGCTAGTCAAAGTTTTTGGGAAAATTGCCCACATGGCAAAAAAGCATAAAAGGACGAATCAAATAAAAATCTTGAATAAAATAATAATTTTAATCAAAATATCTCTTTTTTGCATTTAAAATAAATGGAAAATGAAAAGAAAATTAGATAAAAATCCAAAATTTTGGCAAATTGAATAAAATTTGGAATCCAAGAGCATTTAACATGTGCGAACCGCATTGTATGTGTGGACATGTGCGGACGTGTCATGTCCGCACATACAATGCAGATGGGGTCTTATCCTCATCTGCACATACAATGCACATACGTGACATGTGCGGATCGCGTGAAGATTGCACGCGTTTTAAACGTGTCCGCACTTAGTATGCGGACAAGGCCAATCCGCATACTACGTGCAGATTAGGCTCATCCGCATACCATACGCGGTTCCGAAATTTTTTTCTATAAAAGGGGGGCCTAGCGCCCATTGCTGAAGCTTGCTGACCCCCTCTTCATCCCCACCTTGTCTCTTGCAAATCAGTAATCCTCCAACCTATCTCTTTCAAGCTAAACCCTTCAAAATTCCATCTTTACCCCTCAAGCCTCTCTTATTCTCTCTACTCTCTCTTTTACTCACCAAAAGAGCATAAGAGGAGGTCTTTTGTAGCAAAGGAGACACTCTAAGGTGCTGTCTATCTTCATCCAGGGATCATCACTTGTTTAAAGGAAAGGAGGTAACACAAAAGGGTAAGCTCATTTGTTGTATTTTATTTTATATATGTCAAAATAATATCTTTTTAATAATGTATTGTTTCCTTTCTTTGAGATTTATCTCTTCTTGTATTTTCTAACTATCTTGTTCTTTGGCATGTTATGGGAGTCCCTATGGTAAAGGGGGACTCCATATACGAAAAATGGGAGAACGAGAACTTTTGTATAATGCAAAGGTATTATTGGAGTCATATTTGATTCACCCTTTTCTTTTTCTTTGTTTGATGGTTTGTCATTTATTCAAAGAGGGGAATGTCCTCTTTCCAAATCCCTTGTACCTTTAACTTCTTCTCCCCCTCTCCCTTCACTTAGTTATGATCGTTTATCATCCTTTTTAAGTGTGACTATGTCATCATATACAGTAGTTTAGTATTTCTTTTCTTATTACATGCATAGGCACTACTTGTATACGCACACACACTTTTAGATGCTAATGCGAGTAGGAATAGCATGCAGTTAATTCATGTTAGCTTCTTTTTATCTTGAGCACAAGTAGATCCTATCACTTCCAAAATAATCTATTCATAGTATCACACACTTCACTTTTGGTAGTTTAACACATATCACTTGGGGTAAATATTTCGCATATAAGTTCTTTGAGGTCTTGCACGTGTCAATTCCATGCATGGTTTACTATAATTTACTTGCTCCATCAATTCCTTTATGGATCATCTGCATGAACGATTGGTGGGATGAATAAATAGGACTTGGCTTGGATTCTTCTTATCTAACTTGCATGAAGGAGAAGGTAGCTATTTTGATACCACATAGGGATATCTGAAGTCCCTGTTTCGGGATTCTTTTGGGTATGCAGGGATTAGAATCTGTTGTATTTCAAAAACCCCTTGAAAGAGCCGTTTTAGCCAAAATCGAGCATCTAAACCATTGTGAGCTCACTCTGGAGCTCACAGCAGGTCGCGCAAATCCCAAGGAACTAGGCGAACCAGATCCAGTCGGTATTTTGGTCATCCTCAAGCTTTGGGCCGAACTGCATACTCAAAGAGGTTCGGGCCTGACCGCATATATTATGCGAACAGGCCTAAACCGCACTTACTCTGCGGTTCTGACCAATTTGCATAGTAAATGTGGTCAGACCTTAAAAATTCATAAGAATTTGTTTTTCTCGACCCGGATCCATCCAACCCGACCTGTTTCCGTTTAATTTGAACCACTTGGGTCTTTGGGTCATATCAAACCCATTCTTGAGACTTGGACCCACTTGGGTCCAATAAGGCTATGTGGGCCTTCCAACAGGGCCCACATTTAGTCCGGCCCAAAACCAAAGCCCGTTTTCATAAATGGGTCAAGGGTCATTTGATTAATTGCCGGTGGACCAAACCCAAGCCCATTGGGCCCTAAAAGCCTTAACACACTCGATTAATTTGCATGTTTAATTGACCTTTAAATCAAAATAGCCAAATCCAATAAGGGTTACCCAATAACCCCGATTGGGCCATGGGCTCAAGCCCAACTTGGATTCCCATGGGCCTTCCAATAGGGCCTGTAAAACCCCGAATTTTCACCTAATAAATAAATAAATAATAAATAAAAGAAAATATGAGTTAAGTGAAGATTTAGAGGTAAGTAATTCAAATAGGTCATAAATTGTAAATAAAGAAAGAATTTTTAATGAAATTAACCTAAAAGAGTAAAAGGGTATTTTGGTAATTTTTAGAAAAAGGTAATTAGTAAATAGATCATCAAATAATAATTAGAATTAGAAAATAGAAGAATACAAATTATTTTGACAAGTTAGAAATTAAAAGAAATTAATAAAAGCCTAAAAGTGGGAAAAAGGGTAATTAGGAGATTTCACGTCTTAATTTGGAGAAAATAGGGTTTTAGGTGATAATAATGTTTAATTAAATATTTTGCATGAAAATAGGTTATAATTAGGAGTTTAGATAATAAGAAACTTAATTAGGATTGTTAAGTAGAAAATAGAAGGTGAAGAAAAAGTAGGAATTAAATTAGAAGGTGTTAGACATTAATTAGACCATGGTTGGGTTAGCCCAAATTAAATTAGCTAATTAGGGTTGGTTTAGGATTTCTAAAGCCTAATATAAATAGGAAACTAAGGTTAGACAAGAGGGAAATTTCGTGGGTTATTATTGAGAGAAAAGAGGGAGAGAAAGGAAGAAGGTGGCTAATGGAGATGTCTGACCAGCCATCATCAAAACATGATCGGGGAAAATCCGTACGGTGGATCACCTTCCAATTTGGAGGTGTTGGTCTTCACCGAGGGAACTACATTGTGTACGGTAAAGATTTGAATTGGAAGAGTCTAGCTTGGTGCGTTTGGGAGCAAAAGTCAGGTCTAGAATTAGAAGTTTCAATGGAAGAAGGATTTAGCGTATAAGGCAAGTAGTAACCTTGGAAAACGTGAGGAATTGCATGATTTGATTTTCTGTGATTTCATATGGTTTGAATGGATTAGTTGGAACTGTATTTACATGGAATCAAAGTGCTTATAGTTTAATGATTTGTGTTCTTGTTGGATTTGTCAAAAATAAAGAAGAAGCTTAGCTTGATTATGTAAATTAATGTAGGAGAGTATTTAATTTATAAAAATTACTCTAGAAGGCTCTAGGTATGTTTCAGAAGGTTTGTAGATTAATTTAGACCAAGAAAACATATAGCAAAGGCCTAAAAATCCGAACTTTAAAAATCTGGAAATTTCTGTTTAATTTTGCACGAGCGCCTAGGATTGCCCAGCCCTGTAGAGGTAGGCGCTCTAAGCAGAATTTGCAGATTTTGGTAATTTTTGGAATCCGAATAAATCTTTAATAATTTTTCTAGTATCTTAACTATTCTAACATCTTTATGAAGGCCTAATTGAGGTATAGAAAATATAAAAAAATTAAATTTAATAAACATCCAAATATTTAATGTCTTAATGATAAAATAGTGTATAAAAAGGCCTAAACAATGGAGAATAATGTTAGAAATAATATACCTGGTATTTATAGCTTATAAACATCTTCTAAACTTTATTTTAGGTCTGTAAGACATGCTGGAGAATAAAAATACAGAAAACCTAAATAGAAACTATCTTAGGTGTTAAGATAGGAAATTTGATTCTAATAAAGGGATTAATAAGGAAAAACTCTAAGTAAGATTTGATTTACTTTATTTGAGTTTTCAATATGAAGGTTGGCTACTGGAATTGCATAAACTCTGAGTTTTATCGAACATGTGATACATGAATTTTAGTTTGAATATATTTGGGAAATTGCATATGTTATCCTGAAAAAGGCTTTAATGGAATTCGTAAGGATTGAATCATGGATTTCACATGGAATGGAATACTTTGGTATGGATTGGTATGTGGTATGATGTTGTTTTCTTTAATTTTACTGTTGGGTGATACGGCTTCTGTGGTAGAGTTGATACTATCTTTTACGGCAGAGATGGGTAATCCTCTGTGTAGAGATGTGTAATCCTTTACGGGTAAAGGTGTGTATGCTTCCTACATTAGCGTGTCCTCCCGTATGTGGTTTTGTCATGTTTTGTGTCAGTGGGCTTAGCTGTATATGGATCCATAGTTTTGGCTGGTTAGCTAAGTGGTATTTGGTTTGGGTTGAGTTACTCCTATATGCGAGTGCGCTTCCCTTGCAAGTTAGTTTGCTCTGGGAAGGTCCTATGTCTGGAGGGACACCCCGGTGAGTCGCTGGTGATTCCCTGTACATGTGGATAAGCGACCACACTCCATGTATTGATTCTGGTGCTGCATGCTAGTGGTACATCCAACTTTGCGGAGTTCGTGTGCAATAAGTCGGTGACTACGGCTCTTGCCTAAGCTGCGCTGCATGGGGCTTGAGTATCATTAAGTAGTACTGCCCCTAAGTCGCACGGTGGAATAGCAGTTAGTTGAGTATCCTCTCAAATACTTATCATCTTTGTGAGTCCTGCAATGGCACGTGTTTTATCGCTTTGTCGGTTTTACCTCGTTAACATCAAGATATTGGTATTTATACATGATCATCTGTTTTATCGCTTTATTTGTAATTACCATGGATAACTGGGAATTCTCATTTCATCGTGGATTAATCGAATACCTCATGACTATTTGCTTACATTGGACTGTTTCAAATTGCATGCACCTGCTACTTGCTGAGATGTAAATCTCACTCCGTTTTCCCTTATTTTTCAGGTTGCTTGGAGAGATCGCGAAGATGGGGTTTTAATTTGATGTGTAGAGTTATAATTGGTATTAATGTCACATGTTGATTAGATAAAATTTTTTGTAAACTGAATGGAATATATTGATTAAAGAATTGTTTTTATTGGTCACCATAACTTTGATATAATTAATTAGTAAATTTTAAAATTATTGTGAATCTTGGTTTGTATTTGACCCCCAGCTTCGTGGTAACATCTCGAGTGTGGTTGTTGAATCGGACTTGGGTTGTTATAGTAGCGAACTGGGTTCGGGTTGGGTGCCGGTTTGCACTGACCCGGGTTCTGGGCGTTACAGGGCCCATGTCCAACCCACTTCATTAAAGGGATAAAAAAATAAAATCAATTAAAATAAGGGGATTAACACCTTCAACGGTCCCCACTCGAACCAAATAAACAAGCATGCTGGACTAGGAAAGGGTGAGACTAAGTTGACTCGAACCAGTGAGACCCGAGGGACCCGTTAGACCGACGGGGCGGGCCGGGGTGTCTTTGGACTTCCCCGGACGTAACCGAGAACTTACCCGAATCTCTAAAAAGTCATAGACTAATCAAATTAGACCTGAATAGGTACCCTGGTGTCTGCCTGCACCTCTCAGGCAGTGGAGACTAAGAATATCCCGAGGCACGCATCCTGCATGCGCCTCGTCATGTGAAATTAGGTGCGCAAACTTATTATTTTGCTATAGTTTACTCTTGTGTCTAGGAAACATGATTAAGGTTATCAAAGAGAGTTCAATCCTATTCCTTTCTTCTCTCTGTAATAAAAAAAACTTGTAAAATAGGGAGATTTAGAAGAGTTTATATATATGATATTTAAAATATGGAATAAGGGTAGAAGGAATGAAATTATAAAAACACATGTTTTGGATGAACTTAGAAAAATTAGATTTCTGCATATAATTTCAAATAAAATGGAATTTTAACACTCTTAGAGGAAGATTTAGGTCAAATGTTTTATATGAAAGTTGTTTGATTCTAAATCTAGTTTGGCTTAAAAATAAAATTTACTAATATTCTGTTGTTTAGTATTTTTGATATAATTTTTATTAGTTATTAGTATGCACAATTTTTTAATAAAAGTTAACTTTAGAATACTATAATTAATTAACCACTTGGAATTTCAAAAATCTGCTGTAGGTTATTTTAGAGCCATGGGTCAAGATTCCAATGAGCCAAATTTTAGGTGATTTGGTTAAGAAATGACCAAGATATGAGATTTAGAACATTACTTATTCATAAGTTCCAAATTTGATATATACATGATTAAAATTCTTAAATAATTTATTAAAATCTATTTTATGTTTTGATATGATATTTTAAATACCCCACTAGATTCTAAAAGTCTTTAAAAGATATTTTGAAAGGGTTTTTACTCAAAAGAATAATTCATAAAATTATACAAAAAGAGCTATTTAGATTGACATCTCTTCTAAAGTATATAAACAAAAACATCTTTTGTCTCCTTTGATAGAAGCCCTTAAATCCTTCTAATTTCTTTTCCTTAAACTAGTTAATTTAATATTTTGAAAAATGGTTAGGACCTAAGAATAACCCTTCACCTTTCAATCTCTCTATCTAATTTAAATTTCCAAAACTCCATAGAAATACCCAACTCTTATTATCACATGATGTAAGTAACATGCTTTCTCCCATTTCATTCCATAAAATGTTGTATCTTTTCTATCCTATAAACTCCCTCTCTCTATAAATCAGAGTTGTGTAGTTGTGGAGACCCAGTCAAAATATATTGGTGGTTGACCCCGGTCAATACCCGGTCAAGTCCATAGAATAAAGGCTTCTGATTGGTACTGTGCAGGGTTTAATGTGCCTACACACTCACCATATTCAAGTATTAGGAAAGGGGTTAAGTTTGTCTTTTCACTTTTAAGTTAGGGATTTGGAAAACCCTAATCCCCATCTTCTCTCATTCAATGGTAGGAGGCAAAGAACCCTAGAAGGGGAAGGGAGAAATCCAGGGTACTATCTAATCTTCTTCAAATCAAACTCTGCAGTAGGAAGGTAAGTTCGGTTATTATTCCTTCTATGGATGCATATATTCAAAATCTATGAAAGAATTAAATAGATTTAGTCTTACATGCTGAAACAAAACGTAGAAACGTAGCATTTAGATTCTGGTGTTAGTTTCTTCATAATACACGAATCCAGTGACTTGCGTTTAATGTGTTGTCAATGATTATATGCAAATTGTTTATTATTATTTCTCTTATCGTTCAATGTGAGATGGGCGACTTGTTTGGGTTTATTGGGTTCTGCGACTGATGAATGAATGATGGGTTCTTTAATTCGTGTTTTAGTGAATGACTTCAAATCGTTTTTTAGTAATTATTGGTTTCTCAAATTGGTTTGATTCGTCTCCTTTCGGTGCTCGGGTTCTACGTTTGAATGTTTGATTTTTGTTTCTCAAATTCGTCTTTTAGTGAATTTTTTTAGGTAATTCGTTCAGATGATGACTTATGGGTTTACTATTCATATTTATTTATTTTTGTTAAAGGAAACAAAAGTTATCATGAAAATGAACATGAGAAAACATGACGTGTTGGACTTTCTCAAATTGTCTTTTGTGAGTTATTGATTTCTTTAAAACCTTGACACCTGCAATGTAAAGTCATGATGAAATTGACTTTTATAGGCTGTTTACATTTACAAGAGATAGTAAGACAGTGTAAAGATGAATTCCTCTTCTCCTCTCTCATGTTCATAGAAGAAAATTTATTTTATTATAATTGCATAATGTGACGATTTCCTTTCAAATTGAAGTTGCCTATGTATTGAGAAATACGCGATCATTGCGGAAATCATGTGTTAGTATTGAGTATTGTACTTGTAATGGTTATTTTAGATTGTATAAACCTGGGGTTTGAATTATATAAAATTCCTTGTGAATTCGTTTGTATTGTTAGCCCTAATTAGGTTGCTTGCATTGTATATGTGAGTGTTGTGACCCGGTATTGCTTGATGAAATTGTCGGGTATACATTTGTTGGTCGGGCGTGATATGGGAACTGAGCGGTGACTCGACAGACATGCGCTGGAACTGAGCAATGACTCGACAGGCATGTGCTGGATTAGAGCGGTTTACTCAGACAGACATGACCCAGTTGTTTTGCGTTTACGCAAAAATGCTATGACTAGGGAGCTGTGTTTAGTTTACAGACGAGCATAGTTGATATTTTGTGATATTCTTGTTATCACTAAGAGTTACTTTCTTAATATCTTTGATGTTTGTTTTTCTTACCTTGTAATTGATTAAATTGATTGACATGTGTTACTACCGCAAATGTTATTCTTGTAATGGTGTCTTGCTAGTTTCTACTAAGCCTATATATGAAGTAACTAGCGATTTGATTTTTGAAGCATGTAATCATGTAGGGAATATTAGCCCTACTTACTGAGTCGTGAAAACTCACCCCTTACTTATTTTTAGGTAACCACAAGACTGTGCAAATGAAGCAAAGGGAATAGCTCGTATAATAGTATTTGATTTGGACATTGAATATTTTATTTGTTTCTAATTGAGTATTAAACTTGTAGTGGAGGTTTCATGTTATTTCGATGAATTAGTTAAACTCACAGATTAATCTTTAGTTTCGTTGATGAGATACCTTTTTATTTCTGATGTAACCCTGAATATTATTGCAAGAATACTATTCTTGTTTGGTAATTAATGATATTGAATGAGTTTTAAGAATCGTTTACGAGTAGGGTTACGTTCCGGTCCTATACCTTGTAACATTTTACAAGTGATGGATTCGGGGCGTGATAGTAGTGGAAGCATGAGTGGAGTAATTCTAGGGTAGAAGTTATAATTTAAATTTCGAGGATGAAATTTTTTTGTTAGGTGGGTGGATTGCAGAACCCTGGATTTTCATAAAATAAAATAAATAAATAAACTAGAGAGATTTAGAAGTGAAGGTAAATTAGAAAAAAAATAGGAATCAAGTATAGGAATTAAATTTATATTATAAAGGAGAACTTGAAGAACTAATAATTAAGTTTTATAATTCCAAAATTATGAAGAGAAATAATAGGAATAATAATATAATAAAATAAATTAAATAAACCTAAACATATTGAGAAGTTAAGATTTGATTTAGGTATTGGAGGATTAACACTATAATCAAAAAGATATATTAGTAATTAAATAACTAAATAATAATTCTGAGTAATTAGGAATTTGAATAGTAAATTCAACTAATTAGAAAAGAGGAGGAAGATTTAGATAAATTGGGAGAGTAAATTAAATATGAATGTTTGGGGAAAATAAGTATTAATCCAATTGCATTTTTGGTTAAGAATGATATTAGGAATAAAGATTAGAATTTTTGGAAAATATTGAAAGGTTAGATATGGAATTATAAGAAAGGGTATTTTAGTCATTTATAGTTAGTCAAATTTATGAAAGGAATAAAATAATTAATTATTAAGTTAATAAACTAAACTAGATCAAATTTTAGTTTTGTTAAATTTAAAATAAGGAATTTAAGGTTTAAAAGAAGGAAATAATGACTTGATGGTAACTATACTATTTAGGGTCCTAAATTTTAGTAATATAATAGGATATTAAATGTTTAGTTAAAATTTAAATTTTAGGAATTAAATTAGCACGAAAATTTATTAGAAAAATTTTAAGAGGAAGTTTAAGGAAAATAATTGAGAAGAAGGGGTAAAGGAGGAAGAAGTTATAAATTAGAAGGGGGAAACCACCTATTAGGGTTGCTTGTTAAGTGAGCATATAAAAGGAGAGGTTTAAGAGAAGGTTAGGGTTTTTAAGTGAGCCAAAATGAGGGGAATAGAGAAGGGAATTTTTGTGCATATGATCTGGAGAAAATAGAAAGAGAAAGGGAGAAAAGAAAGAGGAGTTTTGTGAAAAAGGGCACTGCTGTAAAGGTCTGACCAGAAAACTTCGAACGACAATCTACGGAGATTCAGCCGTTGGATTGACCTGAAATTTTGAGGTTATGATCTTAACTCAAGGAACTTCAATCTGAACGGTGGAGATTGGATTTAGCGGAATCTAAGGTGGTGCGATCAAGCACATAAAATTAGTGGGCGAACAGATTTCTTGGCAGACCGAGTTCATGTGTTGAGGCAAGTAGCAAACCCTCTTTTGAAAACTGGAGACTGCATGATTTTCGAGTGTTTTTGTAACGCCCCGGTTCCGGGTCCAATTCCCAAAACCCAAGGTGTTATGGTAAGCAACAAAAGCAACTAAAATATGGAATAATTTAAAACTTTTTCTAACTTTATAATCAGAGTAAAAGCGGAAACTTGAATTCAAATTCTCTTTATTAATCAACAATTATAATATAAAAGGATTTCAATTATATGAGCAATCCTACATCTATATAGACTACCCAGCTACAACTAAACTGACTACCCCTTTACATACTAGCCCAACGTTGTCGTCTTCTCCAAGAATACCTGAAAAATGGGAGAAACCAAAGTGAGAATAAATCTCAACAAGTAGCAAGGTGCATGCATGAAATCAGTCTATGTTTATAAAATAAGTCATGAGGTGTACGATTAAACCAACAACATCAACAAGGTTAATTCCAAAGTTTAAATCCAATCCCATCAATATTATCAAATCATATTTCAATAACAATACCGATAAAACATCGAATGGTCAATGCCATGTAGTGGCTTAGATTGGTTAATCAACATGCCAGAGCGACATCCACACTTCCATGTACACAGTTCTGGCCTACTCAGGGTATCGGACACTCTGAAATGACGGTCTACTCAGGGTATCGTCATCCAATGCCGGCCTGCTTTGGGTATCGGCATCGACAACCACGCCTACTCAGGGTTTCTGGCTGCTCTACACCGGTCGTGGCAACACTCCATGGCCATGCCATTACACCAATAAAGCATATACATCACATTACTAAGCTTAGACTCTGGATTCAGGACAAGCTAAACCAAAACCAAAATAATAATTTCATATAACTTAGTATTTGCAAAACAATAAACCCACACCGATTATCATCCTGTGTATCCCAATAGACTTATCAAAAGTCGTTCCAACCAGAACAGCAACTCATCACAAGTCGTTCCAACTAGAACAACAACTCATATAATTTCAGCAAATAATCCAACTCCAAAAACCCAATTAAGCAATTTCTCAATCGAAAACACATATAAAATACAGGGAACAAAGCCAATATCTCCTACAGTAAAATCACTTCGGAATTCATAAAATTAGCAATAAATTGATTTAAGACTCTCCCAAATGTTTTGGACAGATAAAATGTTTCTAATATCCTTATCTAGTGTTTGGCAAGGAGGTTGAAGCCTCATGGTTTCAAAATTAGGTTTGGATTGGTCAAACACATCATAATGAAGCTTTTTGTGGGTGCGCTGACCTCAGGCGTTTGGCGCAAGGTCGGTGTGGACTCAGCGCACACCCAAAACTTCACTTCGCGCGGACGAAAGGCACTAAGCGTGAGACTAAAAGCATTAGGCGCGAGATGAGCGCGAGACAAGCGAGAGCAAGAAAAACCTCACGCGCGCTTGGCGCGAGCTAGGCGCGAACTCAGCGTTAACAACCGACTTAGCTTACGCCGATTCAATTCACTTGGTGCTAGGTAGGCGCCAAGTCGGCGGATCCTACCTCCGATAAACGACTCTTTGTTAATTCTAAAACTCAATGTCTGACCGAACTTTAGACCACTGTAACAATTTTCTAGTGCTTCCACCACTCTAAATAGATGATTAAATAGGTTTCGAAATTAATCTAAACACATCAGAAAATCACCACTATTTTTTTTTCCAAAAGTTCATGTTCGACAGTGTATTTCTCCAAAACGCATGCATTACAACAAATCATGAAAATCACAACAAAACCCCTGGATCAAAACGATGCTAAACAAATCTTGGTGATTAAAATTTACTAAGGTTTCTTTCTAAATCAAATCACTCATGAACAACATTTTTCTTGATTCTTAAAGAGAGATTCAAACCACCAAATCAAAACTTTATAATCATCTAACTTTTCCAATGAAATCCAACTTAAAAATCAATACGATCAATCATCAAAATCACAAGAAAATATGCAGTTTCGATAGTTTCGAGTGTTTGCTACTTGCCTTTTTGATGAACCCAGATTTTTTAGAACATCTTCTGTGCTCGTTTTTGGAACTCGACCGCACCTCTTTAAACTTCTCAAATTTAGATCTCCACCGTTCAGTTTGAAGTCCTTCATGAGTAGAACAAAACTATAAAATTTCAGCTCATTCCAACGGTTGGATCTTTTTATCTCGTTGTTCGAAGTTGGCTAGTCGGTCATCTTTGCAACTCCTTTTTCTTCCAAAATCTGGTTTTCCACCAACTTCTGGCTTAATTCGCACAACCTTATACTCATTTAAATCCAATCTTCACCGTTCAGATTAAAGTATTTCATGTATAGAGCATAACCTCCAAATTTCATGACGATCCAACGACTAGATCTCCAGGGATCGTTGCTCAAAGTCTGCTGGTCGGACCTCTGCAGCACCTCCCTTTTTCCTTTCTTCCCTCTCTTTTCTCTCTTCTCTTCTTTCCTTTATTTTTCTCCCAAGCCCAAGCACGAATTTTTTTTCTCTTTCCTCCTTATTTTTGACTTGCTAAAAACCCTAAACCTTTCCTAGACCTCCCCTTTTATAAGCTCTCTTAATTAGAAATCCTACTAGGTTTAGAAGACTTTCTAAATAGAATTCCTACTCTTAATTGGAAACCTCCCTATCTTAACCCTCATTCTAATTTCTCTTTTAAGTATCTTATATAAGAGAAGGATTTATTTTAATTTATTTTCGTGCTAATTAAATTTCTTATTTTAAAATATTACTAAAACACCCCAAAACTCCCCTTATCCTCAAACTTAAGGCTCCTTATCAACCATAATCACCAATATACCCTTTTTCGTACTTTTAAGCCATAATTTACTATTTAAATTCAAACCAAACCCAAATTAAGTCTAGTTAAATATTTCAAGTCTAATAATTATTTAATTACTCAATATATTAATTTGGCTAATTAGAAAATAACTAAAATACCCTTTCCCTGTAATTCCATACTTAACCTTTGGATCTTTTTCCAAAAATTCTCCTCTTTATTCCTCACATCCATCTTAACCATATAATGCACTTGGATTAATACCTATCTTCTCCAGCATTCATATTTAAGTCACTCTCCCAATTTATCTAAATCGACCTTGCTCTTTCTTATTTAAATGAAGCCACTATTTAAATCCCTAGTTACTTAAAATTATTTTTCATTTATTTAGCTACTAATATCTCTTTGGATCATAATATTATTCCTTCAATACCTAAATTAAATCTTAACTTTTAAATAATTAGGCTTATTTAATTTAATTTATTTTAGGAAAATCCAGGGTTTTACAGTTTTAGATGGTTGACTGTGGTTTAATTTGATTTAGATTTCATTTGAAAAGTTGGGCAATTTATAACTTTGATTTTACTGTTATCCTCTCTTTAAGGAACCTAAAAAGTGGTGATTTTAGAGACATAATTAGGTAGAAAAATTCTAGATCAGTTTAATTTTTATTGGAACTAGGTTAGTTTTGTCTCAGAAGTAATTTAGAATGAAATTAAGGTGTTTAGAAACAAATCAAAGCCATGGTGATATGTGAAAGATTCGAAAATCAGAAAACCCAGAAAATAGTGAAATTGGCCGAGTGCTCGAGTCACCGCTCGAGTGACAATGCAGGCGCCCCGCCTGTGTATTTCGAAACTGAACCTAAAAACCCAACACCCGAACAACCGTTCGAGCGCCCTTGCGAGTAGCTTAGGAAGAAATTTATCCAGAAGAGAAAACCTAACAGACTGCTCGAGCGACCAGTCGAGCGGCCTCTGTCAGAATTTCCAGAATTTCGAGATTCAAGCCCAAATCAAGTTTTAATGATTTTTCTGGAAATTTAAAAGTTGTAACACCTGTAATTAGGATACCTTGAGATGTATGAAGTGACATAATTAAATTTGGATTAAAGGATAGTAATTTGGAACAATGATTGTAAAGATGAAATTTTTGGAGATGTTTTAAGTTGAAAGAGATCACAACCTATTCAGATCTGATTTTGGGTAACCTTACCTATTCTTAAACTTCAATACAGACTTAAGCTACGTTCTGGATGAACTAAATAACAGATTTACTAAGTTTTGACTCCTTAGGTTCTAAATGAGGGAAAATTTGGATATTATTAGATCATGGAAAGAGGGAAGTTTTAGACAAGAATTAGAAACATTGTTAGTGCTTAAGAATGTGAACTAAAACATGACAAAAACTTAAATAATAACGACTCATGCCCAACAACAATTATAACACTTGACTAAAGGATTTATATGTGGTTTTGGGGGTGTTTTCTTAAAATAACTTGACATTGGGGTGTATTTAATATCTTGATCTATTCTCCATTCGTTTGCGGTTTAGTTTTACAGTTTATTCCGCCATTGCGGATGGGATTTGGCTATTGCCATACTTTTTATTCCGCCTTTACGGTTATGTTTCTGGCATGATTGTGTCTCCGCTATTGCGGCTATCTCATTGGTGTATGCCTTTCTATTATAGTGTTGATTGGTATGTTATTAAGTTATTTAGAGTTTTTGATTGTGAGTTGTGTCTAGCAGGCTTAGCGCTTACATGGATCCATAGAGTAGCTAGTAAATGAAATTGTTTTCCGAAGTTTCTTATTCTGTGTCATAGGCATTCCATCATCTCGAGGATGGTACTACTCCTGGAGTGGTTGGTCGCTACATTACCCATTCCAGTTAAGGTTGGGCGGTACACGCTAACTCACTCCTGTTTTGGTTGGATACTTTCGTTGGGTGTTGAACAGCCAGTCTGCGGGTTTCGTCTGGTTCACCTATAAATCGGTTAGGTAGCATATTGGCACATGTCTGTAAAAAACTCTGTTTACAAATTTTATTAGTCCTGTGATGTCACAGATGTAGTTTGCTATTTGCCGTAATTTATTTATTATCATTTCTATTATTGTTGTTTTGGTTTAATCATATATCTCATGACTTGTTTTGTATAAACATGGACTATTTTAATGCATGCATATTGCTACTTGTTAAGATTTTTATCTCACTCTAGTTTTCCCTATTTTTCAGGCATTCTTGGTGAGGACAACGAGCATTGGGCTAGTATGAAAATGGGGTAGCCAATTTAGTTGTAGTCTAGTTTCATGAGTTTAAGGAAATTGTAAAAGTTAAAGATTAATTGTTAGAGAATATTATTTCATGTTTTCGCATATAACTCTGATGATGAGATAATTAAAGGTTTTAATTTGATCTGGATTTTTAGTTGCTTTTGTTACATACCATAACTCCTTGGGTCTAGGTAATTGACCTGGAACTGTGGCATTACATATTACCACCATCCACCACCACCAACCACCACCACTCACCATCACCCCTACTGCCCCACCACCACCACCCCCACTCACCACCACCCACCACCATTGCCTACCACCACCGCCCACCACGACCCACCACCACCACCCATCATTGTTGCAGCTACTGCCACTTTACGAACACCCACCCACTTCCACTCACCCACCACCACCGCCCCAACCCATCATCTTATCAGAATATATATATTTTTCTTCCAAGGCTCCAAACATAGCCTCAAGTAATCTTGATAAATAGCTTTATTTGTTCTCATAAATTAATTTTTTTATTAATAAAAGAAATTCATAAGTCAAATTGACGTATGATACTAACAATGTTTCTTGTGAAAAAGATCACTAGGTATTGGAATCTTTCTCAATAAACCTAAAAAGCAATACATTGGAAGATATGATATTTGAAAATGAAAATAAAAAAAACTTTAAACTAAAGAGCAAAATAATTTGAGCTCACATCAATTTCTCCCATTAAAGGAACAAGGATGGTGGGGAGCATCACTACAGTTTCTAAAGCCAATATGTAGTGGTGAAAACCAAGAAGAATTGCTTCCCTTGTTTTCATATGAAATAGAGTGAGAAACGAAGTCCATAAAAGATTCAAAAGATGAAATGGTATGAAAACTAAATCAATATGTTTGCGGGCATTAACAATGGCATTTCAGATTCTTTTTAAGGTTATCCAGGTACATAAAATTCTTTCTGGTAAGAGGACCATGGTGTTAAACCCCTTTAGTTCCTAAAGGTGACATTGTGTGGTTACTTAGCACTTTCATTTTAAAATTTATAATCCAGGAAAATAGTTTTCCTTTTTGTTTTTGATCTTGTAAAACAAGAAAAGATGTCATGATCTAAGCGTATTCATTAAGAGATTTCCTTGTAATTTTACATAATTAAGCTAATAGATTACATGATCTACATAAATGTATTTCATACATCACTAAAACGAGGTACTTCATGTCACAAATTCGTGTCTAGCCTCTATCTGGGTGAACATAGCTTTTTTTTTCTTTGTAATAAAAATTTCCTGCAATCTCTCTCTCTCTCTCTCTCTCTCTCTCTCTCTCTCTCTCTCTCTCTCTACAGTTTTCATGAAATTGCCAAAAGCAAAATACTTAATATGAAAGGGCTCATAAGCAAGATGACGTTATGTGCTTAGCTGAATCGTATGTTGTCCAATAAATTCTAGACAAAGAAATGAAAAGCTTCATACTTCCTGAGAAGTCAAACAGTGAACAAATTTGTTCTTAAGAGTTTCCTCTTTCTGCTTAATATCAATGTGCTACTATAAAATATATGATTATTGTCCTTTTCACTTCACACCTTGTTGTTGAATATTAATAGATCATCAAACAGGAAAATAGATCTAACACCCACATCCAGTCTCCCTTTTTTTATTTATTTATACGGATCAAGGCATTACTTAGTGATACAAAAAATTAAGAACAAGAATTAATGATGCTAGTCTGCCATTGGATGCTAAAGTTTCTTCTATTGTGGATGGGAATGAGTGGAATCCTCCTCCTTCTCGGTCGCATGAATTAATGGAGGTGTGGAGTTTGTTACCTAATGACCCAGATGCAAGTAGCAGTGATTTAGTGCTGTGGAACCCATCTAAATCAGGTCAGTTCTCTATCAAGGAAACTTACCTTGCCTTCTCTGGTGTTAATCCAAAGCTGCCTTGGACAAAGTTTGTTTGGTTTTCTGGTAATGTATCAAGGCATGCCGTTGTGTTA
The DNA here is from genome assembly GCA_947561395.2 of Buxus sempervirens. NCBI lineage: Eukaryota > Viridiplantae > Streptophyta > Magnoliopsida > Buxales > Buxaceae > Buxus > Buxus sempervirens. The sequence continues at coordinate 7,457,237 of OX387190.1, read as the reverse complement.
AGGTTAGCAATAAACCGGCGTCTACTCACCCATGATAAGCTAATGAAGCTGCAGATCAGATCCTCCTCCACTTGTGCTCTTTGTCAAAGGGCAGCTGAGAATGTGGAACACTTGTTTTTTCAATGCCAATACTCTCTACGAGTATGGCAATCGGTTATGGCAAAAAATTGCAAACAAAGAGTGCCTATTTCTTGGGAAGTAGATCTTCGATGGGCCCATAGAAGACTTTCAGGTACTGGGTTTATTGCAAGAGCCAAGAAAGTTTCCTTCACTGCAATGGTTTATAATCTTTGGCTTGAAAGGAACAGAAGGATTTTTCAAAACAAATCATTACCCGAATGGGAGGTTGTGATGAAGGTTGTCATGGATGTAAGGTTGAAGTTTGCTTATGTCAAATGCCAGGTAAGGGACACCCATATTAACAGGGAAGTTGCTTCGAACTGGGGACTGAATGCTGATTTCGTGCATTAAGGCTTCTGCATGTGTACTGAGTGGCAATGGTAGGCTTATGGAGTAGCAAAGTTATATTGCGTTAAGGTGCTTTCATTGCTGTTGATGTGTTTTTTTGTGGGCTTCAGTCTGAAGTCCATACTTTTGTCTTTCTTTGTTTTGTAACTTTGTAATTTCTTTTTCTTTAATATACACCTCACTTACTTTCCAAAAAAAAAAAAAAATTAAGAACAAGAGCATAAGAGGATGACGATAAATCAAAGTACGCTAAGAAACTTATTTTATTTATGAAAATCCTCAAATAGCTATTACATCCAGTATTCAAATGAGAGGCAACTACAACTCACTAACTCTCAATTTAATACTAGATCATCCCCTACCATACTAAGGAAATAAAACTCCTGAAACAAAACATTGAAAAAAAGTAATGAGATATAAATCTCAGCAAATACATTCATGTTGAAAACTACAATAATAATTTCTTTTCAAAACACATGTGTGCGCATCCCCATACGGGTCGCACCTGGGTGTGGGCGGGCCAACTCCCTTTGATTTGATTTGGTGTTTGGTCTAATTTAGAGTTAGCCATTTAGTTTAAGAATTGCCACCACCTAGTGAGTTCCAATGTAGGTGGTCACCTGTAACATCCTGAATTTTTAATATTATTAAAAATTGGATTTTATTGGTAAAGCCTTTTGATCATGTATTAATTGATGTAGGAAAGTAAGAAAGAGTTTAAATTGAGAAGTTTGATGGAAATAAAAAGGTAGGAATTTTAGAAAATAATGAATAGGGTTATTTTGGGAAATTTTCAGAGATTTAATGAGGGGAAATTTATAAATTAAGGTAAGCCAAATATTTTTATTTTAATGTTTGAATGAGTAGATATGGTGGTGTGGCATTGTATATCATTAAATAATTTATGTGAAAGCTTAAAGAATGATTGGATGAGGTTGTAGGCTGGAGTGGTGTGTCACCATAGCGGATCATGAAGGAGTTTTAAGTGGAGATGGCAGCAACTATAAATAGTTGCTAAATTGTGGCTATCTCGTTTGGTTGTTAAAATCTGGAAGCCTCTAGAGATTAGGAGAAGGAAATCTGAGAAGGAGGGAGAGATCAGAGGAATTTACTGTAGATTTGAGCTGGTTTGGTTGGTTTGTGAGGAGGATGGGAAATTTCGGTGGCTGCAAGGAGTGCTAGCTGAAATGTTGTTCAATTTGAAGATCTAAGTGGAATAAGGTGGAAATCAAGTGAGATCTGATTTGAACTTTCGTGGCACCTCATCTGGATTAGTAGAATTAATGTAAATAGAACAGATTTGAGTAGATCTAATGGCTTGTGGTGGAAATCAGTGGTTGAGTAGAACTGGGTTGTGAAATCTGCAAGGATCTCAGTTTTCAGAAAGCTATCGAGCACAAATTTGAAGGATTATGGCTGGTTGAAGCTTGAATTGGAGATTAAGAAGTAAGTAGCACCCTTATGTTTAGATTCGTGCATAAATTTCCGTTTGAATGTAGAGAGAATGCCATGAATTCTTCTGATTAAGCTAAAAAAGATAATTTTAGAGATTTTCAATGGAATTGGTTGATCCGAATTATAATTGTGTTAAATTGTGGTTTGAATTAGTAGGAAAGCTTAAATTAATGATTTAGAAGATGATTACAGAGTTTTAGATGGATCAAATCATGAATTGGTAGGTTAGATTTCAAAAATCTCAGAAAATTCCAGATCTGTTCGCGAACTGAGTTTTGGCCGAGCGCCTGGGATCACGCTTGAGCTCTATCCCAATCACCCTGCCTATGTGTTTTTTTTTAAATTTCAGAACTTGAAGCTGATTTTCTTAGGTAAGTCGAGCGCCTCTCAGGAAGCTCGAGTGCTCTGCCGAGCGCCAATTTCTAGATTTAAAATCCTTCCCATGCCTTCATGGATACTCGAGCACCATGTCGAGCGCCCAACACAGATTTCCCTATTTTTCCAATTTGAGATGTTTTCAACTACGGTTTGGTTTTTAATAAAATTCAACCTATGTACAAATAAGATTTAGGTATTTAGAAAGTGTTTGTATTGGAATTATCTCAAAATTCAACTCAACAAGGAGTTTTGGCACATTCTATTAAACTAGGTTTTTGAGAGACTTTTGGTTCCAAATTATTATAGAATGAGTTTATTTTGATTCCGCCACTTGTAATATCTTTCTAAGATCTTTTCTAAAGTGTTTTCAAAGGCAAATTGTAAAATTAAGACTTTATAAAATATATGGCTACCTATTCCATAAAACTAGCTTATTTTGGGGTTAAAAGTGGATTTTATGGTTTCACAATAACTCGTAAGGATTCTAAAGATTTTTATTCATGTAATCCTCCTTTTTATTCATGTTTTAAGTAAATAAACCCTAAGAACACAATTCTGTTCAGATTTGAGAAATTAGTGTTTTGAGCTCCATTTATTATTACTTTGGTTTGATTTAGCTTTGATTGAAGAACTAGTTTTAGATTTGGTAAATTGTGGATTATTTTTACAGATTTAGACTATTTGTTTTATCTCATGTTGGAGTTGATATAAATATTATTTTGGTTATTTAAAATTCACCTTGAAGACATGTATTTGAGATCCTCCATGATGGAGTGGATTTGGTCTTGATTAACCCATGATTATATGTTGAGTTCATTGGGTTACTTGTTAGTTTTGTTATAAGCTATTTTGGGCTTAGCTTGTTATAGATCCATAGTATAGCTGGTAAGTGAAGTCTGTCTATCTTTCTTTGGATTAAGTCTAGTCTCCTTAATGCGTTTCATTTATGATGGAGAGGCCTTCTATGAGGGAATGTGCTGTAGAAATTCTATTTCCACCATGTGGGTGAGGTCTTGTATATTTCCACCATGAGGGTGATGACATTGGTATCAGATATGTTGCAGTTGTTTTTAGACTGGATTGTTTGGAGCTGGATCTTAACTTTTTAAAGTAGTCAAATTTCATGAGTCCTATTAAGACAAATTGGTTTGATATCAATATTATTGATTTGATTTACATGATAGATTATACGGGTTTATCTCCTGCTGATTGCTAGATTATTGTTGGATTATTCAGATTATCTGTGTTATCATCACTGTTATATATTATATAACTGATCCATGATTTAGAATTGAATAAAATGTATTTGAGCATGTATGTGCTACTTGCTGGGATATTCGTATTTCATTTGGTTTTGTTTTATTTTCAGATCTTGGAGAGGACGATACTAGAGGGTAGATGTTTGGATCATATGAGTTTAGACTTGGGTTATGGTAGTTTATATTGAGTTTGGGAATTGTAGTTGACACTGATATTGATGATTTTATGATTTGACCATAGTATATTCATGTTTTCCTTTACTCTGATATAGATCCTATGGATTAACTAACACTTTGGACTTGAGTTATGGTTTCATTATGTAACTTGGATTTGGGGCGTTACATGACCCGATTTAAAAATTGGTCTAGTCTAGAGACCCGACTAAGTGATCGAGTTGTGAATCAAGGAAGTCCTCAGACACCCTGGGTCACCTACAATGTGCAAGTTCCCAAAAGTTGGTGGTTGGAGTAATCCTAATGCGCCACATCATACCTCTCTTAACTCCCGTGGTTCAACTGGTGTTTGACTGGTTTGGTTCAATCTAAGGCCAGGTAAGCCCTTTTTGGGTCTGGTTCATTTTGGTCCTTTATACAGATCCATGGGCTATGGGTCAATTCCTGATTGGGCCCTTCAATAGGCCTGTTAGCACCTCATTTTGCACCCAAAAAAATGAAGAAAATAAAAATCCAAACTAAAAATTCAAACCCGGAGGGGTCAAAAAGTTGACTTTTTGATCTCGTGCAAATTAACTACCATGCTTCTTCCCTTTGAAAAGGAAATTCCGACACGATTCTAATGCAATTGAGTTTACTCAAATCGGAGTCCGGATGAAGAAGTTATAAGCTGGTCAAATCTAAGGAGAGCAGAAATTGCCTTTCTGCTTGAGTCCAATTCAGCTGCCCAACTTAATCCCAGAAGATAGAGGAGCCCGACACGATTCCAACGCAACTGAGTTTGCGGGAATTGAGGTCCCGGAGAGAAATATATAAGCAAAACTGGTTTCCGGGGAGCAGTTTTGCACTTCTGCTAAAAACTTGAATTTGCTATCAAACTTTAGCTCAGTGGATAGAGAATCTCAACCTGATTCCAATGCCACTGAGTTTGCTAAAATCGGACATCAGATGAAAAAGTTATGGCAAGTCAAAGTTTCATAAAAATTGCCTAAGCGGCAAAAAGTTAGAAAAAGACGAAGCAAGTAAATATCAGGAATAAAATAATCATTTTCATAAAAAAATATATTGATTTTTATAATTAAAATAAATGGAAAATTGAATAAAATAGGATAAAATCCGATTTATTCGTCAAATTGGAAAGGGGATTAAATCCACACATTTAAAAACGTGTGCGTCCACACATATAATGCGGATCCATCCCTATCTATAGTGACAGCTAGCAAGCTGGCAGATCGCGCGAAGATTTGAGCATGTCAAAAACGTGCCGGCACTTAGTATGCGGACAAGGCCAATCCGCATACTAAATGCAGATTAGGCCAATCCGCATACCATATGTGGATCTGAAATTTTTGTCTATAAAAGGGGGCCCTAGCCCTCATTGCCCAGGCTTGTTGGCTTCCCCCTTGGCCTCCTCTCGCCCCCACCTCACCTCTGCGAATCAGAAAGCTTCCAAACTCCCCTTTCACTCTCAAACCACTATCCAATTCCTATTTCTCCCTTGCAAGTACTCCTTTTCCATTTTCTCTCTTTCCCATCCATTTCAAGAAATCAAGAGAAGGATTTTTGGAGTAAGGGGAGATCTCTCAGCTACTGTCAACGTCACTTGGAGAGTCATAACGTCTCTAAGGGAGAAGGTAATACCTAGGTAAGCTTTCTATGGGTTTTGTATCCCACATATGTAAGGATCTAGTCAATACAAGTATATTTTTCTCTTAGTTCTTTGGAATACTATTCTTTGTTATATTGTCTCTCCATTTTATCTCTTTTGCATATTATGGAAGCCCTCATGGTAAGGAGGACTCCCCATACGACAAGATGGGAGAAAGAGGGTTTTCATTAAATATACAAATCATATGTAGATTATTTTAGGCCATTTTTATTGCTGATTTATCTCCCATTTAGGAGAGGGGTTTGTCCTCTCATGTATGCATCTCATGTACCCTTAAAATCCTTTCCCTCTCCCCTTTCTCTTAGCTAAGAGTAGTGATCACTCCTTTATATATCTATATATATATATATATATATATATTTCATGCATGTTCCATCCTTTCCTGTTGGTCATCTTCCATGAAGAGCATGATAAAGATTTGGCGTTGCACTTAGTATCTCCATCGTGTTTTAGATGCATATAAATATCGATCATGCATACACGTATGCATCTTGCTGTTAATACGAATGATGAAATAGGAAAGCATGTTTAGTAGTAAGGAAGCGTCACTTATTGCACACACACACTAGATTTGTGTAGATATGTTAGGTCTTCCTTAATCATCCTCATTTTATATGCAATCTCTTTTCTTTAAATAAATGTCATCGGCATGCATGATCTATTGCAACTTGGTTGTATATTTAGTTGTATATGTTGATGTGTTGATTGAATGGAGCATGGAGTTGGATTAGTTTGGGCTTTCATGGCATTCCCTCAAAGAGGAGGGGAGAAGGAACTATATCCATGGTAAACAAGGACCCCTGAAGTCCCTGTTTCAAGACTGAGATGATGGCCTAAAACCAAAGGTTTTTATAGTATCAAGAAGCTATGAAAAAGACCATTTAAGCCAAAAAGTGGCATCTACACCACTGTGAGTCCACTTTGGAACTCACAACAGGTCGCCGAAGCCTTTGGAGGAAGGGCGAGTAAAACCCATGGTTGTTTTCGGCCATTTTTGGGACTCGGGCCAGATCCACATATACTATGCGGATTAGACTCGACTGCATTACATGTGCGGTTGGGATTGATCCGCACAGTATATGCGGTCAGATCCATTTAACCTTAAAAACCCATTTTTCTTGACTCAGGTCCACCCGGTTCAACCCAAATAAACATAACTTGAATTAATTGGGCCTTTGGGTCGGCCCAAACCCATATTTTTGAGACTTGGGCCCATTTGGACCCATAAAGGCATTGTGGTCCTTCCAACGGGGCCCACACCCAGTCCAGCCCATACCAGGGTCCATTTAATAATAGACCCCGGGCCACTTGGTTAATTGCCCATGGGCCGCGTCCAAGCCCATTGGGTCCTAAAAACCTTAACCCACTTAATTTGTATATTTAATTAACCCAAACACCAAATAACCTAATCCAATAACAGGGTTACCCAATAACCCAAATGGGCCTTGGGCTTGATTAAAGCACAACTAGGCATCCAATGGGCCTTCCAATGAGGCTCATACCCGACCCACTTCATCAATGAATAAGAAAGATAAAGTCAATTAAAATAAAGAGGACCTACACCTTCAGTGGTCCCCACACAGGCCAAATAACTGTACATGCATGCTTAGGAAGTAAGGGTGAAACTAAGTTGACTAAAACCAGGGAGACCCGAGGGACCCGTCAATCGACGAGGCGGACCGGGGTGTCTTTGGACTTCCTCGAACCGTAACCGAGAACTTACCCGAATCTTTAATAAGCCGCAGAACAGCAAAATTAGAATGGTTAGGCACCATCGTGTTTGCATGCACCTCTCAGGTAGTGGCGACTTCGATAGTCTCGAGGCATGCATCCTATTATGCGCCTCGCCCATACGAGATCGCGTGCGCACAAGGCCCAACCCTTGGGTTTTTCTCTTATTAGACCCATTGAAGGTCCAATTTATTTTTCTTGTTCAGATTTAATGGGCTATGGAATGGGTTTTGGCATCAAGGTGGGTCGAGTAGACCTTTGATGTAACGGGGTTGGATTGGGTCCACCCGGTTAGTCCATGCACATCTAAATCCATCTTTCACTATTAAAATTGTACAAGGGTATTGTGGGGATTGGGGATTTACAACAAATTAATGAAATAAATAAGCACATGTAATCTTTGATCCTTTTTCGTTATCTTGTGCATTTCCTTTGAAATTTGCATGCATATCAACGTGATGATAACCCTCCAATATTGAGACTCATTCATAGATTGAGATACACATCCTTCCAAAGAGATAAAAGATCATGAGACATATAATTAGATGACTAAATGAAAAATATTCTCAACAAGTGACCCAAATATTACCATGAATAACATTATTGTGCTATGGAAGTAAACTAAAAAAATTATCCTAAAGTCATGAATGCTAAAAAAAACTGAAAAATAAGTGCACGGAATAACGAATTAACAATGGCTGGAAATACAATGAGATGAATTAAATAAATAAAAAAAGAAAAGAAAAGAGACGAAAAATCTACAAAACCCATGAGTGAAATTTAAATTCAGTCTTGAAACCATGTGCATGAACTCAAATCTAATCTATACTACTATCAAAAGCACGAACTAACTTAAGTGTTTTCAATTCTTGCATACCTTAAATGTCCTTCCCTATTGTAACGCCCCGGATCCGAGTTATGTAATGAAATCGTAATTCAGCTCTGAAGAGTTAGCTAAACCATATGATCTATATATCAGAGTGAAGGAAAGAATGAATAAAGAAATTAAATACATAATCAGAGTCAACTATATTCCCAAACTCAATTATAATTACCAGAACCCAATTCTAACTCACATGATCCAAGCATCTACCCTCCGGTATCATCCTCTCCAAGATCTGAAAACAAAACAAAACTAAATGAAATACGGATATCCCAGCGAGTAGCACATGCATGCTCAAATAAATTTTATTCAATTCTAAATTATGGATCAATTATAAAACATATAATAGTGACGATAACATAGATAATCCGAATAATCCAACAAAATCTAGCAATCATTATGAGATAAACCCGTGTAACTAATCATGAAAATCAAATCAATATTATTGATATCAAATCAAATTGTCTTGTAGGGACTTGTGAAATTTGAATACTTTAAAAGGTTAAGATCTAGCTCAAAACAATCCAATCTAAGAACAACTGCCATAGTTGATACCAATGTTATCACCCTCATGGTGGAAATACATAAGACCTCACCATGATGGTAGAAACGGATATAATCTAGTCTGAGATCCATTGCCATATATGATACCAATGTCATCATCCTCATGTGGGAAATACATAAGACCTCACCCTCACAGTGGAAACGGAGTTTCTGCAACACATTCCCTCGTGGAAAGGCCTCTCCATCATGGAGGAAACGCATTAAGGAGACTAGACTTAATCTAACAAAGTTAGACAGACTTCACTTACTAGCTAAACTATGGATCCATAACAAGCTAACCCGAAAATAGCTTAATACAAAACCAACATGTAACCCAATGTACTCAACATATAATTATGGGTCAATCATGACCAAATCCACTCCATCATGGAGGATCTCAATTTCATGCCCTTAAGGCCAATTTCAATAACCAAAATAGTATTTAAATCAACTCAATTATGAAGTAGAACAAGCAATCCAATTTTTGCCCAAACTTCCAAATTATGCTAAATATGCCCAAATCAATGGAAAACCCCCGATTATGCAATTCCAGAAGTTAAAACATGTTTATGAGCATCAAATACAATTGTAGGTCTATTGAAATAACACAAACTCATTAAATTCCTTAAAGCAAAACCCATTTTAGTAGAATGTGCCCAAAATCCTCAATTAATTAAATAAATTCAAACGGCCACTGGAAACCATTTCTAGAAACCTAAATATTGTTTGTACATAAGATGAATTTGCTCAAAAATACATTGAAGGTTGAAATTCACTCAAAACTTAGTTGCTGAAGAATCAGAGATGGGCGCTTGACAAGACCGCTCGAGCAGTCAGGTTGAGCGCTCTCTTAATTATTGGTTTTCCGGTTAAATTCTTTCAAAATAGACCGATTGAGAGGTCGCTCAAGCGGTCACTTCGGTTCTTTTGACAATCAAGAGAAATAAAGGTGCCTGACCTTGCGGCTAGTTAATTCTGTAAATCAAATTTTTTGCATTCTGTCTCAAATTTAACTGAAGTAATCACTTCATTTAAGTTCTACGACATCTTAAAAATATAAATCTAGGCTTCCAAGTTTAATTTAAGAAAATTCAACTATATCAAACTTAATCTCATTCTAACGACTAAACATGGTTTCCTTCTTCAAATATCTATCAAATTGTTCAGATAAGGCAAATAGATGCAATAATATTGGTTGAAAGGGTGCTACTTACCTGACGGAGCTTCAATTCAACTTCCACATTCACCGATTTCTTAGATCCAAGCTCCCATGCAGCTCCTTCTTTAATCCAACCAACTGAAAATATAGTTTCATCCAAACTATAATCCACCTGCTCAATTCTAAAACTATTACTCCTATTCTATAGAATAATATGAAGAATTTCAGATCTAACTAAAACATTTGATTCTAATTTGAATCAGCTCAATTCAATCCGACTAACACTACTTCCCATATTTCAATTTGATTCAACCAGATCTGATGAGGGGATCGAATTCAGCTACAATCTCCCTGTCTCTCAATCCCTACTCCTCTTCAGATCCACACTCCACCTCTCTGGAAAGTTCTGGTTCCAGCTAAATAAATGAACCAATCAAACTCCCATGTACCTCTTTATAGACTCCTTCCCTTTGCCGACCAAAAATTTGTTAAACACCTTTCATGATTGGCTGTATGCTCCATCACACAACTACCTTACATTATCATCATAACAAAAAACAAATATTTATTGAAATTCCACTCCAATAAATTTTTTACCCAACCAATAAAGTTTAGTAATTAATTTTAACTTGAATAATTCAATAATCACTGTAAGCACCCAAATTTTGATCAAACCAAAATATGCTAAGATAAATGGGAAATAATAAAAATTGGAGGAGCATGATTCATCCGAGTGGGCGGCTGAGTCGCCTCAGTCGTCAACTCAAGCCAAAAGGGGAGAGAAAACAACCGCATATGGTGTGCGGTTGATTTTTTCGGCCACCGCCCTCGCGAGCCAATCAGAGCAAGTGGCGCCGAAAAGTCAACCGCACATACAGTACGGTTGCATGGCGCATCAGACTGCGTCTGACCAATTTGTCCCCTAATCATTACTGAAAAGACAGGGACAAAATTGTACATACCTTGCGGTTTCGACCAAAACCGGTTACTGTTCATTTTCAGCAAAACCGCAATGAGTATGCGGTTTTGTCCCAGTGTTCTATAAATAGAAAATCCCAACAGTATGCAGAGGTTGGCTTCTCTTGGCTGGCCTTAACCCTTTTCTCCCCTTCCTAGTTGCTCCGAAATCCTTCCTCCAAGTCCCTCCTTGCTCCCTAAACCCCTCAAGCATAATCCTAAGCCCAATCTACCTTGACTTTCTCTTTTCTTCTTCACTCACACTCAAGAAGGAAGTGGAGGAGTTGCTGCTGCTGCTGGAGGAGGGCTGTCCAGCCACTGTTCGTGTCTCAAAAAGGGGGTCCTCACACCCCACACAAGGGTTTTATCCCCAAGGTATTGTTTCCTATCAATGTTTGTTTCACATATATGAAGATGAGTTGATTTCAAGCATGTTTTAGGACTCTTGTATTTCTTGTTTGAAAGTTATTTTTCAACATGACAATCATGCGTCTTTGTCTCATTTCCTTCGTATGAGATACCTCCCATGGTAAGGGGAGTGCGGATGGTGTCAAGGGAGGAGGAGACCCCCTTCTGCGCATGCTCTTTAATGGTCTTTGGGGTCAGCCCTTAATACTGATTTGCTCCATTCGAATGGGGGAAGGTGTTCCCCCTTGTTTATTCATCTAATGTACCCCATTTAACCCCCCCTTTTTCCCTTCTTAGTTAGATCAATTTATATGTATGCATGTGAATGGTTTGAATGGAGCGTGAAGGGCCGAGACTTTCTCCATTCGTGGAACACCAATAAAGTGAGATGCTTCAACTTGAAATGAGCATTTGAGCAATTTGCAGAAGGTTTTGGAGACCCACAGAAGTTCATAAAGATCCCTGAGAGTCGAAACCGCATACACAGAGCGGTTCGGGTTAAACTGCATAGAGTGTTGTTACGCTCAAACCGCACAAAGTGTGCGGTTAGACCCAGAGAAGCCTCAAAACCCGATTTCTGTGACCCGGATTTGGCCGACCCGATCCTAATTTAATCAAATTGAACTGTTTGGGTTTTGGGCCACTCCAAACTCTCTTTTGAGACTTGGGCCCACCTGGGCCCAATAAGGCATTGTGGGCTTTCCAACAGGGTCCACATCAGACCAACATCACCTGGATAAAAAGATAAAAATCAAATAAAAGAAAAGGGGACCCGCACCATCTTGGTGGTCCCCACCTAGACCAATAAAAATGTGCATGCTGGCATAGAAGTGGGGTGAATTTAGAATTGAGTCAACTCACAAAACAGGAAACCTAAGGGACCCGCAAACCGACTGGGCGGACCGGGGTATCTACGGACTTCCCCGGACCGTAACTGAGCCCTTTCTCAGAATCTCAAGCTGCAGACTAAAATAGACATCCTTAGGGCACCCAGGTGTTTGCCTGCACCCTATCAGGCAGTGGCGACTCCTAACCCCCCTCTCCCCTCGCTTTCGCGTGTGCCCTCGCACGGCCACGACGTGAGCACAATCACCTTTTGATTTAATCATAATTTCGCAATTTGAATTCTTACCCTTCCACCTACAATATTAAACCACTTGATCAATATAAGACTTATAAAATCCAATTTTTAATAATATTAAAAATTCAGGATTTTACACCTATAATCTTTAATTTCACGTGTAGAGTCTTTCTCTGATAAAATCCTATCACATTACAACTCTTCGCTAGCAATTAACAAAATGTAGATTAAATATTCTTAAATACGAATCCATAAAACGTGGCTTCAATATTTAATATTTTATATTTACAAATAGTCTTCAAATATGTACAAAACGTGGATTCAATATTAAATATTAAATATTTACAAATAGTTTTCAAATATTTGGATTTAATATTTGTAAACTATTTATAAATAATATGTATTTATATATATATATATATTTCATTTAATATGTACAAAACGTGGATATAATATTTATTATATTTAATATTATTATTTAAATGGGTCTATACTACTATTAAAAGTACAAACTACCTTCAGATGCGTATAAGTATTTTTTTTATATAAAATAACGAAATCCTATTTTTTCTCCAATTACACCATGAGTCCTATTAAATCAAACTTCTTCCCTGATACTTATCGATTAGATTTCGTATATTTATAAATAGTTCTAAATATCTAATTTTAAGATTAACTTTTTTTACTATTAACGTGAATTTATTAAAATCCTATTTCTTCTTCAATTAAATATAACAAAAAATAAATAATTATTTTACTAACGATAATTAAAAATAGATACGTAAAATATCCTTCTAATGATAATTTGTAATGACTCAGAACCAGGTCTGCCCATCCAAGGCACTAACCTGTCTCCGGTCCTTACATGTAGGCCTTGTGGGCCTAATAAGACACAAGTAATTTAAAAAATTTACTATACAAGTAGCTTCTCGGCTAGGTGTAAAACCCTGACCTCGATTATATCTTAATTATTAAGATGAATTATTTAAAGTGAGATTATTAGACTAATTAAGTACTTGTGTTATGAAGGTGGGGTGGATTATACTTGAGTATTTGGGGAGATCTAATTGAACTTTATTGAAGGTAATAAAGGTAAGCTTAGTTAATGTTGTAACGCCCCAAATCCGGGTCAAAAGTTTTTTTGACTTGGATCAAGGCATTAACTTATGGTACATTACAATCAGCTCAAAATATAAAGAAATAAAAAACTAAGATTTATCAGAGTGCTAGGAAGCTTATTCATTAGAACTTGAATCTTTCTATTACATCAATTAATCAAATGAAAGGCAACTACAAGTTAACTAACTCATAAATCCTACTAGGTCATCTATTATTAATTGAAGAGAATAAATACAACTATATAAAATGTCCTACACTTGTCTTCTGGATTTTCTAGACTTCGAGCCCACTATCAGTCTAACCTGTGGCGTCCTCTCCAAGATGACCTGAAAAATAGAATATAAAGTAGGGGTGAGATACGGATATCTCAGTAGGTAACATTATGCATGAGGGAAAACAGTTTTTATATATATGGAAAATAACAGTGGTTTTATGCTCGGTAAAATAAGTGAATAGTCATGATCGGTAAGATAAACAATTAATCACGATATAAACCATCCTCAAATTAGTGCTCGAAATGAAGAAAGTTTAACATGTAAATTCATTACAATTAGAAGAACAATGTGTCATAAATCACAATCACCTGGTTTCCAATTTATTCCAATTTCTGTATTTCTAAGAACAATTCTACATTTTATTCATGATTACATAATATTCAATTTTAACAGTTTAAATTAAGTCATAGCAATTTCGTTCAATTATGACATTTCAATATTTCATTTAAAATAAAAAATCTTGTCAAATACGTCTAACCTGATCATTCAATCTCAGAATCAATCATATAATTAGTAGCAGAAGTCCACCTTAAGGTAGTAGCCTACCTCTATCGTAGGACGTAAACACATAGTGTCCACACTAATTCCACAGCAGAATGCACATCTCTACAACTACAGGTACCCCTGCAGAAGATAGCATAACTCGACCGCAGGATGTGGACACATAGCATCTACCTCTACTGCAGAAGATAGCTTCCTTACCTTTCAGTGGTAACTCACACACCCATCCCCCATGTGGGATGCAATCCGTGTAATCATATCTCCCCCACATGAGGTACCTCTCCTATAGGATGCAATCCCATCGGAATTACATCTACCCCACAGGAGGAAAATATGTCTCTTTCGCAGGAGGTAATGTCTCCGCCACCAAGCGGGTAAGGGTCTCCGCTACCAAGCGGGTTAAGGTCTTCGCCACCAAGCAGGTTAAGGGTCTTTGCTACCAAGCAGGTTAAGGTCTCCGCCACCAAGCGGGTAATATACAAATTCATCTCTACCACCAAGCAGGTTATATACAAATTCATCTCTGCCACCAAGCAGGTTATCAATAAAACTGGCCACCAAGCCAATATACAAATAATTCTCATTCCAATATTATTTATAACATAGTAGGTTCATGCTTATTTGATAATTCAAAGTCTTGTTCCAAAACAGTTCCTCAGTTTAGTTATCATAGTATTTCGTTTAGTACAAAAAATACGCTTAACGTGATAACCCGATTTAGTGTTAGACGGATATTTAATCATATAATAAATTGGACCCATAATACACACGCTAAGATGCAGGGTCTAATAGTGTATTAATTATATTAATATAGAATTCAATTGTTTAATGATATGGTGGGGTTGTTTAAAAGTAATAGGAATTAATTAAGGTTTGGTTAAAATATCAAATGTTATTAAGGTTTAGATTTGGGGGGGGGGGGGGGGGGGGAAGAATTTACAAATTTAATTTAGGTTTGGGTTAAGTTTTCAAAGTTATTAAGGTTTGGTGAGGGTCAATAAGGCAAATGAGAGTATTTAAATTTTAGTTTAATTCAATAAAGTAAAAGGGAAATATTTAAGCTTTAGTTTTATTCATTAAAGTAAAGAAAAATATTTAGGTTTTAGGCTTTTTTTTTTTGCTTTTACGGTTTCGATGCTCACCTACGCCAATGGACACCAACCTCAACGCTATGGACGCTAACCTCAATCTCCTAAGCGTCCATTAGCGCCAATGCATTACGGAAACGCGGGTTTTGGTTTAATTAAAAGGGGTGCCTACCGACGCCTACGTGATGGGGTTGGAGCCCTTTATAATGTGGCTAATCTGTGAACTAGCAATGCGTTTTTCTCATTTTCAATCTAGTTCTTCATATATATATACAACAATAATCCAACGAAATACACATATACACTATGATTAAGCATGCTTTTAAGATTAAATACGAAGAAAACACAAATCAACGACAAACAGGGTGTGTTACCTCTATTTGCTCAAGATCACTTTCTTCCTCCTCTAACCAGCAATCGTTTCCTCTCTTCACAGATGCAAAATTCTCCTGGAATGCTACGAAACCCGTGGTCAAGCTCTCCTCTCCCTCCTCCTTATTCCTCTTCTCCTCTCTCTCTCTCACTCTCGTTTTTCTCTTCAGTCGCTAGAAACCCAAAACACCCAAATACCATCGATCCCAATTAGAAAACCCTATTTTATTCTCCTTTGATCCCACGCATCTCCCTACAATCATGTTCCATACTTATCCACCAATTACGTTTAAAAATGAACTTTAATCCACTCTTTCCTTGATATCTCACGATCCAACGGTCAGATCTGCGTCAAACTCCTGATCTCCTCTATCAGTGTGATCATCTATAATTATAATTAAAATCCCTCAATAAAATTTCTCATCCCCTCAACTTAAGGCTCCAAATCAATTATAATTACCATTATGCCCTTATTCCACTTATTAAGCTATAAATATCATCGTTAATAGGCAATCTAACCCCAATTTAAATATATCATCATTTCTGAAGTCTAATAATAATTTAATTAATGTATTTAATTATCTACAGATAATTAATATGAATTGACCAAAATACCCTTCTCCTGATAATTTTATATCTACGGGTTCGATTTCTTCCAAAATGTCCAAATTTATTCCCTATAGTATTCTTTGCTATAATACACACTTGGATTAATATTTATCTTTCCTAACTTCATTTTTAACTTACTTTCTCACTTATTCTAAATTAATTCATCACTTTTCTTATAACCGTTAATTAAGGTCAAATCTAAAATTCATCATCTAATTAATTTAATTACTATTCCAATTCCCCATAAATCGTAATGACAATCATTTATTTAATTTCTAATGTGTATATACTTGGAACATATTGTTAATCCTCCAATATTTGGATTAATTCCTTATTCCTTAATTCTGTTTAGGTTTATCTATCATATTTTTTCAATAATTTGATTTTATTTATTATATTATTTGTAGGCACCTCATTTTTGTGCTCTGGAAAAGCCAGAAATGCAAAACCTGGCTAAAAAGTCAAACCCTGAGGGGCCGAAAGTTGACCCTTTGATCAAATAAAATTTTGCCACCCTGCTTTATCTCAGTGGATAGAGAATCTCGACACGAGTCCAACGCAACTGAGTTTGCAGGAATCGGAGTCCGGATGAGGCTTTTGCGGGCGGTCAAACTTGAGGGAGAACCGAGAGTTGACTTTTCCTCGAATCCCGTGCAAAGAGCCTTGATCTATAGCATTGGATAGAGAATCTCGACACGGTTCCAACGCAACTGAATTGGCAGGAATCGGGGTCAGGATGAAGGTTCGGCAAGCGGTCAAACTTAAGGAAAGGCCAAAAGTTGACTTTTCCTCGGACCCCGTGCCAAGTGGTTAGCCCTATTTCATTGGATAGAGAGCTCTGATACAAGTCTAACGCAATTGAGTTTGCTCAAATCGGAGTTCGGATGAAGGAGATATGAGCTGTCGAAGTTGACGAGCAGCAAAACCGGAAACTACACACATGGCGCAGGAGATGCACACGTGGCAGCCAACGCAGCAAAATATCTCAGGGACTAAATCTTAAATATCCAAAATTCACAGAGATCAATTCGTAGATATCCAAAAGTGTCAAATCGGTCGAATCGGTCAAGTCGAAGGGCAAATCCGTAATTTTCCAAATTGTATCCAGTCATATATGCCGGATACACTAGCTCCCCTTCATAACCGGACTTGAAGACCGGATACAAGAAGATTTTCGCGCGAGATTCGCGCCGGTTGCCCGACAAATTCGCGGCGGCATTTAAATGTGAAATGATTATGTTTTGTATCCGGCATTGAATGCCGGACACAAAGGAGGCTTAGTGTATCCGGCCATAAAGGCCGGATAAGGGGAGACCTTAGTGTATCCGGCCTGAGTTGCCGGATACATTAAGTTTGTTTATAAATAGCAAGCAACAGCTCATTTTCGGGGTTGGCTTCTTTTGGCTTTTCTCCTGCTCTCTTCTCTCACTTGCTCACCTCCGAATCCCATCTCTTTCAACCCCATTTGCCTTCCACCACCTCCCGATACCATCCCAAGCCATTATTATCACCCTTCTCCTTCTCCCTTCCCCATCTTTACTACAATAAGAAGGTGGTAGTTGCTGTTGTGCTCAAGAAGGAAGGTCTCCAACTGCTGTACCACCTCAAAGGGACACCTCTACCTCGTGCAAGAGTTCAAGAACCCTCAGGTAATGTGCTCCATCAGATTATACATGATATATATGAGAATAAGCTTGCTTGCATGATTTTTCGTCCATGAAGTCTCTACCATGTTTTATGCTGCTTTTATGGCTCTCCATGCGCTGTTCCTCACCTTGTCACGAGAAAACCTCCCAAGGAGAGCTGAGGTGGGCGTGTAGGTCTAGGATAGTGCAATGGAGGCTGTCACAAGGCTTTGGAAGTCCCTCCAAATGCCAGGCCAGGCTGTTTCTTTATGTTCTTGGTGGTGAGCTATTTCATTAAAGAAGGGAGCATGTTCCCTCGTATCTGTGATCCAATGTATCCCTATAACAGCCCCCATGTCCCTTCTTATTTCTATTTTTCCTTATGACTTTGCCAGGTATTTTGCTGCTGTTCATACCTTTGTCACCTGCTGTTTCCATGAGTAGATGCATGCTCCCATCCCTTCGTATTATCATACCCTTACGTCGTATAATGAACATGATCCCAGCCCCCTTTGACTTGCGGTTCTGCGTGATCAAGCATGAGTTATTTTATTTTCTAGGGTGATGAAAGATCATTGTCATTCCTTGATTGTTTTACATATATAGCATGAGGTGAAGCATTGCCATGCCTCCTTTACCAAGACCTCCCTGGTTTGCTGCTGTCCCAGCAGCCTTAAGCCCAGGGCCAGGCCTAGCCCGGCAGCCCTTGGGTGCATGCTCACCCCCCTCCATGTTGTTTGCTGTCCCCTGATACCCCGTTGCATGTCTAACCCCTCCCTCGGTAGGATGCTGCACCCCCACCCACAGCCAGCTTTTATCTCTTGATTAGTGCATGCATGAGGTGCTTGGTTTTGCTACATTATATTGGATATGTACCCCTTTTAGCTTGTTGTTTTGTGTGGAATCAGAAGACCTAAACAGGGATGCATGGTCCCTGTTTGACTGCTGTGGATGGCTCAAAAGGGAAGGGAACAACTGCCCACTCCCCTCTCCCCTTTGCTTTTGCTAAAGAGTCCTAAAGAGAAGCCCAATGAGGCTTCTCCCCCATACCTGAACCAGCGTGGGCCCATCCAGGGGCCCACACAACCTTAGAAGGCCTTCTAGGAACCCCTGGAAACCACTCCAAATGGCCGAACCTCAAAAAAGGGCCTTTTTAAGGTGCTCCGGTAACTCAGGCCGGATCACCTAGGGCCTATGTGTATCCGGCCACTTAGGCCAGATCACCTAGGGCCTATGTGTATCCGGCAACTAAGGCCGGATACACACAGAAATGTGGTTTTTGTGTTTTGCTGATCCTTGTCGAATTTTGTGGTGGTTCGAACCAAATCAAATAAACCAACAGGGTTCCCGGTCCACCCGGAAACCCAATTTGGGACTTGGACCAATGTCCAACTTGGAAACACTTGTGGGCCTTCCAACGGGGCCCACCAAGCCCGATAAACCTCAAAGCATGCAAATAAGCAAGTTAAAATGAAATGAACTGATTGAATCGGATGGGTCAAACCCAATGCGGCCCACCCGAGCCTCGATGTGTGGAATGATGTTTAAACTGCGTGGTTTGGCCGAGACCCAGGGCAAGGGCCTATCGGGCCCACCAAAGCCCACTAACCAAACCAAGTGGGGGTCTAACCCTAACTTCATGGAATTCGAGCCTTCAAGCTCAAACTTGGACCAAGGGCCCCAAGCCCGATGTCCAACTCACCTTGCAAAGATAAATGAAAATGAATTAAAAGCATTTTTTGGCAACCAACATGGGGGCCCACCTAGGGGCCCGCAAATCAATGCCAACCCGCTTCTTGTATGGAAATCACTTAAGTTTCAAAATTGAACAATTAAAATAAAACCAATACATTTAACCCAAGCCCAAAGGGCCTCCTAGGCTAGACAGAGGCCCACCAAGGGTACATGGGCTTAACCAAGCCTGCCAAGGACACCGTGGGCCTTCCAACGTGGCCCACCCAATCAGACCCAGACAATTTAAGTAAAACAAGATAAAATCAACTAAAGGGACCCACACCACTCAGGTGGTCCCGCCAAGGCTTAACTAAATGGCATGCTGGATTAGGAATCGGGTGAAAACCAACTAGAAAGCTGACTCAAACCAGGGAACCCACGGGACCCATCACCCGACGGGGTGGACCGGGGTGTCTACGGACTTCCCCGGACCGCAACCGAGACCCTACTTAGAATCTCAAAGCCGCAGACCAAAAGCCCTAATAGACAAGATTAGGCACCCAGGTGTCCGCCTGCACCCCATCAGGCGGTAGCGACTCTGAATTCCCCCGTGCCGCGTTTCCCACGCGCGCACATTATTATATTCAAAAATTCGGGGTTTTACAAATGTTATGTCTCAATTTCAATTGGCTAAGGTATCCTCCAATTAGTTCTAGTGAATTGGAAATCAAATTCTGAAAATTGAAGTTAAATGTGAAAATTTGCCTTGACGTGCAAACCTTGAATTGGCGCGTTGAGCTGAATTCTACAGAAACCGTTTGATAAAGGTTCAACACCCGAACGTCCAAGTTTAACGTTCACGCGTTTAGTGCAAAATTTCTAGATTTCTTGTTTTGTGCCTAGATTCAAATTGCAATCCTTCTAGATCATTCTTGAACTCTCATTAACACCAATTTGGGCTAAGTACACCTAGAGCACACCCCAAGTAAGCCTAAGGTACATCCATGTATTACCCAAAGTACACCCAGGTATTACCCAAGGTATCACCCAAGTATACCTAAGGTACACCCCTTGTATACCTAAGGTACACCACTTGTATACCTAAGGTACCCCCTTTTATTGCCTAAGGTATCCCACTTGTATACCTAAGGTACCTCCTTGTATTGCCTAAGGTATCCCACTTGTATACCTAAGGTACCTCCTTGTATTGCCTAAGGTATCCCACTTGTGTTGCCTAAGGTACCCCACTTGTATACCTAAGGTACCCTCACGTGTTGCCTAAGGTACCCAAATTGTATACCTAAAGTACCCCCTTGTGTTGCCTAAGGTACCCCACTTGTATACCTAAGGTACCCTCATGTGTTGCTTAAGATACCCGACTTGTATACCTAAAGTACCCCCTTGTGTTGCCTCAGGTACCTCACTTGTATACCTAAAGTACCCCCTTGTGTTGTCTAAGGTCCCCCACTTGAATATCTAAGGTAACCCTTTGTTTTACTTGAGGTACCCCATTTGTTTAACTAAAGTACCCCCTTATAGTCATGGCTTCCCCATTTTGTGTAATTATAACCGAGATGTGCATCTAACTTGATTGTTTGAAACAGTCAATACCTTTTCATTGTATATCTTTTTTTATTAATACAAATTTTTGACTTACTTTCCAAAAAAAAAAGTACCCCCCTTATATAACTAAGGTGCCCCTTTTGTATAACTAAAGTGCCCTCCTTATATGCCTAAGGTACCTCCCCTTATATAACTAAGGTACACCCCTTAGAGCACTAGCAACAGCCTACCCATAATCCTCCCCATCCTTAAAACAGGGAATGAAAATAAGGATTTTGACAAAATTAATCTGCAGTAGTTTACCCATCCCTATTTAAAAACCTAAAATTTTAACTTTTGCTACAGTAGCGACCTAATTTTAGGTGGTCACTGTAGCGCGACTTAAACGCGAGATTGCAACTTGTGCGACTCTTCAAAGGAGAAAACAGAAGGCCTCTCGTGCAGAAAATTATGAACGGAGCTTGCGGAAGAAAAGAACGTAGCTCTCCTCCTTTGAATATCAACCGCCGGTCAGCTGCCGTCGACGGTAAGCCCAACCCCCTCTCTCTCTCTCTCTTTCTCCCTCTTTCTCTCCCTCCCTCTCTCCCTCCCGCCGGTCAGCTTCCATTTTTCGGCAAGTACCCGCTTTGTCAAAACTCGTTGATTGAGATAACTTACATCGTTTTGGCATTGATTTTGGGAACTCATTGCACTTGGAACAGTTCATCCATCGTTCAAGCATTTGAGTGATTTGGGTATTATTTTTCCCTTTTATTTGTAGTGGAGCTTGTGAGGGCTTTTCAAGTTTTGTATCATCAGTCACTGCCATGGCTTCTAGGGCATCTTCGATGATCGTCTTCTCTATTCGGGAATTTCTTCTTTAAGGTACACCCTGATTATACTGAGAGCAAAACCATGGAATTCGTTTTGATCTTCTCCATATTCTTGGATTTTCGCATTTTTATCTTTGTTATTATGTTCATTGGACCATAGCCTTTTTGTTTAGTTGCCTTTAAACGGGAAAATGGCCTGTGAATTATTTTCTGCTCGCTTTACATTTATTTAGATGCATTAACTTTTAAAATAGCTAGAAATTTTGTATAGGCTTGATATATTTTGAAAATTGATAGCATGTTTATGATGATTTTTTCTTTTCTTTTTCTGTTTGTTGTGGTGTTGCATTCTGAATTATGCTCTATTTAGTTTATGCATGCTAACATGAATTCTGAGTGTTCTATAAAAAAGAAGGTTTGCTGTGATGTGAGTTGACTGCCGAATGCTTTCAGTTTGGATATCAATTGGGTTTGTTGGTTTGAATGGGGTATTTTTTGTTGGTTGTGGTTGGTTGTGGTGACTTATGCTTTATGATGGAAGTATTGAGTTGACGGGAAGGCAATTGAAAGTGAAATATGAAACTTGGGGTGGTTAAAGAAGAAAAACGGGTACTGGAGGGTGAAATAACGTATGAGTTTGGTTGGACAATTGGTGCTATGGCAAATAAGCAAGGTCGAGAGGTTCTATTGGACTTTAGCAAAATCAGTGAGATAAAGCTCTTTCTTTTTCTCATTCTTGAATGAATGGTTGTGGTAGGGTCTTGGTTATGTACGAGAAAATAAGAATTTATGAACAGAGGGATTGATTAGAGAAGGATCTCTTTGATATTCCCTTTTTTTTTTTGATCGTTAATGAGAATGGTGTATTAGAAATAAAGGAGAGAGGGTAAGAAAATAGAAGAGTACAGAGATGGGAAGCTTCCTATGAAGTAATGAAGGTGGATGGACATTATTGGTTGGATTGAGAAACAAATGTTTAGAGAACTCACTAACTTTAACTCCTTATCTGATGCTAAAGAGGAGGTTTTCTATTCATACAAGGGAGCTATACCTGATATGTTGAAATCAATGTTGGCCTTAGCTTTTCATTTATTTTCATGTTATGATCCCTCATGAGGTTTACTGGAGGATTTTTAACATCCCTCTGTTTTGTGGTCTTGATAAGAATCTCTCAAATCATGCATAGGCTACTATCTTGATTATCTATCTGTTAGCACACTTGAGGGTAGTTGGGGTAGATCGACTTGAACATTTGGTAACCCCCTTTTCATTTTCGTAGATTCTATTGGTTAATTGATAAGTCTCGATTAAGAAACTCAAGAACAAACTTTTGCAAATATTTCCATCGAGTAAGATTACTAACGTTTATTCAACCTCCCCTGATTAATCATGGAGATTGATTGACACATTGTCAATTAGAAAACCCTAGAAAAAAAGCAAGTTTCTGGGTTGGCCATCGATTAATTGACATTATTATACCAACTAATTGATCCTACAAACAGAAATTTCTACGGAGATTTCTCATGACTTTTGAAACTTCTATCCTGATCAAGGAGCATATCCTAGTGTTGCATTCTTCATTCTGCTTTATGCATGTTCATCAACCTGTAGTCTTTGTTAGCTCTTTGAAAGTTAACCATGTTCTTAACTATCTTTTCTTTGTTAGCTAGCTCTTTGTATGCATATTGTTTATAGGGGAACATGCCCCAATAACACTTTATATATTAATACAATACATTAATTTTTTGATGACCCTCTTATTGATCAAGTAGCTAATTGTTTCTTCTCTAGGAATGAACATACACACACAAGAAGGTTCTACAATGAGCTCCCCTTTGCAAGATGGCTCCCAATTATTTAATGAGGATTCTACACAAGTTGAACAAACTTCACTTGAAGTTCATGAAGTAGGGTCTTCTAATAAAAAACGTGGTCAAAACTTCAGTCCGAATGAAGACAAACTACTAGTTTCTTGTTGGCTCAATACTAGTTTGGATCCTATAATTGGAACTAATGCAAAATGGGATACTTTTTGGAAAAGAATTGAAAACAGCTATAATCAAGAGAAAAAGATGGGTTGGCCTGCACGCTCACTCATATCGTTAAGCCATCGGTGGTCGAATATTCAACAAGCAGTGAATAAGTTTTGTGGTTTCTTAAGTCAAGTTGAAGCACAACATAGAAGCGGGGTTAGTGAGGAAGACAATGTAAGTATTTTGATTCATCATTTTGTTAACTACTCTTTTACAATTTAAGGATTTCTAATTTGTTTTGTTAAATATTCATAGGTTCAAGAAGCTCGAAGAATGTTCCATGCTTTGACCAAACAACATTTTCGGTATGATCATTGTTGGGTTCTTTTGAAGGACCAACCTAAATGGAACCAACGGTCTCAGCCTAATAAGCAAGCATGTTCTAAAAGAAGATCTGTTACACCATCTTCTCCTTCAACTCCAGAATCCACAGATTTAGGCGAAGACCAATCCGAACCAAGTAGTTTTGTGGAATTGGAGAGACCTATGGGAAGAAAGGCTGCGAAGGAGAGGAAAAAACAAGGAAAGAGCTTGCTAGGTGATGGTACTCAACTTTCAGGTGTTCTAGTTGAGTTGAGGGATGAGAAGAAAAAAGCTCATGAAGAGAAAATGGAAAAACTTAATTCCAATGCCGAACAACGAGAAAAGCTTCTTCAAATTCAACAAGCGCAACTATTGGAAGCACAAGAAGCGAATCGTATAAAGAATGAGAAACTTCAACTGGAGCGATCGCGTCAAGAGACTGAAAGAGCGCGTCAAGAGACCGAAAGAGCGCGCCATGAGACTGAGATCATGATGAAAGATACAAGCACGATGGACCCTAAGACTAGAGAATATTTTCAATCACTTCGCAGGGACATTTTGGAAAAGCAAAGACAAAATACTCGAAGTTAATCTATTTGTGTTAGTTATTTAAAGTTGTTTTTTGTAATTATGTGAACCTTAACTTTAATTGGGTCTCATAAAGATATTGATTTGTCACACTACAACGAGCATAGCTTGATTTTAATTTTGAAGTTAGAAATCGCATAGCTTCAGATGCAATACTCTTTGCTGATGGGATATTTTTGTTCATTTACACATAAATATTGAGACGAGTTATGCTGGAATAAAATGACATGCTTGAATTGAATAAATTAAAAACATACAATATGGGTAGTAGTAGTTCTTATACTCTACTTCTTTTCCTAAGATTCACTATAAATTTTCCATAAATGCTCGATGAGGTCTTCTTGGAGTCTAGTATGAACCTCTCTATCTCTAATTTCCAAGTGGCGCATAATGAAATTTCGAACTTCATTTGTCTTTGTAGTCGAAATCGCTACTTGGGGTGGACCCTCATTGTCTTGATCATACTCATAGTTTGAGAAGGCTGTTCCATTTTGATACAAATGTCTCTCATCTTCAACAATCATGTTATGCATAATTATGCACACCATCATGATTTCTTTTAGATCATCCTGATTAAAATAACGTGCAGGTCCACGAACAATTGCAAATCTTGATTGTAACACTCCAAATGCACGTTCAACATCCTTCCTCAAAGCTTCATGAGTTGCAGCAAAATTTTTCTTCTTCACCCCTACCGGTATTGGAATTGTTTTTACAAAAGTTGCCCAAGTGGGATATATACCATCTGCTAGATAGTATCCCATATTATAATCATGACCATTAATTGAATAGTTAACCTGAGGAGCCCGCCCTTGAGCAAGATCATTAAACAAAGAAGATCGTTCCAGCACATTGATGTCATTATGAGACCCTGGTAAACCAAAAAATGCATGCCATATCCAAGTATCATATGAAGCAACAGCTTCCAAAATAAGTGTTGGCTTACCACCACGACCAGTATACATACCTGACCATTGAGTGGGACAATTCTTCCATTCCTAGTGCATGCAATCAATACTCCCCAACATTCCCGGGGTTCCTCGTCGTGAGCCTTCAGCTAGCAATCTAGCTGTGTCATTGTTGTTCGGTTTTCTCAAGTACTCATCTGAAAAAATTGCAACCACTGCTTTCACAAATTTCTTCATACTTTCTCTTGCGGTGGTTTCTCCAATCCTAACATACTCATCTGTCAAGTCAGCTGTTACTCCATAAGCAAGCATTCTAAATGCAGCAGTTATCTTTTGCAAAGAGGATAACCCAAGCTTCCCAGCGGCATTCCTTTTTTGCAAAAAATATGGGTCATACGCTTCTACTGCATATTTAATACGAAGGAATAACTCACGGCGCATACGAAATCTCCTTCGAAACATATTTTCAGGATAAACTGATGGCTCAGCAAAATAATCTTGAATTAGACGTTGGTGGCCAGCCATCGAATTGCGATTGATGAACATACGCCTTTGAATAGAACCATGATCAGATGTTGAGCCTCTTTTTGTCTTCAAATGTTCTTGTTCAATAGCAGTTGTTATTGCGACCTCCTCTTCATCATCAGAAAAAGATTCATAGAGAATGTCATCATCAGAAAAGAAATCCATCAAGACAATGTAAGTATAATTATTATCACAATTTGAGATGGATAGTGATTTGCAAAGAAATCACTCAATTTTATAGGGGAAAAATATAGCCGTTGGAAATATGTCTGTTGGAAATATGACCGTTTGAGAATATAGCTATTGGAAATGTCTTTTCGAGAATATGACTGTTGGAGAATATAGCTGTTGGAAATGTCTTTTCGAGAATATGACTGTTGGAGAATATAGCTGTTGGAAATATGACTGTTGGAGAATATAGCCGTTAGAAATATGACTGTTGGAGAATATAATCGTTCAAATTATACCCGTTGGAGAATATAGCCACTGAAAATGATTTTTAGAGTTTTTTTTAAAAATATAATATAGTTGGAGAATATAACTGTTAAAAACATTATTTGAGTTTTAAAAAAATATTTTTTTTAAAAAAATTATAAAAAAATTAAATATAATATCGTTGGAGAATATAATCGTTAGAAATATTTTTTATAATAAAAAATATTTTTTATTTAAAAAATATATTTTTTAAAAAAATTAATATTTTAATGATTTGGGGAAAAAAATAGAGAATCTGATGTAGTGACTTGCTGAGAAGACAATCCCTGTAATAGAAAAATGACCAAAATTCCTCAAAATAAGGAATTTGAATGAGTAAGCTGCTGCTAGTGCTCTTATATAATTAATGTACCCCTCTTGTGTTAACTAAGGTACACCCCCTAAGCATACCTAAAGTATAACCCCTTAAAGAGTTAAGGTAAACCCCTTGAAGAGTTAAGGTAAACCTCTCAAATAACAGTAACGTAGCCCCCTCATAAGACTAAGGTACCCCCTTGATAACCCTTAGGTACCCCCAAGGGTTTAGTGGAATAAAAGACTTGTTGAGGGGCAACTTTGAAAGATCAAAAGTATGGCATATAAAAGGATGTCCAATCTAATATTCTATGTGTTTTAAGAACCCTTTTCTCTTGTATTGAACGTATAGAACAAGGAGAAGTGTGTGAGCTTGAAAAAGAAGGAGAAGAAGGAGAAAAAGAAGGAAGATTGAAAAGAAGCAAGCTTCTCCATTAACATGTAAGTAGCAAACCCTTCAAAATAAAATGTATTACCAAAATTCGTATTCTCTCTCTAGGGTTCGATTTAATTGAGGAAATGATCTTAAATGTTGGTTTTTGCTTCTAAAATTCGTAGGGTTTTGGTTTTATAACAATCTTGTTTAGTGTTTTTTATTGATTTGCTATGGATTTCCAACCTACATTGATCATATTTCAGATTTGGGTTTGAGTTTTGTATATTGAATGAGGTTTCATCTGTTAGATTCGTGTTCATGTGGATTTGGAATGAATTTCTGTTTTGGAAGGTATTTTTAAGTATGTTGAGATGTTTTATGATCATTCCACTTGGTGTTGGAAAGGTTAGAAATGGTTTGTATGAGTTTGGTGTTGAAAATAGCCAAAAATATTTCAAAACCTGAGGTGGCGATTAATTATGAAAATTGGCGATTAATCCTGATTGTCTGAGTGGGAGGGGTGAGAGACCTGGGCAAGCTACCACAGTAGTGAGCTATCAAGCGAGGATGTGCATATGGTTGGTGTAAGCACCTCATTTTTGCACCCCTCTGAATGCTGGAAAGTAAAACCCCAAAAAGACAGGTCAAATCCTAGGGAGTAGAAATTGACTTTTTGATCAAACTTGAATTGACTGCCATAACTTGTCCCCATGGATAGGAAATCCCAACATGGTTCTAACGCAACTAAGTTTGCCAGAATCAGAGTCTAGATGAAGGGGATATGAGTAGAACAACCCTAAGGGCAAAACTGTAAATAAAGCAAAAATTCTGTCCATGTGGCAAATTGTGTAAGTCAAATTTGCCAAATGGCAAATTAAAGGACAAAAGGACAAAATAGAGAAAAGATAAAACACAAAAGCAAAATATCTTAAATAAAATAATAATATTTTCAAAATATCTAATCTTAATTAATTAATAAAATAATTAAATCAAAAAATCGGATTCTCTCATTCATGATAGAATCAAACATCATCTCTGTGAGACATGGGAAAAAATCAATCTCAATTGACTTTCTCTATCATCACACGGGATTGAATAAAACAAAGAGTCGCCACCATTCAATTTAGGCGTGAATGGACACCAAAATATTAAATAAGCACAAAAGGCAATTTTAGGGTAAAAATAACCCTCCTAAAAAAACAACCAGAGATGGGTAAGGGGATTAGGTTATGAACAGGGGAAGGTGTTAGACACCCCTATTCATCCACACAAGGTGGTTGCCAGGTATTGTTCATGTTAAAATAAAGGAAAAAAGGCTTGCTATAAAAATCATGAAAAATCACAAAAAAGACAGAAATATATGGTATTTTCATATGAATAGTCTGATTGATCCAGAACTTTCAAATATGATCATACCATTCCTAGGGTTTCATGATCAAAACAAAATTGAGATAAAATCAAATAAAATCAATTTAAAGTGAAAAATCCAAAAATCTGGCTTCAAGTTAAATTCTAGAAATCTAGAAAAATATGATTTTAATAAAATATTTCAAAATTGAACTTGAATAGTCCAGGATATAGATATAGCCCAAATATCACATTAAATCAAAAAATAAAAACCAAAAATACCCACGTTGATGAAGAACATCAAAAGGGGAGAATTTAGACCGTAGGGTCTTCTCTCAATAATGAAAAAGGATTCAAAAATCATCTCATGAAACCCTAGAATTTACTTTCAGGCTTCTGGATCCAGATCTACCATATTGATCATGATAAATCCAAGATCTTAGCCTAATATCACAAAAATCACAAAAACAGTGCTATAGGTGCAAAAGTGGCAAAAATCCAAATTTTAGCAAAAAGTGGGGATCTCATGCTATAAACATCATAGATTCATGTTATTCATTCAGATATATCATAAAAAGCATTAAAACATGATCAAGATATCCAAAGCAGCCACATCTCACAGATTAGAGCACATGGGGGTCTACCCTACGGATCCACCTATTCTCTTTTCCCCTAGCTCTCTCTTCACGTTTTACTGCTAGAGAGGATTCTTGAGGTACTTGGAGATAGGTTTGGTTACACAAACACAATCACAGGCTTTATTCTAAAAAAAGGAGAAAAACAGATATGGGGTTCTATTCTAGGGATCCACCTGTTCTCTTTTCCCCTAGCTCTTTCTTCACGTTTTACGGCTAGAGAGACTCTTGAGGTACTTAGAGACAAGTTTAGGAATACTAGATACAAAAGATGGCCTTATTCTACAGCAATAGAGATGATCCTATTACATCTAGAATTAAAGACAGAAAATAAAAGGGAAAAGGGACTTACCTGGATTGAGCAATTAGAGTAGCAGGGGTTCCTCTTCTTCTCTTGGAGCTTTTTTAAACTTCAAAATTCCGTGGCCCTCAGCTTGAGAATCTCACCTCTATTTATAGGCAAGCACAGGGGTAAGGTTGGTCCAGGGTTTGGCAAGATAGAGTTTCAGTTTGAGTTAAATACAAGATAATGCCCATCTATAGCCAACCAAGGTGGCTTCAGCGAATAAAATACGTAATTCGCTCATTTAGAGATATATTGGACTAAAGATAAAGCTCGGAAATCGAGAGAAGAAGAAAACTCGCACGAGTCTTTAGTGACCGTAAATGAATTACGGTCCAACGGTGACCGTATTTTCACTACGGGCGCGCCTGACCGTAGAGAGATCTCGGGCGCGACCGGCCCGTGAAGGAAATACTGGCAAAGTCTGCTTATTCAATTTTTATGCATTTTTGACCTGTTTTAAGCTCTAATTACATGTTTTTATTACTTTCTCATTCTGTAGTGCAATTTGGGGTGTCTACAGCTGCCCCCTCTTTGCTGGTAATTGGAACCAATTACAAGCAGAGAGCAAAAAGACCCACCAATTGCACTTTCTGAGATTTTTGTCTAATCAATTGCACTTTGCAAGGATTAAATGGATGATTTTTGGAAAAAGAATTGATTGTGGAAGATTTGTTAAGAAGTCCCTCAGCTTAAGGGCCAAATCCTCCTCTCTCCTCTCACTGAGCTCTCGTGGCTATGAAGTGAGATTTGAGATAAAAATTTTAAACAAAAGTGAGTATGGTGGCAATCCTTGCAACTTACACTTGGTATGGACATTAATCTCCTAAAAAAGTGGAGAAAATAATAAATATGCAATTTTTGGCTTCGCCCGTATTTGCCTTACGGACAGATGTTGCCCGTAAATGTTCTACGGGTGAACGGGACCGTATTGCTTTCACGGGCGTCTGATGCCCGTACTGTTTTTACGGATTTTACTCTCCTTCTTAAAACCGCGACCGCGACTTTTTCTCTTCTGCTCGCATTCAAGCCCTAACTTCATGCGACCGTAGTCTTCTCTGCGGTCTTCTTCTTCTTCTTCCAATCTCCGACGAACACTGTTCTTCTCCGGCTATCATTGTTCTCCGGCGACTTCATCTTTTCTATTCCGGCGACCACTGTTGGAAAGCGACCATTCGACATCTCCGGCGATCTTCTTTCTTCTTCTCCCACTGTCGTGACTGTGCTCACTTTTGGGTGTGCTTCGAATCACCCCCAAACGGTCGTGGCTACTCCTTGAAGTTTCGGTAGTGTAAGAATTTCCCGTTTGATTGCCGATTTTCCTCCATTTCGACTGAATACAGTAAGTGGCCGAAACTCCCAAATACTTTGCAATTTTATTGCGTTGTCGATTCTGATTCTAAGAACTAAATTGTTACCATGCCATGCATTGCTATGCTTGTGTTTCGTTTTGGCTTATATTCAATTAGTAACTTAAACCAAGTTGCATTTTGGGCTATTTTCTGTCTGTATTGAGAACCTTGTTGCCGGTATTATCCTGATTTGTACAGATTCTCAATTATTGCCTAATCACTGACTGATTTCTTGCCATTGTGCTGATAAACTGTTTGCTTACTTGCTGATCCTTTTTGCACATTCTGCATGATGCTGGTAACCTTCTGCTTTAACCTCATATATTCTCAGTTGAAATTCTGATTCCCTTTTTCCATTGGCCCTTGGGAGCAATTTGCCATTGGTCTTTGAGTGTGTTTAAATTCTCTGCTGTCTAACTTTGCATTGCTGACATGCCGATTAGCTTGCTAGTAACCCCTGTATGCATTATAGATAAGCTTGCCTTTTCCATGAATTTTTCTGCACATTTCCCATGCAAGGGATTACTTTCTTGTTTATGCCATCATTGTTCAAAATCTTGACAAATCTGAATACTTTCCTCACTTGAGTGCTCCGACTTTCTGTTAACTCCCTGAAATTACACAAAATCAGTAGTTAGGGAATTAAATCGTTATACACACAAATTATAGTTTAACCCAAAACTTTTAAGCATAAAAGTTTTCTTTTTCTTTCTTTCTTTCTTTTGTCATATAGAGAGGATATGTGAGAAGCCTGCACTGCTCACATATAACTTTTATATGTTTCCTTGATTAAATCCAAGTCAGATAATAAAAGGTGAACTCCTTCAGTCAGCTCTGGATTTGATCAGGAGTTTCTGACGCATTTTCTTCCATTCTCAATTTTTTCCTTTTTCCTGCCAATCAATTAAACTTGGTTAAAATGATAATCAAGCAATTTTAAATGAATAATTAATCATCTCCTTGATTTGAACCATAGATGGCCCGCCTTAGATCAGCTTCCAGGGATCTTGCAGATGAGCCTTCCTCCTTGAGGGTTAGGCAAGATCCTGCTGATGTGGCCTCGTCTTCGAGGGCCGAGAGGCATTCGGATTCTGATGTCCCTGATCTCCCTTCTGGGGATTCGCGTGAGGCGACCCCAGAGGTATACTCTAACCTTTATGAAATTTCATATCCTTTCCCAAAATACATCCTCCT
Source organism: Buxus sempervirens (assembly GCA_947561395.2). NCBI lineage: Eukaryota > Viridiplantae > Streptophyta > Magnoliopsida > Buxales > Buxaceae > Buxus > Buxus sempervirens. Next base: position 7,425,041 of record OX387190.1, on the reverse strand, counting down.
GATTCTTTCCTTCTTTCAATTTGTTTCCTTAGCCAGCTGTTGAGGCTTCGGGCAGAGATAGGAGCCGTAGCAGGCGTCGAGCTGGAGGTAGAGATGGAGGCCATGATGAGGGCCGTAGAGGAGGCCGCAGAGGGGGCCGTGGCAGAGATGAGGCCAGGACCAGGGTTGAGATCCCTGAGGAGGTGGCTGCCTAGATTAGGGATACCGATCTTTTGCATGGCTTGAGGACTCATCCCTCAGTGTGTATTAGGGCGGATATCCCTTTGGAGTATCCTATGTCCCACTATAGAGGGAGCTGGGCCAGTTTTATTAGATTCTTGGGAGCCTGTAGTTCGGCCTACCGTCGGGAGTTAGGCTTATATGGATTTGGCATGTTTATTACCATTCCGGATGTGCGCCTGGATCAGGCCATCATTGCTGCACTGCTGGAGAGGTTTTTCCCTGAGACATTGAGCTTCCATTTCCCAGATATTGAGATCGGGATCCGGCCTTCTGACTTTACCCTTATCACCGGGATTAGGATGACCGGTGACATTATTCCTGAGATGGTGATGCCGGAGACTGATGAGGTCGCTGCTTATCTTGGATACATCGTGCTGCCTCCTGAGGCATGGGATAGAGGGAGAGTGAGATTGTCTCTGACATGGTTGAGAGGGACCTTCAGGGCGAGGCAGTTTGGTCAGCTTGCCTCCGGTGATCATGTTTTCCCATTTGCCTTTCGATTCCTTTTTCTGTACATGATGGGATCTTGCTTCTTCCCAGAGGACACGACTTCGGTTAGTCCTTATTTTTTGAGCTTATTGGGAGATCTGCATCGAGCGAGGAGGTACGCCTGGGGCCCGTTCATTTTTGGTACTATTTTGGCCGGCCTTCGCCGATCAGTGAGCGGCCTCTCTACTTCCAGAGGAGCTGGAGTTGGGTGCAGGTTCTTCTGGCCCTTCCTGCAGGTGAACCATTTTCTTTTTCTTCTCTTTCTTTCTCTTTTTTTTATTCTTCTGACTTTCTTTCTTCTTTCTGCAGTTTTTTGCTAGGGTTTATATACCCTATTTCCGCCTTACCTCTACGGTGTCTGAGGAGACGTATCCCATGGCACGTAGATGGTGTCATGTAGAGCACGACTCTGAAAAGAGTCGTCCTAGGTCCGCCCGGGCCCACTTGGACAGGCTGTATCGGTCTGAGGTAATCTACTTTAATTCCTCTTCTTTCTTCTTTTCTTTTCTTTCTGAATCATATATCTAATATCCCACTCTGTTTTTTAGCTATTTGTCCCTAGGATGGAGGACATTCATGAGGTGCTGGCCCTGCATGCGGCCAGAGACGATGCATTTGTCCCTGACTAGAGACCACAGAGATACCAGTTCTTTGTTGGTCAGATGGGCAGCATCTGGTACTGCGGCAAGCGCTTCTTCTTTCAGCATGTAGGAGAGCCGCGGATTCCTGCCATCCCGCCAGACACTACTCCTTCCTATCCTCCTATGCCTGTTGATCCTGCCCAGTTCCTGGATTGGACTGAGGCAGAGACATTATTGGAGGAGGGTGACTATGATGCCTGGTTCAGGCGAGCTTCAATTGGGTGCCTCATGCCACCTATGCCTGTTCGTGGCGGAGTCACTGAGATTGGAGGGGTAGTGATTAGGGCTTATGACACTACGGTTTGCCTTCTTCCTTTTCACCTTTCTATTTTCATTTGATCTTGACATTTTTTGACCCTTTCTTTTCTATTTCAGGAGGCTCAGTTGGCAGAGATCCGGTCTCGATATGCTGATCTAGAGCGCTAGCGAGATGCTGCGATCGCTGAGCGGGATGCCCTCTATATTACCATTTCAGACCTCCGGGGGCAGCTAGCCAGAGCACAGGGCCAGGAGGGTCCATCTGATGCACAGGACCAGGCGGGTCCATCTTACACTCAGGTTATTTTCTTCCTTTATTTCCATTCCTGCTATTATAATTGTTTATCTGGTTCTGACTGAAATTTCTTCTCTTAGTTTCAGGAGGACACGGTCGGCCTTTCTTCACCGGATTCACCTATGCCCATGCATCTTCGGGATGAGGTATTTTCTGTGGCACGGGTGGAGTTCGTGACTTCTCCCAGTCCGGTAGAGGCACCTGCAGCAGAGCCTGAGGTCGAGGCTGATATTGCACCTGCTGCTGAGGATGTGCCAGAGTCTGCCCCAGTAGCTGAGACTGCTCCTGATGCATCTGCGGATGTAGATATGGATTCGGCTATGGACGCCGCTGTGGTAGAGCCTGCTGTGGAGGACGTGGTGATGGAGGAGGCTACAGCTGATGCTGTAGAGCCTGGTCCTGATGCTGATGTTCCTGGGACATCTGCTCCTGCTGGTCCTGCTATGGAGGCTGTAGAGGAGACGCCTGCTGCTGCTGATCCTTCTACGGATTCTTCCCGTACTGATTCTGATCCCGAGTCTACGGGATATGTAGATACTTTAGGGTACGGCCCTCCTGATTATCCCACTGCTGGCCTTGTGCCTTTATATATGTGGTATGATATTCAGTCTGTTTTGAGCAGGATGACTCGTAGCACTGCCCGCAATATTGTGCGGCACGTCTTTGAGCGTAGGCGATCTTCAGGCCGTGGTCGGGGCAGAGGACGAGGCCGTGGCCGTAGGGGCGGACCTGCATAGACAGTAGATTAGGATTTTTCATATACATTTGTATTTTAGACAAAAGTGATGTAAACATTCTCATATATATAAAAGGAGTTTGTTTTTCATTCATTTGTGTTCTTTCCTTCTTTCTTTTCAGTTTTTATTACATGATGAATGTTAAAACAGGGACAGGTGAAGCTTAGGGAAACAAGGAAATTGAAACTGCCCAATTTTTTGCATTTTTCGGGAATAACCGTACTTAGACTACGAGCAAACTGTGCTCGTAATATAAACACGGGCGCACTGTGCCCGTCAAGTTTTCACGGTCACAGTCGGTCCGTATCCTTTATACGGACGCGATATGCCCGTATTATATTTACGGATTTACTACCTTAACGATTTTTTCTATATAAACTCATGGGGAGCGTCATTGTGACACTTTTAATAGTTTGAAAACTCCCTGAGCACGTCCTTTCTCGCTTTCCTTGGCTTCTTTGGCGCTTCCATGGCTTCCCCTGCACCGTTCTCTTCTATCGTTGAATCTCCTCCTGCAAGACACCCTGTTAAATCAAAACCTCCTAATCTTACCAGGTACAACATTGTGGACTCCTTCTACGATAGATGGGTTAACTCCATGACCCTTGATGAGGAGATTCGTTGGGATTCCATCCACTTAGGGCATATCCTACACCTCCCTAAAATTCCCTTCAAGTGGGAAATCATTGAAGCTTTGATTGGGCACTGGGTTCCCGAACTGAATCTCTTCCGTTTTGATGATAAAGAGATGACTCCTACCATAGAAGAAATTGAAACCATCCTTGGCCTAAGATTTTCTGAAAAAGTTGTGAACCCACCCCTAAAGCCTAGTTTCAAAAAGGAGGCCTCTACATTCCTGGGTATAGGGAAGAAAGACTTAGGGAGTTCTGATACCCTATTAACCTTGTCCAAGACCTTTTTGACTGAAAAACTTCTAAGGAGTGGGGACAAGGATGCCAGGTTTAATGCATTGACTCTGATAATGGTTAATCAATTGCTTTTTCCACGGGGTGATGACCAGGTTGACTTGGCTCTCATCTCAGTTATCTGCCAGGTTAGGGAACGTGAGAGGTTGGCCCCTATGATCTTAGCAGAGATATACCAGGCCCTTACTGACTGTTATTTCAGAAAGAAGAAACGCTTCCTTGCCTGCGCCCCTATCCTACAGGTACGAAAATAAATAAAAATTTTTTTCTTCTTCTTTTTTTTTTCTTTTTTTTTTTCTCTTTTTCTTTTTTTTCTTCTTCTTTTTTTTTCTTTTTTTCTTTTTTCTTCTTCTTTTTTTTTTCTTTTTCTTTTTTTTCTTTTTGGAAATAAATTGAAATACTCCCCTTTTCTGCAGCTTTGGTTGCTTGACCACCTGAGCCAAGTTGAAGAGATAACTCGCCGCTTCTTTCCAAGGTTGAAAGTTCCTGTTCTGATGAGCCACAGGGGTTGTCCTAATATCCAAGGCGGCAAGCAGGGATGGTTCACTTTCTTGGGTACTCTCCAGGATGATCAAGTGAGATGGCCTGGCACTTATCAACCCAATCCAGAGACAGTGATCAGCTTCAGAGATAGGAACTTTTTGGTCCTGGTAGGCTTGAAATCTGCTGTTCTCTATCTTCCTTTGAGGGTTCTTCGGCAGTTTGGAGCAACCCAGGGAATTATGATCCCAACTGGCTATGAGAGCCTTGTAGGACCACTTACATCAGCCACCATGGGGCTAAATGCTCAATTAATGAATGAGTGGTCCTATGTTCGCTTTCTGCGGGGTCCTGCCTTTTCTGAGTCCCATGTGAAGGACTATCACTTTTGGATCAAAGAGCAGGTGCAGAGTCATGCCCCAGTACCAGAGGATCCTCCTGCAGTTCTTCCTCCTACCTATGAGGATATTTTGGAGTCAGAAAGGGCAACCCATAAGCGGCTTCAACAAATATGGGTACGGGAGGCTCAAGAACTTAGGATAAAAGTCCTTGTTCTGGAGAGAAAGCTTGAAGAGCAGAAGTCTGGCCGCCTTGCCATGGAGAAGAAACTTGAAGAACAAAGGCAGGCTCGTCGCTTTGAAGTCCAAGTGATGCGGAAGAAATATCAGGATTCCTTGGCCGACCTTAGGGCGTTGAAGATCAAGCATTCTTTTTCAGATGAGGTCATCTCCTTTTTGAGTGATCCTGATGCAGAGGGTGCTTCTGGAATCATTGCAACTCAGGCAGCTAGGATTAGGGAACTTGAGGAGCAGTTAGGGAGTAGGGATTAGATTCTTTTCTCTTTTTTTTTCTTTTCATTTTTTTATACTTTTATACAAAAGCAAACTCCATTAGTGGAAAGATAATAGATTTAATTCAAAAATAGGTTTTATATTATTGGCCTCAGAATTCTCAGATGCCTGTAAAAACAGAAGTTTTATGAAAAAGTATTTGATTTCTCATCACTGGCCAAAGTATAGTTTTTTTTTTGAAAGCTGATCCAAAACACTTAATCACATATAATTAAAGGAATTAAAATCAGGTGAATAATGAAAAGGGTAGTCCAAGCAATAGGGAGAGACCAAATCTGTCTACCCCGTGACCTTTAGAATCATCCCCTAATGGCTTTACCTTCATGATTGACCCTGCTAATTTGCTCAGTTTCCAGTGCTTATGCTGATTACATTTGGACCAGATGATCAACTAAACCTTTGATTTTTTTTTCTTTTTCTATTTTTTCTTTTTGCCCTTATTGCCCCTAGTGCCAATTACGGTTTTCACTAGGGTCGGCTTCTGCATTCCGTCATCATCAATCTTACTCTGAAAGTTGAATGAATATACTAAAATCACCAAGGGCTTAATAATAGGACAAAACAAAGGCTAAGCTCGGTTTATGAAAGAAAAGGTATTAAAGGCTCAAAATTTTCTAAGTGTGAAAATGGGTCAACTGGACTTACAGTCATGGTGAATTCAATCCCATTCCCCTTCTTTTGTATTTGGCTTTCATTTGCCCCTATTTTTTTCTTTTTTTCTTCTGCCCCTATTGGCTTCGCCCCTATGGGCCTTGCCCCAGTATAAGACTGTAAGTCCAGTTTAGGTTTAACAAGGAAGACGAACAGGCTCAAATTGGCTTGACTAGGGATGCAAATTTTGGGATATAAGGAAAAATGGCCTCAGATCATTTCTTAGTAATATTCATTCATGGAAAATATCTCTTTACTGCATCAGAGTTAATTGGCTCAGGAAAATCCTTCCCATCCATTTCTGTTAAGATGAGAGCACCCCCTGACAGGATCTTCTTGACCACATAAGGTCCTTCTCAATTTGGTTTGAACTTTCCACGAGGGTCTTCCAAAAAGGGTAAAATTTTCTTCAATACTAAATTTCCTTCTTGGAAAGTTCTGGGCTTCACTTTCTTATTGTAAGCCCTGGCCATTTTCTTCTGATACAATTGGCCATGACAAAGCGCTTTTAATCACTTTTCCTCTATTAGATTGAGTTGATCATGTCTTGATTGTATCCATTCAGCTTCTTCTAATTCAGCTTCCATTAGCACTCTTAGTGAAGGTATTTCCACTTCCACTGGTAAAACTGCTTCCATTCCATATACTAAAGAGTACGGGGTTGCCCCTGTAGAAGTCCGGATTGAGGTTCTGTAAGCATGTAGAGCAAGTGGCAGCATTTCATGCCAATCTTTAAAACTCACTACCATCTTCTGAATGATCTTCTTTATGTTCTTATTTGCTGCTTCCACTGCCCCATTCATCTTTGGTCTATACGGAGCTGACTTGTGGTGGGTAATTTGAAACTGTTCACACATCTTTCTCATGTCCTTGTTCTTAAGGTTTGAAGCATTGTCTGATACTATGGCACTTGGCAAACCGTAGCGACAAATGATATTGTGCTTCAAGAATTTCAAAACGTGGCTACTTGTAATGTTTGCGTATGAAGCTGCCTCTACCCACTTGGTGAAGTAATCAATTGCTACAAGTATAAACCTGTGTCCATTTGATGCCTTTGGAGAGATCATTCCAATGACGTCTATACCCCACATGGAGAAAGGCCATGGAGATGTCATGTTGTGTAATTCACTTGGGGGTACATTCTTGTTATCCGCATACACTTGGCATAAATGACACCTTTTGACATGTATATAGCAATCATGCTCCATTGTTGACCAGTAATATCCCAATCGCAGAATCTTCTTGGCAAGCATATGCCCATTCATATGGGGTCCACACACTCCTCCATGTACCGTTTCAACTAACCTTTCTGACTCGGTCTTGGCGACACATCTGAGCAGGATATCATTGTGGGATCTTTTGTACAACTGCCCACCACTTAGTAAGAACTGTCCTGCCAACCTCTGTATTGTTCTTTTCTCTATAGAAGTGACATTTTCTGGCAAACTCCGATCATTTAGGAAGTTCTTAATATCTTGAAACCATGGTACTTCTTCTTCTGGGGTTTCTTCTAGAACAAGACAATAAGCTGGTTCATCTCTGACTTCAATTTCCAGTGGTCTAATATCAACACCTTCTGGCATATTAACCATTGAAGCCAATGTTGCTAGAGCATCCGCAAACTGGTTTTTGGCCCTTGGCATATAATTGAAGGAAATTCGAGTAAATTTAGTGCTTATATCTTCCAAATACTGGTGATAGGGGATCAATTTGTGATCCTTGGTTTTCCATTCACCAGTTGTTTGGAAGATGATAAGACTCGAATCCCCATATACGTCAAGTTCCTCTACTTCCTGGTCTAAGGCAGCTTGCAACCCAATTATGCATGCTTCATACTCTGTTATATTGTTCGTGCATTGGAACCTTAGCTTCACTGCGATTGGGATGTGTGCCCCATCTGGCTTGATCAAAACAGCCCATATTCCATTTCCATTCATATTGGCGGCCCCATCAAAGAACATTTGCCAAGAGCTTTCCCCTTCTTCTTCTTCAGTGAACAGGATTGCCTCATCAAGAAAATTAGTTTTCAAAGGTTGGTATTCTGGTAGAGGGTGTGCGGCTAAGTGATCAGCAATGGCTTGACCCTTAATGGTTTTCTGTGTGATATAGGTGAGATCAAATTCAGAGAGTAACAACTGCCACTTGGCTGTTCTGCCAGTTAAAGCTGGTTTCTCAAATAGATACTTCAAAGGGTCCATTCGGGATATCAATAAGGTGGAATGACTAAGGAAATAATGCCTCAGCCTCTGAGTTGCCCACACTAATGCGCAACAAGTCTTTTCCAGAGGCGAATACTTTGCTTCATATTCTGTAAATTTCTTACTCATGTAGTAAATCGCCCTCTCCTTTCTGCCTGTATCGTCATGCTGCCCTAAGACACACCCCATTGATGTCTCCAAAACTAACAAGTATAAAATCAATGGTCTTCCTGGAGTTGGTGGTACTAGCACAGGTGGGTTCAACAAATATTCCTTTATTGTGTCAAAGGGTTCTTGGCAATCGTCATTCCAGACTGTCGGGTTATTCTTTCTTAGAAGCTTGAAAATTGGTTCACAGATAGCGGTGAGCTGTGCTGTGAACCGACTTATGTACTGAATCCTTCCAAGAAAACCACGAACTTCCTTCTCCGTTCTAGGTGATGGCATTTCAATGATTGCTCTGGCTTTAGCTGGGTCTATCTCAATTCCCCTTCTACTTACTATAAAGCCCAATAGTTTTCCTGATGTAGCCCCAAAGACACATTTCGCAAGGTTAAGCCTTAGACTATATTTCCTGAGCCGGTCAAATACCTTCTTCAAGTTGATCAAGTGGTCTTCTTCTTCACATGATTTGGCTATCATATTATCCACATAAACTTCCATCTCCTTATGGATCATATCATGGAATAAGGCCGTCATGGCCCTCTGGTAGGTTGCCCCTGCGTTCTTAAGCCCAAATGGCATGACAGTGTAGTGGAAGGTACCCCAAGGTGTAATGAAGGCTGTCTTCTCTTGGTCTTACTTAGCCATCTTAATTTGATTGTACCCAGAGAAGCCGTCCATGAATGAGAATAGACTATGTACAGCAGTATTGTCCACCAAGATGTCAATGTGTGGAAGTGGAAAATCATCCTTTGGACTTGCCTTATTCAAATCTCTATAATCTACGCACATTCTAACCTTTCCATCCTTCTTTGGTACTGGCACTATATTTGCAAGCCATTCGGGGTACATGGAGACCGCTAAGAACCCAGCTTGGAATTGCTTAACCACTTCATCTTTGACCTTCAATGTCCATTCAGGTTTTAACCTTCTCAGTTTCTGCTTAACTGGCTTGGCATCTGGTAGAATGGGTAGCCTATGCACAACCATGTCCGTGTCTAAACCTGGCATATCCCGATACGACCATGCAAATACATCTTCATAATCAGCCAAGAATCGTATCATTACATCTCGCTGTACCTCAGATAGGCATACCCCAATCTTTACTATTTTTGGGTCATCTTCGGTCCCTAGGTTTATTGATATGGTCTCTTCAATATTGGGTTGGACCCCCTTTTCATGACGCTCCAATTGATATGTGATTTCCTTTGGAGGGTCGTCTTCTTCGTCCTCGGTCTCTTCTTCAACCCCGATTAGGTCAAAGTCGAGCTCAAGGTCGAAGTCATACTCATCCTGATCCAATTCCGTTTGCTTATATGGTTCATAAATGGTTTGGACCTTTTTGAAAACTTTATCTTTTCTAGAAAAAATTGAAAAATCTTTTTGTGTTTTTTGAGAGCCTTCTACAAAATCTTTCCCTGAAAACGAAGGCTCATTAAAACCTTCAGGGAAAGGGCATTCCACTAATGGAATTTTTTTTGGAAGCCATGTCTATTTGCCAAACAAACGCGGCTTCAAAAGTAAGGGGAGTTTCCTCCCAATTGTTCAAAATAAAAGAATCTGGGGCAGGGATACAAGCCTGCTCCTCAAGCTCAGGGTCTGCATCTGAGATCACCAATACTGGGTGAGTTGCATCGCCTGCTTCTTCTGTAGGGCTTGTCCCAGATGGGACTTCTACTGCAGCCCAATCGATAAAAGGTAGCTCCTTTGCTACTTCTTCTTGGTTGCCTTCTGTCATGGCAAAGAATGCTCCCACGTCCTCAGAAAAGTCATGCTTCTGTTCTGTATGTGGCCCAGGCCCACCCAATGCTTGTGGAGGTGGAGGTGGAACATATGGTAGCACGGTTGAGGACTTGGGTTTCTGGAATGGATTGATGTTATAGTATGGGGGTTTGGACTGATCCTCAGGAGGAGACAGCTGAATCATGTGAGAAAGCTTAGGAAAAGTTTCCCTGATGTGCGGGAATTTTATGTCTTCTATTTCCTTCTGACTTCTCCATTTCCTTGGCTTGGACCCCAATCCTACTCTGTGGACCATCTTCTTAACCTTTATCGGTTCTATCCTTCCTTGCAGGTTACCCCCCAGACCTTTTCCCGGGTGAAAGTTGTACTTTTCCAGCACATTCTTGACCATCTTCTCAGCACAGGTCAACTTTCCTTCTTTTTCCTGATACCCCCCAGGTATGAAATTAACAGTTTCAAATTGGAAAGAGTGAAATGCCATCTTATCAGCAGTCATTTTCATGTTTATGTAGGGTACATCAGGGGACCACATGGGAGGAACCAAATTTTTGGCTAGGACAGTAATCACCTTTTGTCCTCTGATATATTTGACTCTTTGGTGGAGGGTAGAGGGTATAGCCTTAGCCGTATGAATCCATGGCCTTCCTAGGAGTAGGTTGAAGGCTGCAGGTATATCCATCACCTCAAATGTGATGTTAAAAATATACGGTCCAATTGTGACCGGCAGTTCAACCTCCCTTAGGGAGTGTGTTTTAGAGCTGTCAAATGCTCTTATGATTCTTCCATTCTGTTTGATTTTGTTTTGCTCCAAACCGAGCTTAACAAAGGTTACTAACGGGCAGACATTGAGAGCCGACCCATTATCAATCAAGACCCGGGCTATCATGCAACCCTTACTGAGTACAGCTATGTGCAATGGGTCAACATGATGGTACCCTGCTAGGCTGATCTCGGTCTCTGAAAAAGTTATGACATTATGGGATAATATTTGCCCAACCATCCGGCCTAGTTGGTCTGGTTCAATGTTTTTAGGCACATGGGCCCTCTGGAGTATCCTTAACAAGGAGTCCCTATGTTTTTCAGAGTTTAACAATAGGCCCAGTATTGAGATATGGGCAGGGACTTTGTTCAACTGTTCGACAACATTGAACTCACTCTTTTTTATTATCTTCATGAGGTCCGCAGCCTCACTGTTAGTTACTTGAGGGGCATCATCCCCTATCTTGGCCTTTCCTTTATTTTTTTTTCTTCCTTCTCCTTCTCTGTTTCTTTTTGTTTTTCTTCCACCCCTACACATTTTCCTGACCTCATCATGAGGTTCACTTCTTCCTTGCTTTCAGTTGCAGGGCATGTAGTGGTAAAAGCTTCACTGTAGTTCCATGGTACAGCCGATTCAGAGTAAGAAGGCTTGGGGACATTTATCACCAAGGGAGGAAGTTTAGACTTGGATGATGAAATTTGAGTGAGAGGGATATTAACAAGCAATGGTGGGAGTTGTTTTGGTTGAGGGGTCACAGAAGTGACTGATGCATTAAGAGGGTCACAGTTTATGACCAATGGTGGTTTTGACTGAATGGGTGAAGTAAGGGTGGATGGACTGCAATTGATGACCAATGGTGGTTTTGCAATGTTCATTTGGGCCATGAGGGACGAGACCCGGTCCAGAGATGATCTAATGTTCTTTGCAGCACTATCGTTTCCCTTTGAAATTACATTTATTTCTTTTTCTTTATTTATTCTGTTAAAATAAACCTTGACCGTTGTCCCTATTGGAGCAATTAACTGGGATGGGTCAAAGGTTATTTCATCAAAAGAGACGACACCTATAACATTAGATGGGCCTGCCCCATGATGCTGGGGAAGAGGGTTCTGTCCAATATCTGTTCTAGGAGGATTGGGATCCCCTGTATTGAAAGACAGGGTATTCTGGTCCAGTAAATCCTGAATGGCATGTTTCAAAGGCCAGCACTTGTCAGTAGGGTGCCCAGGTGCACCCATGTGGTAATCACAAGTGGTGGAGGGGTCAAAATTTCTCCCCTTGGGTGCATTCGGATTGGGTTCTCTTAAGGTGATATACCCTGCTTGCAATATGGTGGGCAGCAACTGAGAAGGAGTCTTTGGAATAGGGGTGAAAACCCTATTTCTCCTTGCTGCAAAATAAGCATCCTTTTCCTCCTTAGTAAAAACCCTTTTTTGGTCTGAAGGTGTTGCTGGAACATTAACCCTCATAGGGGCCTGGGTAGATGGAGATGGAGTAGGAAAATGAGCAGGTATGTTGATTTGTATGGGCTTGTTAGGGCCTGATGGTGGCTGCACCATGTTTACTTCTCCTTCTTTCTTGTTTCCATTCTTCTTCATCCCGCTTCCTTTCTTCACATTGGGGTCTTGCTGATTGACCATAGCAGAGTGGTCAATTATTTTACCCAATCTGATTCCTTCTTCGATTCGGTCGGCCACTTGTACTAAAGCCGCAAAATTAGTGGTGGTTTGACCCACCAGGTGACTGTAGAATGGTTGACCCAATGTACTGATGAAGGTGGAAATCATCTCCTGTTCTAGCATAGGTGGTCTGTCCTGAGACGCAGTCTCCCTCCATCTCTTGACATACTGTCTCACAGATTCGTCCATTCCCTTGCTCATTCTCATTACATCGTACCTGTTTGGCACGATCTCGAAATTGAACCGGTACTGAGCTAGGAAGGCATCTGCTAGGTCCTTCCATCTTCTAATCTTCCCATGGTCTAGAGTAGCAAACCACCTTAATGCGGTTCCAGTCAGGCTCCTTTGGAAGAGCTGAATCAGAACACCTTCATCCCGCCCAAACTGGCATAGGGCACCACAATATAACTTCAGGTGGCTCATGGGGCATCCTGTGCCATCATAATTGTCTAGATCTGGGCACTTAAACTTAGCCGGCAAGTTAACATTAGGGTATAAGCATAAGTCTTCAAAGTTGGTGCCCCCGAAGTTGCTCACCCCTTTTACTTCTCTAAGTTCATTTTGGATCATTTCCAGTTTGTGCAGGAACTTTCTTTCAACCTCTTCCCTTATCCTTTCCTTTTACTTAGCCTTGTTTGACTCAGCTGTCTCATCCCTGATCAGTATAGGTTCAGGGGCGGGTTCATAGACGGGTTCAGGAATTGGTTGCACTGGAGGTGGAATATTGATTTAGGGTGGAGGTGCAGGGTTGGAAGTGGATGCTTGGTTCTGGGCCTGCATTTGTTGGGCTTGCACTTGTTGGGCCTGCACGGACAATATGTTCTCTAACATTCGGGCTAGTCCTGCTACTTGTTCTTGGAGCAGGACAACATCTGGATGAGGAGCATCAGCTTCGTCTTCAATGGGATTCATGGCGCGAGCTCTTGATCTGGTTACAGGAGCTATGATTGCAAGTGTATTAGTACCTGGCCACAAAATAAAAGAAAAAAATATCAGTGCCCAATTAATATCATTCACATGCCTAGGAATGCCTATGTGCAGGCTGGGTGAACACGAGTTTGGATTTTTTTCTTTATTTGCTTCTTTGTTTTCTTTTTTTTAGAATTGAATTGTTGGAATATTCTAGGGCTTCTAACAGGTCCCACAATAAAGAGAGAAAGATCTGAAATTCAAAGGCTTCAGAGGCCCGGGGGGTTTTTGAAAAAGGTCTGAAATTCAAAGGCTTTCAGAGGTCTAGGGATTTTTTTTTTGTTTTGGAAAAGGTCTGAAATTCAAAGGCTTTTAGAGGCCCAAGGATATTTAGAGGAAAAGTCTGAAATTCAAGGGCTTTCAGAGGCCCGAGGGTTTTTGATAAAAGTCTGAAATTCAAAGGCTTTCAGAGGCCCAAAGAGTTTTTGAGAAAAGAATCTGAAATTCAAAGGCTTTCAGAGGCCCAAGAGAAAAAGGTCTGAAATTCAAAGGCTTTTAGAGGCCCAAAAGATCTGAAATTCAAAGGCTTTCAGAGGCCCAAAAGAAAAAGGTCTGAAATTCAAAGGCTTTCAGAGGCCCAAAAGATCTGAAATTCAAAGGCTTTCAGAGGCCCAAAAGAAAAAGGTCTGAAATTCAAAGGCTTTCAGAGGCCCAAGGATTTTTTGAGAAAAAGTCTGAAATTCAAAGGCTTTCAGAGGCCCAAGGAGTTTTTGAGAAAAATTCTGAAATTCAAAGGCTTCCAGAGGCCCAAGGAGTTTTTGAGGAAAAGTCTGAAATTCAAAGGCTTTCAGAGGCCCAAGGAGTTTTTGAGAAAAAGTCTGAAATTCAAAGGCTTTCAGAGGCCTAGGAGTTTTGAAAAAGTTTGAAATTCAAAGGCTTTCAGAAGCCCAAGGAACCTTTCTTTCACATTTTTTTTATTCAATTATTATTTTTATTATTTTTTTTGAAGCATTTTATTCAAACTTGTTTCCCTTTATTATTATTTAAGGGTTAAAGGAAGATTTTAGTTGGAAAAACTGATTAAAGTTGAATCCTCCGAGAAAACCGTATATTCACCACGGTCCGGCCTTGCCCGTGTTCATATTACGAGCAAGCCGTGACCGTATGACCAACACGGGCGAGCCCAGCCCGTGTACTAAATGCGGTTTTACGGAGCTCTTTTATGTTTTTTCAGTTTTTACATGGTTTGATCACTTTGATTGCTCATCCAAACGTACGGTTCACCCAGCGCAGGGCTTCTAAACTATCCAAAAGTGGACTTTGACCTTTTTGCTAAAGCACATGTTTAGGAAGGCACATGTACCCTCCAAATTGACACCATACTCAAATTTGGTACCCTTTTTGTTGCCTCTTGTATGAACATTGGGTAGGGTTGATTCTAAACAGAGTTAGAAACTCTTCCTATGGGCTGCACCAATTTTAGAAAACATGCATATTTTAGGACCAATTTTATCTCAAACCAATGGGCACCATGACTGTAAGACCCCAGTTTTGAGTAGAAAAAAAATAATAATAAACAATATAAAATAGTAGGTAAAATAAAATATATGCAAAAGTATGAACACATGGATTTATGGACAGGCTTAATCAAAATTTGTTCATTGATGGAGATTTGTGGTCATTAGTTGTCAAAGAGAATAAGCTTAAGTGGATGCGGGAAAATGTAGGGTTTTCAGTGGGCGAGCATGCACAGGATCAAAGCTTTTAAAAGGTTGTCATGCGGCAATACATATGCGAGCGTGTGGAAGGTATATATATACTAAAGGGGAAATTAGGGTTTTGGGTTTTCGAATGCTCGCATCGTATTTTGTAACTGGGCGATTTGGCGATTGCGGCTGAAATGGCGACTAGGGTTTCTGTTCATGAAGAACGAGAATCGCAAGGGCTAAAAGAAGGGTTTTGGAGCTTAAGATCAGTGGGTTGTTTCTCTCTGCTCGAGAAGATTTGTTTCGGTAGATTTTTCATTCCCGTGCGTGGCCGGAGTAGTGATCGGCCGAGGTTTTACCATTCGGAAATAAGCGCATTCATGTGAGTAGCACTGATTTACAACTGGGATTTGTGTTTTATGTTTCTATCAAGATTATCCTGATGCATGGTTTATATGTTAAGTGATAGTAGGAGTTTTCTGGTTTTTCTGGTTTTCGGGAAATGACATGAACAGAGTCTCCGGACTGAATTTTATCTTTAAGAATAAAAGTGTTTAGATTAAATCCAAATATGGTTGGGAAGTCTTCTGGGAGTATTAGGAGTGTATTGGAGCAATTACAGACATAAACCAACCGGCCAGACTTGTAGATCTTGGAATAACAGAGAAACAAAAATCACAGGGGGTATCCGCCCACCTCGCGCTCACCGGCGCTCACCTAAGAGGTAGGCGCCCCGTTAAACATGACCCACCGCCCACCTCGCGCCCGGCTGGCGCTCATCTCGCGCGAAGTAGAAAACCTTGCGCTCATCTCGCGCGAATCTCGCGCCCACCTCACGCCCATCTCGCGCTCATCTCACGCTCACCTAGCGTCGGGTGAGCGGCAGGTCCATTTTTGATTGTTTCTTCACCGCCGACCGGCGCTCACCTCGCGCCCACCTCAAGAGGTGAGCGAATAGTCCAATACACTTGCCGAATTACAGAAGGTCAAATTCCCAGCCAATAAAAAGTCAACTTTCCAGTTCATGCCTAAATCCCGGTTTTAATCAAAATGCCCGGTTTGGGTTTAATACCCAGATGAGTGATTCAGGAGCCCAGAAAATTCTAGGAGATGTGTTTACCCACCAATAGACTACAACCAAAATTTGAGCCCGAAACTCCTTGTAGATTTGTCTAGAAAAATTATATACCAAAAGTCAACGTTTTTAACCAGACTTAGAATATTTTGAGGTCCGAAACTTTTTGTCTCAGAATTGATTGCTTTTTGGTATGGTGACCTTATAGGGGATCCTAAGACTATTCCACTCATCCAAAATGTGTTTCTAGGGTTTTATGACATTCATTTGATTGATTTGGATTATGAAAGCGAAATTTAGAATCTAGGAGCTGTTTTGCTGGATTATGTTTAATCGAAGTTTGGATGCTGAAATCACTTCTGTATAATCTGCTTTATTCTGAAAGTCAGTTTTGAAACCATATTGTTTTGCTGAAATACATCTACACTATTATGCTAGTTCACCTTTGAATGCACGGTGCACTTCAGGAATGATTTACTTGAACATGTTGATCTATATATATATCAGTCTCACATGATGGAAAATACATTGGGTTGATTTGCTAGTTTTATACTTACTACTGGTTTCACTTGTTTGGAAACTTTAAATGTATTGTAAAGATTTCCTTGGTATGAATGAATTGAGTTTTACTTTCATATGACTTGTGTTATGGAAATGAGAAAGTACTGAAAGTACTTGAGGTACTGCTTGGTCCAGAGGGACAGGTGATGAATTGTGATGAGTTCTTACATGATGTGGAATGAATGGTTTTGTTTTGATATTGAAATCGAGCTTTATACGATGTTTACTGTTTTGGTCTAGCTTGTCCTGGATCCAGAGTCTAAGCTTAGTAATGTGATGTTATTGTTGGTTGTTGGAATTGCATGGCCTTGTGTGTTGCCACGACCGGTGTAGAGCAGCCAGAAACCCTGAGTAGGCCTGGTTGTCAATGCAGAAACCCGGGGAGTAGGCCTGCATTGGATGACGAAACCCTGAGTAGGCCGTCATTTCAGAGTATCCGAAACCCTGAGTAGGCCGGAACTGTGTACATGGAGGTGTGGAGTGTCTACTTGGCATGTTTAATTTATCAACTAAACGATAGTCATGACATTGACCAATGTTGGTACTTGATTTGGTTTGACGTGATATGTTTTATTCGCTGGTTTGTTGGTATTTATGGTTCATGGAATATTGTTTACCGATTATTGGGTATTGTATCTTCCGCCGGTGTAGAGCAGCCAGGAACCCTGAGTAGGTCTGGTTGTCAATGCAGAAACCCGGGGAGTAGGCCTGCATTGGATGACGCAGTCATTTCAATATCCGAAACCCTGAGTAGGCCGGATATACATTTGGAGGCGTGGGCATGGTTATGAGAAGACTTGGTGTTATGTGACATTGGTATATCTAGAATTATATCTTGAGATACAAATTATGCTTATTTGCTATGTTGTTGCCAATTAATCATTATTTTATCGATATCTTCGGGATTGGAAACGGATTGTTATTGCTTGATTTACCTGATGGTTTTCGGCACTGATATGAATTGGATTATTGAAGTTTAGTCGGATTATTCGGAATATGCGTATTATCCTCATTGTACATGGTTATAATCGTGGCATGTTTTAGAACTGAAATAAATGTATTTGTGCATGCATGTGCTGCTCACTGGGATATTCGTATCTCATTCCGTATTGTTTTGTTTTGTTTTCAGCTGCTCCTGGAGAGGACGATACTTGCGGGTAGTTACTTGGGCATGTGAGTTTATTTTCGTTTGGGATTATTTTAGCGCACTCTGTTATATAGTTTTTGTTGTATTCATGTTTTTCCTTCACTCTGATATTGCGATCCTGAGTTTTATAATAACCTCTGGAGACGAGTTACGGGTTTTTCATGTGACTCGGATCCGGGGCTTTACAATGACACCCCTATGACATGAAAATAATGGAAAACAATAGGATTACCTTGTTACCTTGTTTACCTTCAATATGGCATCCGCATTATGCCCTAGTTTGTAAGCCATGCACACGGCCTTCCCACAATCATACAAACCCATATCCCCACGTAATTGTGTACTTTAGCCAAAAACGTGTAACTCCACCTTCAAGCGTAGGGGTTTTGGGTTTTGGCTTAATGGCAACTTAGCACTCAAGCCTAGTGATGACCAGAATCCCAGATCCACGTTATCATCACATCATTACCTTAAAGTTCTAAGGTGAATGTTTTCACTTTCGCTTTCCGAAGTATCGACCTCGTTGCGCCAAGCTACACACATTCGGGTTCAACTTCCTATAGGTTAAGGGTAGGCTGTGTAAAAATAAAATGTGCACAATGCATTGTAAAAATAAGGTGCATTCACAACGTCCCAAACCCTTGCCACTCTTTTCGTAGCCATGCATAAACAAACCAAGGCATAATAGGAAAGCATATTTAAAATAAACAAGTAAATACAGCAAACCTATAGCACCTAAAACATGCTTAAAAAATCATCTCATCATGCAAACATATGATCATGCTATACACCAAAAATCATCATGGAGATCATGCTGAAAATTAAAACATGCTATTATAAAAATTCAGCAAGAAATAAGCATAGTTCATCAAAACGAACCTCCCCTACGCATGTTTGTAGAAACAATCCTATAAATCAAAATTAAGCATGTTTCTACCCCCATGAATTCTGAAGCAATAATTCAGATTTAAAACATACCCAACATGCTTAAGAACACAAAATAGCAAGCAAATCCAAAAAATCAAAAACATGAACTAAAACACCAAAAAAGGCTCAAATCCTCAAGTCCCCAGCAGAGTCGCCAGTTGTGAGACATGGGAAAAAATCAATCTCAATTGACTTCCTCTATCATCACACGGGATTGAATAAAACAAAGAGTCGCCACCATTCAATTTAGGCGTGAATGGACACCAAAATATTAAATAAGCACAAAAGGCAATTTTAGGGTAAAAATAACCCTCCTAAAAAAACAACCAGAGATGGGTAAGGGGATTAGGTTATGAACAGGGGAAGGTGTTAGGCACCCCTATTCATCCACACAAGGTGGTTGCTAGGTATTGTTCATGTTAAAATAAAGGAAAAAAGGCTTGCTATAAAAATCATGAAAAATCACAAAAAAGACAGAAATATATGGTATTTTCATATGAATAGTCTGATTGATCCAGAACTTTCAAATATGATCATACCATTCCTAGGGTTTCATGATCAAAACAAAATTGAGATAAAATCAATTTAAAGTGAAAAATCCAAAAATCTGGCTTCAAGTTAAATTCTAGAAATCTAGAAAAATATGATTTTTATAAAATATTTCAAAATTGAACTTGAATAGTCCAGGATATAGATATAGCCCAAATATCACATTAAATCAAAAAATAAAAACCAAAAATACCCACGTTGATGAAGAACATCAAAAGGGGAGAATTTAGACCGTAGGGTCTTCTCTCAATAATGAAAAAGGATTCAAAAATCATCTCATGAAACCCTAGAATTTACTTTCAGGCTTCTGGATCCAGATCTACCATATTGATCATGATAAATCCAAGATCTTAGCCTAATATCACAAAAATCACAAAAACAGTGCAGTAGGTGCAAAAGTGGCAAAAATCCAAATTTTAGCAAAAAGTGGGGATCTCATGCTATAAAAATCATAGATTCATGTTATTCATTCAGATATATCATAAAAAGCATTAAAACATGATCAAGATATCCAAAGCAGCCACATCTCACAGATTAGAGCACATGGGGGTCTACCCTACGAATCCACTTGTTCTCTTTTCCCCTAGCTCTCTCTTCACGTTTTACGGCTAGAGAGGATTCTTGAGGTACTTGGAGATAGGTTTGGTTACACAAACACAATCACAGGCTTTATTCTAAAAAGAAGAGAAAAACAGATATGGGGTTCTATTCTAGGGATCCACCTGTTCTCTTTTCCCCTAGCTCTCTCTTCACGTTTTACGGCTAGAGAGACTCTTGAGGTACTTAGAGACAAGTTTAGGAACACTAGATACAAAAGATGGCCTTATTCTACAGCAATAGAGATGATCCTATTACATCTAGAATTAAAGACAGAAAATAAAAGGGAAAAGGGACTTACCTGGATTGAGCAATCAGAGCAGCAGGGGTTCCTCTTCTTCTCTTGGAGCTTTTTTAAACTTCAAAATTTCGTGGCCCTCAGCTTGAGAATCTCACCTCTATTTATAAGCAAGCATAGGGGTAAGGTTGGTCCAGGGTTTGGCAAGATAGAGTTTCAGTTTGAGTTAAATACAAGATAATGCCCATCTATAGCCAACCAAGGTGGCTTCAACGAATAAAATACGTAATTCGCTCATTTAGAGATATATTGGACTAAAGATAAAGCTCGGAAATCGAGAGAAGGATAAAACTCGCACGAGTCTTTAGTGACCGTAAATGAATTACGGTCCAACGGTGACCGTATTTTCACTACGGGCGCGCCTGACCGTAGAGAGATCTCGAGCGCGACCGGCCCGTGAATGAAATATGGGCAAAGTCTGCTTATTCAATTTTTATGCATTTTTGACTTGTTTTAAGCTCTAATTACATGTTTTTATTTCTTTCTCATTCTGTAGTGCAATTTGGGGTGTCTACAATCTCAAGAAAATATGAGAGAGAAAACGAAATATGAAAATATCTAAAAATAACCGAAATTAAATTTAGGCTATACATAAAATATGTATGACCGAAATTATATTTTGGTTCTAAGATAGGATCCTAGATTTTCGTGTCAAGGTTCTCTGCGTGAATCCCTGGCACAAATCATTGCTGATTGGATGTCAATGTGACTGAAATTGTATTTCTGTCACAAATAAGTTGTGTATAGCCGAAATATAATTTCGGCTATACATAAAAACAATGTGACCGAATTGAGTGTTCGGTCACATTGTTTTTGCCTATATAAGGCAAACAGTAGCTCCTTTTAGGTGGTTGGCTATTTTGGTTCTTCTCCCACTTCTCCCCCATGTACATTCCCCCTCTCCTAATCCCTCTCCTCACTCCCCTAGCTCCCTAACCCCTCCAAAAACCCTCAAATCATCACCAACTCTCCCCTTCTTCCATCTTAACCAAAAGAGAAACCAAGGAGGGTGCTAAGGAGCTGGAGAGGAGTGCTCCAGCAGTTGTCTTCACCTCAAGGGATCCCCAAGTCACACTAAGGAAGCTTCTCTTCCCCAAGGTGAGCTTCTTGACATTTTTATGTAACATATGTAAGATTTAGAGTAAATGGAGTATGTTTGAGTCTCTCATGATCTTTTTATGTTAGTTCATGGCTCTCCTCTCTTTTTTCTTTATTTTCCTTAACTCTCCCTCTCTAGGGAGTACTCCCATGGTGAGGATGATTAGGCCGAATGGGAGGGGATGAGAGCCCATTTAGTGTTAAAACCACATTTAAGTCCTTACTTGAGGGCTGCCCATGCAATTTTTATGATAAAAGGGAGAGCATGTTCTCCCTCCCCTTTCTTCATGTCTAATGTATCCCTTAAATCCCCATGTCCCCTTCTTTAATTGCTTTCAAGTTACTTCCAAGTTTACTTTTGTCTTTATTTCACCATGAAATGTGTTTGTATAAAATTGTAGATTTTCATGCACATAAGTGGTATACTTCACAAGCCCCATTGTCATGATCTCATGTCACCTTTCTCCACTGTTTTGGATTCTTTTGCATGTCCTTTGCATGTATACCAAGCACTATACACATGCATGGTTCACCTAGGGAGCATGCCTAGGTTTCTCCACTTCCAACTTTAATATTGCTTCTTACTCACACCACATGTAAGCACCCACAAGACCACTGATTTACAACATGTGATAAGTCTCCATTAGCTTGTTTTTTTTGTTTACTATTGATTCCTTGCTTGGGCATGCAAATGGTGTGGCCAGTTAGACGTGGACAAAGGCCAATCGGGCCACCTCCTTTCCTTTTCTCATGGAGGAAGGGGGGATGTCATAAGCACCAAAACAGGGACACCAAAGGTCCCTATTTTATCCTCTGAGTTCCAACTCAAAGAGGGGGAGCAAGGCCCCAAGCCTTAACCTCCCTCTCATTGGTTTAAAATGAATTAGGGTAAACCCTCAATAACAGACCATTGTGGGCTTACCCTGTAATGCCCCAAATCTGGGTCTTTTTTTTTTTTGACTCGGATCAAGGCATTAATTAGTGGTACATAACAATTAGCTCAAAAGATGGAGAATAAAAGAACTAAGAGTTATCAGAGTGCTAGGAAGCTTAAATTATTCATTAGAATTTGTATCTTACTATTACATCAAATATTCAAATAAAAGACAAACTACAATTTAACTAACTCCAAAAACTCTACTAGTTTACCTACTATCATTTTAAGAAAATAAAAACACCTACATCAATATACTATCTTGGCTTCTGAATATTCTAGTCTTCAAGCCCACTATCTGACTAACCCAAGGCGTCCTCTCCAAGATCACATGAAAACAAAACTTTTAAAAGCAAGATTGAGATATAAAATCTTAGCAAGTAGCAACATGCATGAAAGAAAACAGTTTATATATATAAATATCTTTTACAAACATTTCATGAGTTGCAAAACAATATCACAAGTATCGCTCAAACAAGAAGACAAGGCCATATAAGTCAAATTTATAATTTTCCCCAAATTAATACAAATAGTTTTTTCCCAAAACATTTCATCATGTTAATCATGTCATTTTAATATTTCTTTTCAAAACCGTTCTTGTCAAAACATGGCTAAACCGATCAATCAATCTCTTTCTTTTAAAAAAAAGAAGAAATCAAATCATTTATAATTAGTAATTAAAGCTCACCTTCAGTAGTAGCCTACCTCTACTGTAGGATGTAAACACATAGTATCCACACCTCCTCTGCAGGAGAATGCACATCTCTAGACCACAGGCACTCCCTGCAGGAGATAGCATAACTCATCTGTAGAATGTGAACACATAGTATCTACATCTCCCTCGCAGGAGATAGCTTCCTCACCCTCCAGTGGTAACTCATACACCCATCTCCCATGTAGGATGCAATTACGTAGTAATCACATCTCCCCCACATGAGGAATCTCCCCTGTAGGATGTAATCCCATCGGAACTACATCTTCCCCACAGGAGGTAACATACGCACACGATCTCTCCTATAGGATGCAATCACATCATGATTACATCTCCCTCACAGAAGATCTTTCCCCTGCAGGATGCAATCCAATCTAGACTACATCTCCCCCATAAGAGGTAACACATCTCACCCGTAGGTGGTAACACACACATCTCCCCTCTAGGATGCAATCACATTATGATTACATCTCCCATATAGGAGGTCTCTCCCTTGCAGGATGCAATCCAATCTGGATTGCATCTCCCCTGCAAGAGGTAACACATCTCATTCGTAGGTGGTAACACACACATCTTCCAGTGGGATGCAATCACATCATGATTACATCTCCCCCACATGAAGTCTCTCCCTTGCAGGATGCATTCCAATCTGAACTACATCTCCCCTACAAGAGGTAACATATCTCTGCCACCAAGCATGTAATACACATCTTTACTACCATACAGGTAAAAGTCTTTGCCACCAAGCAGGTAATACACATCTCTGCTACCAAGCAGGTAATCAATAAATCTGGCCCCCAAGCCATTGTAAAAATAATCCACATTGTCATCCATTGCATGTAAATCATTCCATGGTACATGGAAGAGCATAAATCCACAATCCAATTTCATAGATAAAGTAGTTTGTTCATGTTTAATCAATAATCCAAAACCTTTTGGCAATACTTATTATATTTCAAAACATAGGTTCAAAGTACTCAAACCTGTTATAAAAATATTTTGATCAATTCCAAGACTTCGAATCACGTTTAAAACAATGTTTTACAAGTTTACGAATCAACCAAATCGATTTTAAACAAATTCCGGAACCAAAACTCTCTTTCAAGTCAAAACAAGACATATTTCAGTAGAACGTACCCAAAGCTTTGTATAATTTTTATAAAATTAATCGGCCACTGAAAACAACTCATAAACACCCAAATCTTATTTGTACATGTATTTGATTTGTCTAAAAATCATTTTATAATAAAAATCTAGGTATATTTCCTAAAATTAGAAAATCTGAGTTGAGCGCTCAACAGGGCGCTCAACCCTTTGTGTCTAGTGGTCTACCAAAACAAAATAGGTGCTTAATAGAGCACTCAAGCTATCGTGTTGAGTGGTTGATAATAGAAATAATATAGATGAAATGCTTGACATGGTTGCTCAGGCGCTCTGCCAATAGCGGCAAAATCTGGAAATCCGATTGTTGTAATTTTTCTCTTTTAATCCTTTAAAACTTGATTCTAACAATTTAAATCGCTTCTAACACATCTAGTATCATCTATAAATCATATTAAATCATTCTAAACAAATCAGAACACAAGTTTGCCACAAATCTAAATCAAAACTATAGAAAAATCAACACTAGAAAGCATACTTAATAGATTTCATAAACCCCATCTAAGATCATTCAAACCCACGAAATCTATTGTATAAAATACATGGTTTAGTATCTCAACTCATCATATATTAATTCCAGATCAAACCCAAACGATTAAACCTAAAAACATGCAACAATAAAATAAAACGGGGTGTTACTACTTGCCTCAAAACTCAAAATCCTTCTCTTCAAGTTACCGCCGAGATTCTGCTACTATTGCACCCCTCTAGAGACCTCATCTCCACCGTTCAGATTGAAGCTCCAGCAGTCATGAACAAAACATCTAAAGTTGAAGCCGATCCAATGGTTGAATCTTTCTAACTCGCACTTTGATGAACGTTGGTCAGAAATTTCTGCAGCACCTTCTCTCTCTATATTCTCCAAACGTGAGAGCCATCTTTTCTCCTCATTTTTCCTCTATATGATGTGATTAAAAGAAACCCTAACTCCTCCCTAAAACCTCCCTTTTGTAGGCTCACCCAAAATAGAAGCCTTAATAGCGTTTGAAAATTTTCTAACCAACCCCACGGGATTCCTAATCTTTCACAACTCCTAATTATTTCCTTTTAATTCTAAATAAGATAAACTTCTATTTTTCCTAATTTTCGTGCTAATTATTTCCCTTTTTTTTAAATATTTCAAACACTCTCCAAAACTTCTCTTTTCCTCAACTTAAGGCTCCTAATCAACTATAATTACCAATATGCCTTTTTCCCACTTATTAAGCTATAAATATCATTATTAATAAGCAATTTAAACCCAATTTAGGTCGAACGTAATTTCTCAAATCTACTAATAATTTAATTAATTAATTTAATTATTTACCAATAATTAGCAAGAATTGACCAAAATACCCCTCTCTTGGTAGTTTCATATCTACCCATTGGATTTCTTCTAAAATTTCCAAATTTATTCTCTATAGTATTTTTGGCCATAATATACACTTGGATTAGTACCTATATTTCCCAAACTTCATATTTAACTTACTCTCCCAATTATTTTAAATTAATTCTTCACTTTTCCTATCACTATTAATTAAGGTCAAATCTATAATTAATCTTTCAATTAATTTAATTACTATTCCAATTTCCAATAACTCATAATTACTATCATTTATTTAATTACTAATATATAGAACATAATGCTAATCCTTCAATGCTTGGATTAATTATTTGTTCCTTAATATTATCTAACTTATTATCCAATATTTAGATTTATTTATTATATTACTATATTCAAAAATTCAGGGTTTTACATACCTAGGGGCCCATAGAAACCTTAGATAAATCAGAGAGCTAGTAAGCTCAATCATCCTTTAAAACTTGCATTTTTATGATTTCCTAAGCTTGACAGAAAACACAGGTTGGTCAAGCAATATATATTCATAGCAGAAACAAAATTTCAGTCATGCTTATTTTTAGCATGACCAAAATTTATCTTCAATCATGAACAATTAGGGTTTGGTCGAATTGTCTTTTCGGCCAAACCTAGAAAATATCAGAAATGTAGATTTTTGGGTTTCTTTAATTATTTTTATCATTTTTTAATTAAATTAATTGATCCAGTAGGGTTTTGGGTCATTCCATAACCCAAGATGGGCCTTGGGCCCAAATTGAGTACCAGTGGGCCTTCCAATGGGGCCCACCCATTCCAACAAGTCCATTTTAATCAATTAAACCATAATTAACCTAATTAAGGGCCACACCCTTTGAGGCCCAATAAAAGCCCAATTTTGAGACATGCTTGGGTAGTTCTAATTGGTTTGGTTGAGACTTAGGGTTTGAGCCTATAGGGCCCTATCTTTTTTAAAGAGAACCCACCTACCAAAAAATGGGTGGGATCCACATCCTTCACCCACCAAAGCCTTAGGCCTTCAAACCTAAGCCTAGGAGATGGGCCCCAGGCCCATCCCTAGCACATTTAGAATCAAATTAAAACTAAGATAATAAATTGAAAGGAAATCATTGTGAAGCCCACCTCAGGGGCTCACATATCATCCAGGCCCACATTGTAAAACCCCAGTTTTTAGTAGGAATTAAAAACTTGGATTAATTAGTAGATTTAATCAAAATTAATTAAAGTTGGAGATTTGGGGTCATTAGTTGGCAAAGAAATAAGTAGAATGTTATTAAGTAATTAAGTGCGAAATTAAAATTTGTAGTGAATAGGAATTTAGCAAATAAATAATTCAGGAAACCTCAACTTTAAGGAGGGGTAGATATGGAATCCCGAGGGTTAAGTTAATGCCAGAGATAAATTAGGTTAAGCTTTGTGAAGTCTATAAATAGATTGCTAAGCTAAAAAAAATTTCAGAGATTGGGGGAAAAGTCGCTGCCTGGTACCTAGGGCGTCAGCCGACAAGCTTTGATCTCTGGAGGAGTCTACAAAAAGGGTTGGAAGCTAGAAGAAAATCCTCAGTACAGGTGAGTAGCATCGTTTTAAAACTGGGTTTTGGATTTGATTCGTGAGTTTGATCTTGATGCATATGATTTTTGGAAAAAGACAGTCCGAGCGTGAGTTTTTTTAGGATTGTTAGAGATAAATATAAATGTGTTTAGAATAATTTCAAAACTGGTTTAAATGTCTTTTGGGGATAGTAGGAGGCTAGGGAAATTGTTACAGACAGAAAAATTACAGTCAGTCGTGGAGATCTTAAAATAACAGAGACTCGAAAATCGTAGGTAGCATCCGCCGAGTTGGCGCCTACCTAGTGCCAACTGGTTTGAGTCGGCGCAAGACCGAATTTTCTTACCGCCGCGCTTGCGCTCATCGCGCACCTATCTCGCGCCGAGCGGTTTACTTAAGCGCGATATCGGATTTCCTTAACGCCAAGCTCGCGCTAATCTCGCGCTTATCGTGCGCCTAGCTCGAGCCTAGTATATTTTAGGCAATCGTGAAGTGTTTTTGGTTTACCATTGAATGTCGCCGACCTCGCGCCTAGCGCTTGAGGTCAGCGCAAGCACCTATACTTTGCCGAAATATGATATTTGACAAAATCAAGCTATAGGGGATATTTTGAGGGTTCAATCACTTAGATATTGACTTGTTTAGAACCTTAGAAATTCTTTTGCCTGTTTCAAAATACACTGTGACTATTAAGTGGGATTTCTGGTAATCCTTAGGAGTTTCCAAGGTTAATTTTAAGGGCTACCGGTAGGTGATGTAAAACCCCAATTTTGGAAAAAAAAATTTATTAGCAGGTTTAATCAAAAAGTTATTTATAGCCGGAGAGTTGTGGTCTTTAGTTGACAAAGAAAATAAGTAGAATGTTATTAAGTAATTAAGTGCAAACTTAAAAATTTTAGTGAACAGGAACTTAGCAAATAAATAATTCGAGTAACCTCAACTTCAATGAGGGGTAAATATGGAATCCTGAGGGTTAAGTTAATGCCGGGAGTAAATTAGGTTAAACTTTGCGAGGTCTATAAATAGATTGCTAAGATTAAAAATTTTCGGAGGTTGGGGAAAGGTCCCTGCCTGGTATAGGGCGTCGGCCAAAAAGCTTGGATCTCTGGAGGCCGAAAAGCTTCGATCTCTGGAGGCCGAAAAGTATGGATCTCTGGAGTCTGTAAAAAGGATAGGAAGCTAGAAGAAGATCCTCAGTACAGGTGAGTGGCATCATTTTAAAACTGGGTTTTCGTATTATTCGTAAGTTTAATCTGAATGCATATGTTTTCTGGAAGGAGATAGTCCGAGTGTGGGTTTCTTTAGGATTGAATGAGATAAATAAAAATGTGTTTAGATTAATTTCAAAAGTGGTTTAAATGTATTATGGGAATATTTGGAGACTAGGAAAATCGTTACAGAGGGAAAAAGTTTGGCCAGTTGTGTAGATCTTGAACTAACAGAGAATCGAAGAAACAGGGGGGTATTCGCTGAACGGCGCCGACCCAGCGCCAACTCACCCTGGTCGGTGAAACGACAATTTGACTTACCGCCGAGCCCGCGCTCAACGCGCGCCTAGCTCGCGCGGTCTCGTTTTTCTTCCCGCCTATGTCGGGCGAGTCTCGTGCCTATCTCGCGCCCAGTAGCCTTACACCAAGCGCGACCGGTATTTGTTTATAGATTTCTTACCGCCGACCTCGCGCCTAGAGCTAGAGGTGAACGCAAGCCCCAATCTTTTGCCAAAATGAGAGATTTGATAAAAACCAGTTACAGTGGACACCTTGAGGGTTTAAGCACTTACTTATTGACTAGTTTAGGATGTTAGAAATACTATATTCGTTCAAACCAAATTGGAGACTATTGAATCACATACTGAACATTATTACAAACTATTCGAAAGGAGAGTTTAAGAAATTTAGGTAGGTTGTGCTATTTATGATCCTATAAGTAAATGAGCCATTTTTGGTATATACTTCATCTGTTTCCTGTTTTAGAAATTGTATAAATCGGTTTCGTTCAATATCCAATGCCTGAAAAGTATTGAATGGTTTTGTGTGAGTAAGAGAAATTTTATTGCATGAGAGTGTTGTTGTGAGGTTGGGAACCTTTGAATTGTGTGAGTTGATGTTCTGGTTGGAACAACTTGTGATGAGTGTATTGGGATACACAGGGTTGAAATCAAGGTGGGTTTACTGAATGCGGAGTTTATATGGTTATTTATTGTTTTTGGTTTAGCTTGTCTTGGATCCAGAGTCTAAGCTTAGTAATGTGATGCTTGTGTTTTATTGGAGTAATGACATGGCCATAGAGTGTTGCCACGACTGGTGTAGAGCAGCCAGAAACCCTGAGTAGGCCTGGTTGTCAATGTCGAAACCCTGAGTAGGCCGTTATTTCAGAGTATCTGAAATCCTGAGTAGGCCAGAACTGTGTACATGGAGGTGTGGAGGCCGCTATGGCATGTTGATTAACCAATCAAATAATTGCATGACATTGACCACTGTGGGATTTCTGTTTATCTAGTTTTAGATATATTATTGGATTGTAGTAAAGGTTGGTTTTTCTCGGAACATGGATATAATGATATTGTTTCTTTGAAACCAATTGGAAATTTTTTTGACAAATGTATTCCATTTTTAAATACGTACTGATTTTTATTATCTATATTTTTGTGACAAATAAATTACCAGGGATATTAGTCGGTTTCATCGAGTTATTTCCTACTTACCGTGTGATTATTCGATTCATATTTTACAACTGGTAAATTGTATTTGTGCATGCATGTGCTACTCGCTGAGATATTCGTATCTCATTCCTTTGCTTCTGTTTTGTTTTTCAGATACATATGGAGAGCCGATACTTGCGGGTTGTTTATTGGGCCATGTGAGTTATTACATTGGGGTTTCTTTTAGCGCACTCTGTTTTGTAGTTTTCTTATTGAATTCATGTTTTTCCTTTACTCTGATAGTGCGATCTTGCTATACATAATAACCTTTGGAGACGAGTTACGGGTTTTCTACGTGACTCGGATCTAGGGCGTTACAGGTGATCTTATTGTACCTAACACTAGGAGTTTGTGAATTATTTCTGTTGTTATACACTTGTACTTGATTGAGAATTGATTGACCTGGTTTTCATTGATTAAAGTTCTTAAATGTATTTACAATGATTCTCTTGGTGTGAGTAAATGGATTATATCAATTGGTCTTGTGTTATGAGCTTTGATTAAATATGGAAAGTACATGAGGTACTGTTCTGGTCCAGAGGGACATGTGGTGAACTGGTTGAGTTATACATGATGTTGAACGTATTGTTTTATTGTGATGTCAGGGTTGTGATTTTACGATGATTTGCTGTTTGGTTTAGCTTGTCTTGGATCCAGAGTCTAAGCTTAGTAATGTGATGCCTTGTTTTATTGGAGTAATGGCATGGCCATGGAGTGTTGCCATGACCGGTGTAGAGCAGCTAGAAACCCTGAGTAGGTCTGGTTGTCAATGCCGAAACCCTGAGTAGGCCGGCATTGGATGATGAAACCCTGAGTAGGCCGTCATTTCAGAGTATCCGAAACCCTGAGTAGGCCAGAACTATGTACATGGAGGTGTGGAGGTCGCTCTAGCGTGTTGATTAACCAATCAAAATAATTACATGACATTGACCAATGTTGGGTTTTGTTTTATCTAGCAGGAGACATATTATTTGATTGTTGTAGAAATTTGGTTTTCTCAAGACGTGGATATAATGATATTGTTTCTTTTGCAATCATTCGGATTTGTTAACAAACGTATTCAGATTTAAATACGTATTGATTTTCATTAACTATATCTTTGTGTCAAATGAATTACTGGGAGTTTAGTCGGATTTATCGAGTTATTGCCTGCGTTACTCGTGAAATTATTCGATCCATATTTTTACAACTAGTAAATTGTATTTGTGCATGCATGTGCTGCTCGCTGAGATATTTGTATTTCATTCCTTTGTTTTTGTTTGTTTTCAGATACGCATGGAGAGCCCAATACTTGCGGGTAGTTTACTTGGTCATGTGAGTTATTACTTTGGGTTACATTAGCGCACTTTGTTTCATAGTTTTATTATATTCATGTTATTTCCTTCACTCTGATAGTGTGATCCTGCTTTACATAATAACCTCTGGAGACGAGTTACGGGTTTTATACGTGACTCGGATCTGGGGCGTTACACACATAAAGACATAAAATGTAATCATAACTTCTTTTTAACCTTAAAAAAATGAAATTAATCAAACTTAAACCAAAACCCTAAAGGGCTTTTTAGGCTTAGATTAAAAAGCCCACAAAAAGGATATCTGGGCTACACCTTAGCCCATCTGAGATTCGCCTTCCAATGAGGCCCGCCCAATCAGACCAAGACCACTTAAATAAAGAAGATAAAATCAAATGAATGGGGACCTACACTACTTAAGTGGTCCCCACATAGACCTAAAATAAAGAGTGCACATCGGATTAGGATCGGGTGAGGTAATCAAGTTGACTCTTAACCAGGATGACCCATGGGACCCGTCACCTGACGGGGCGGATCGGGGTGTCTACGAACTTCCCCGGACCGTAACCGAGAGCTTATTCAGAATCTCAAGCAGTAGACCACCTAATAGACAAACACTAGGCACCCAGGTGTCTGCCTGCACCCCATCAGGTAGTGGCAACTCCCCATTCCCCATTATTTCCAAAATGAGGCACGAATTCACGTGCACCTCACCATGCGGCTCGTGGATCGATGCGCACATAGCCTGGCGACTCCACTAGGGACATCTCAACCCAGTCAGATCTATGGTTAAAAAGAGTCAACACAATGGGGGTATATGTAATGCCTCATATTCGGGTAAATATTCCAAACCCGAGGTGTTAGTGAATGTGGCCAAAGCAACTAAAATAGGAACAATTTAAAACTTTTATTTTCTCGTCATCATAGTTATATGCGGAAACATGAAATAATATTCACTAACAATTAATCTTTAACCTTTACAATTTCCTCAGGCTCATGAAACTAGTCTACAACTAAACTGGCTACCCCTTTTACATACTAGCCCAATGCTTGTCGTCCTCGCCAAGGTTACCTGAAAATAGGGAAACTAGAGTGAGATAAAAATCTCAGCAAGTAAACAATATGCATGCATTAAAACAGTCCATGTTTATATAAAATAAGTCATGAGGTATGCGATTAAACCAAAACAACAATAATAGAAATGATAATAAATAAATGTTACATCACAGGACTAACAAAATTTGTAATCAGAGTTTTCTACAGACATGTGCCAATATGCTACCTAACCAGTTTACAGGTAGACTAGATGAACTGCAGACTGGCTGTTCAACACCCAACGGAAGAACCCAACCAACAACTGGAGTGAGTTAGGATGTACGGCCCAACCTATCCAGGAGTGGGTAACGTAGAGACCAACCAATCCAGGAGTGGTACCATGCTTGAGATGATGGAATGCCTATGATATAGAATAAGAAACTCCATAAAACAATTTCATTTACTAGCTACTCTATGGATCCATGTAAGTGATAAGTTTGCTAGACACAGCTCACAATCAAAAACTCTAAGTAACTTAATAACATATCAATTAATACTATAATAGAAAGCGGGAGGACACGCTTCTACTGTAGGAGGCATACACACTGTAAGCACCTCATTTTTGCACCTCCCGAAAGTGCCGAAAATGAAAACCCTAACTAAAAAGTCAAACCCTAAAAGGGGAAAAATTGACTTTTTGATCAAGTGCTAATCAGCCACCATGATTCTACCTAATGGATAGAGGATTCCGATACGGTTCTAACGCAACTAAGTTTGCCCAAATCAGAGTTTGGATGAAGAAGTTTTGAGCTGGTCAAACCTAGGGGAGCAGAAATTGACTTTCTGCTTGAACCCGGATCAGCTGTCCAATTTTATCCCAGTAGATAGAGGATCCTGACATGATTCTGACGCAACTGAGTTTACCGGAATCTGAGTTTAGATGAAGGATTTATGGACAGATCAAGTCTCGAGGGAGCAGAAATTGACTTTCTGCTCAAACCCAGATTAACTGCTATTTCTATCCCAAAAGAAAGAAATTTCCAACACAATTCTGACGCAATTGAATTTTCCAGAATCGGGGCCCGGATCAGGGAGATATGAGCAGATTAAGATTTCGGGCGCGACTTCTGCTTTTTGCTCAAAGCTTGAATTTACAGTAGTACTCTGTCCTAGTGGATAGAGGATGCTGAGCCGGTTCCAGCGCAACTGAGTTTGCCAGAATCGGAGCCCAGATGAAGAATCTGTGAGTAGTTCAAGATCTGGGGCAAAGTTGCAGAAAATTGCCCACATGGTGAATGTGCAAAAATCTGCCACATGGCGAAGAAAGGATGGAAATGACAACAAAATAAAATATTTCGAATATAATTTTAGTATCTTAAAAATATCTTGAATAAAATAATGTTTAGTAGAATAAAAGATTAGTATGTTAAAAAGATCTTGAATAAAATAATACAATTCCCCATGTGCTCATTCTCCATTTGACACCTCACTCTCTCTCTCCTCCATGTGTCCCTCCCTCACAATTCCCCATGTGTTAGTTCTCCATCTGACACCTCACCCTCTCTCTCTCTCTCTCTCTCTCTCTCTCTCTCTCTCTCTCTCTCTCTCCCCCTATGTGTCCCTCCCTTATTGATCTCTCCCCTCTATAAATAGCCCCCCATTCTAATCCTCCACACACACACAACCCCATACGTAGAAACCATCTTTGACTCACTTTTTGGCTCATTCTCCTCTCTATCTCTAACCTCTCCAACATCTCTCTCAACTCTCCCCAAGCTCTCACCCTTCTTCCCAAAGAGAAAACCCCCTACCCATTCTTGAACTAAAGGAAACTCCCTTTCAAGCACACCCAAACACTTCTTCCATTATCCTTTTTCATTTTTACCTTGAAGGAGACTTGAAGGTGCATCATTGGTGGAGCAAGAGCCCCATGCTTCTGTCCACTTCCCAAGGGACCACCTAAATATCTCACAAGAAACATTAAACACCAAGGTAAGCTTTATTACCATTTTTTTTCACCATATATAAAAATGAGCTCATTTGGATCATGTTGTGTTTTTGTATATAGTTCTCTCCTTCTTTGAGCATGTCCCTATTCTCGTCTTTCTCACCCTTTGTTCATTCTCTAATAAAAATGGGAACCCTCATGATAAGGAGGGGGATGGGAACAAAAAGAAAGGGAGGATGAGTGTTTTCTTTTTGCATATGCTTAAATTAGTCTTTAAAGTAGTGTTCCCTTAATGTTCTTTAGTTTTTTTTTTATATTCTTATTTGAACATGGGGAGTTTGTTCCCCTTCTCCTACGAATTCCGATGTACCCCATAAACCCCCCTGTATTCCCTTCTTTAAGTTGCTTCCTTAGGATGTTTTCGGATATTTCTTATGTGTGTGCATGATTTCCAATGTGCTTCACTTGCTAACATAGTCATCATCAAGGATTGTATCGCCCCAAACCCGGGTCAATGCATATCGGCACCTGACCCGAATCCAGCTCAACAACCAAATTCGAGATGCTACTCGGCCCATATCAAAACAATCATCATAGTAAACCAGGCTAAAGAATTAAATAATCCATTTATTAATAACTATCAGAGTGCGGAAACATCAATGTGCAGAAGTGTAGCCTAACATCATCATAATCATGGAAATAATAAAACTATCCAATCCAAATCATCAATCAAGTCTGGTATCAAAGGGTTACTAAAAACTCTCAATCTCTCAGATACATAAAAACCAAATAATTAAAAATCACTGTCAAAGTCTCATAAAGTCATCTCTCCTCGACCTCAGATCAAGTCAAGATAATAGAACTCCTCCAGCGAAAAATCAACCAGCTCACTTTGGAAATCCCCACTAGGATCCCCTCTCGCGTATCAGCTAAAAAATAAAATGAGAAGTAGGGTGAGATACGAATATCTCAGTAGGTAACACATGCATGCTATAAATAGTTCTTATATACAAAAATAGATGTTCATGCACGAATAAGCAGTCTCGAGTAAATAGGCTCGTATAAACATTCATAAGGAATACAAAACATCATATAAAATAGTTTAAGTATCAGTGAATAGTATCATGTATATCAAAGATCATGATTTAGAAATCAACAACAGAATTTAATATAAAACCGGGATGCACTAAACAGTCACATCCAACCGTAGTATCAAATACAGCCTCCAGCATGTGAACAGTATCAATAGTAAGTGTTTGTGATCTCAATATCATTGTAGGACTCACAAAGAAAGATACATGTTTGAGATGACTCTCAACCGTATGCTATGCCACCGTGCGGCTTAAGGGCGACGCTACTAGTGATACTCAAACCGGAGACATCTCCTTAGATGAGAGCCGTAGTTATTGATTTATTGCACACGACTCAACCGAGTTGGTATGAACCACCAGAATGCAGCACCGAAATCAATACATGGAGATGGTCACTTATCCACATGTACAGGGAATCACCAGCGGAGCACCGAGGTGTCCCTCCAGACATAGGACTCTCCAAAGCAACCCAATTTGCAAAGGAAGTGCACTCGCACAAGGGAGTAACTCAACCCAAATGAAATATCCCTTATCTAGCCAAAACTATGGATCCATAACTAGCTATGCCCAGTAGGCACCCAAAATCCCTAAGGATTAATATTTCTGAAAATAATAGTGCCTCGTGGCATATAAAGGTTAAATCTGTAATTTCTCTCAATACTAGGTTAACTGGGTTTGAAATTCTGATATGGAAATCCTTCATATAATAATCTGGTTGATAATATAAATTTACATGTCTCATAGTTATTTATTCCAAATTTGTAAGTCTATTGGTCATAAACTTAGGTTTTCTCATTAGTTACAAAACTCGACAACTAATACCCTAAATACTTCCGTATTTTTATTTTTCTGTAAAACAAGTAATTGGTAATTTATTTGGTCTTAAAACATCTTAATTAATGATTAAAATTGGTTAAAAATGGTTTAGAATTGAATCAGGGATTAAATTTGCAAGAATTCGGATTTTCTGCACTGAGCGCTCAGGATTGCCTAGGATTGCTCAGGCAGTCTAGGGTTAGCAGTAGTTGAAAATAGAATGCCAACTGCCTGTCAGTTAGCGGTTGACGGCGGTCAAATATTTTAAACGAACGCTGACCAGCGCTGAGCACAGGGAGGTCGGCGGTCTACCAAAATCGGCAAAACAGTGTATAAAAATCCTATTTTACATGGTCTAATCAGTACTAACATACGTATAAGACCACTATTATGCTAAATACATATAAATAAAACACTAAAACATGCAACACGAATCGATTAATCCCAAGAACACAAAGCGAACGTAAAAAAAATTGGTGCTACCTACCTTTTAAAGTCGTCCCCTCTTCTTCTCTTCTAAACAACACGATCACACTCCCTCTTGGTTGCAGAAAAACCTTGGAACAGTGAGAGACTCGGTCCTTCTCCTTCCTTCTTCTTCCTCAGTCGCTCTCGGTCGTTTTGTCTTGCGCTGTTGAATACGAACGAATATGAGCAAATACGATTAGGTATTCCCAAACATATTCCTTTAGGGTATTTAACTTGTATATATACTCTTTGATCCCACGCGATTCACGCACAACAAACTCAATGTACTTCGCCCAATCATAACTCATCAGAATTAAAATATTAATCATACCTCGATATCTCAAGATCAGATGGTCCGATCTGCGCCAAACTCCTAATCTACGCTAATAACGATATCACCTACATTAATAATTTATTTCCATCAATTAAAACCCTCAATAATTAATAAAATATTAATTTATTTTATTAATTCGGAAAAATTCGGGGTCTTACAAGGATTATGCCATAGTTTTGCATGATGGGGAGAAGATTGCCCATAAAAGTATGCTTTATGGTTTTTATGATTTGTAGGCCCTCCATGTACACAATGGTCATGTGCACACTCACATAGGTACTTGCTAGTTTAGGTCAAGCCTTGCATGCCACCAAATCTAAACCCATACCATGCTTATCCCCACCCCTAGGTATCCATTTAAAATACCATAGAGCCACCCCTTGTGCCTCTCTTGGTTGCTGTTTTGAGCATTTGTCCAATAATGAGAGCATCAAATAACATGTAGGTGCTTTAAGCCACCTAGAAAGCATGTTTGGGCCCCCTTTTAGTCTCATCTTCTTTGCATGAGGGCATGATCACCCCATTATAGTTGCTGTTTTGGAAACCTTTGCATGCTTCCCACCCTCACTTTTAGCTATTGTCGTATGTCATCTCGCATGCTCCCGTCCCCCCTTTAGGTACACCAAGCACAACATATGCCTAGGTTCACTTGGAAAGCATGCTAGGTTCCCCTCTATAGATTTATTCCACTTGTGTGCATGTTAACAAGAGCACACACCACACTTTAGTCCTTGATTTATAGCATGTCTTGAATCTTAATTAGTTTATCTTCATGAGTTATTTGTTTGTGTATGTTTGTGTGCTTGGTTTGGCTGATCGGACCCAAGCATAGGCCATCCGCGCCACTCTCCTCCTTCTCCCCATGGAAGGAAGAGAAATGCTTGCACCACCATAATAGGGACACTCATGGTCCCTGTTATCCCATTGAGTTTAACTCAAGAGGGGGACAAGGCCCCAAGCCTTAGTCCTTCTCCCTCGGATTCCAAAGAAACCCACTAGAATGGCCACATGAGGCTTCCCCCTCATTCCCGAACCATCGTGGGCCCACACAGGGGCCCACACAACCCCTAGAAACCCAAGAGACCCTATCTTGCAAAGCCTTGGGCATTCAAGCCCAAGCCTAGGACATGGGCCCCAAGCCTATTCCTAGCCCAACTAGAGGAGAACTTAACAAAGATAACCAAATCTCAAGGCAACCACTATGTGGCCGACTCAATGGGCCCACAGACCATCCAGGCCCACCATGAATAAATTTTAATTATCTCTTTACTTAAACCCTAAAGAAAAGCAAGCAAAATTAGCCAAAACCCAAAGGGCTTTTTAGGGTTAGGTAGAAGCCTAACAAAGGAACATGTGTTCTAATAATCTTAGTCCACCAAGGGATCTGTGGCCTTCCAACGGGGCCCACCCAATCAGACCCAGGACACTTTCAAAATAAAAAGATAAAATCAAATAAAAAGGGGACCCACACTACTTAGGCAGTCCCCACCAGACTTAAACAAAATGTATGCATGTTTTATGAAATTGGGTAAGTCAGACAGAGTTGACTCCAATCAGGGAGACTCGAGGGACCTGTGAAACCGGTGGGGTGGACATGGGTGTTTTTGGACTTCCCCGGACCGTAACCGTAACCGTAGTCAAAATCTCAAAGCTGCAGACCATCTAAATAGACCAACCTAGGTACTCGGGTGTCTGCTTGTACCCCATCAGGCAATGGCAACTCCGATTTCCTGATTTACCCTTTTGGTGGCACGCACTCCATGTGCGCTTCGCCGTGTGACCCTGCACACAGCCTGGCGACTCTGATGGGGACCTCAACCAGTCGGACCCTGGTTAGGAAAGAGTCAACATAGGACGAAATAGATTGGTTTAGGCAGTACTTTCTGTCTTACCTTAGTGACATGTGGAATACGGGTAACTATGTATTCTGGGGAGTCCTGTCATAAAGGACGAGATAATTGCCTAAGGTTTTTGGATTTTAAGTGGGACTGCAGTGACCCCTCCAATTACATGGGGACTCTCCCGGAACATC
The DNA here is from genome assembly GCA_947561395.2 of Buxus sempervirens. Lineage (NCBI taxonomy): Eukaryota > Viridiplantae > Streptophyta > Magnoliopsida > Buxales > Buxaceae > Buxus > Buxus sempervirens. The sequence continues at coordinate 7,386,671 of OX387190.1, read as the reverse complement.
GTATTGCGTGTCAATTCTGCACTTCACTGAAAAAGATAGTGAGGAACCCTTTACCAATCAAATATCCATACAAACCTCACCCGATTAGACACAGCACTCAGCCCAACTGCACACATGGGCACCCACAACACCATGGATGGATTTTATTGCTTTAAATAAAAACTACGTGGGGTGACATGCATGAGGGGGACTACGTGAATGATCCGACCCTGAATGAATTGATCCATGGATGCATCTTCTCTACCAAAACCTAGATCTTTTTAGCAGCCACCCTTCTAATTCCTATGAACATATTTTTGGATGGTATTAGCCCTAAGCTCTCGTGGCTCACTGGGGAAAGTATGGTAAACCCATCTCCACAGGTTTCTGGATTCCTATAGCGCCACTGGTTTCTGGCCGTGGTACGCGAGGGTCTACTACTTGGTCCAGACCCTTGTAGGCATATGTCTCGGGCTAGGTATGCTTTCCCACCTATTATGTCTGATAAACTGTGAATGCTAAATGTGATTGAATGATGATACAAATCAGCTTAAAACCTAAGAGTCCATCAGGGGCAGCAACCCCCGCCTTTTTCATCAAATTGATTGAACCCTTAGCCCTAATTTAGGAAGCTAGCATAGCTTCGATCAGGGGAACCACCCCAGATCCATGCATTGAGTCTTGTGAGCCGTGGGCCTTGACCCATTGGGTCTGCTGGAGGCACCCTGAGTCCAGATCGGCCTTTCTGAGTAGATGAAAGCCGGCCAGATCAGACAAACAGATGAAAGTAGGCTAGATCAGAACCGGGGCACAAAACCCTAGATCTAGGAATTCAGCTCACCTGAAGCAATATGTACCCTTCTTTTGGGCTCCCAATAGCCCTAAAGATGAATTCTTTCCAGTTTTGTAAATATCATGTAATTTTCGCCCTCGCTGGCAAATTGTAAATTCCTTTGGTTTGACACCTGAAATCAAGGGTAGATAAGGAGCAGATGAAAGAAAAGTTGATTAGGACTCAGATGTGGTTCCATACACAAGTATGTCTAGGAGTTGTGCCTCGCTAGGCACCAACCCTTTTTAGGACTATGCACACACTTTTTGATGTGTTTTTGACATCTATCTATTGACACAGATTTGCCGAATGGTAATATCACTTAATCTTTGCTTTAATTGTGTTTACACCTTTTCATGCATTAAGGGGATGCACTTCAAGGTCATTTGCACAAACATGCTTGGTCAAATCATTTCCAGAGAAAAGAATGCACAAAAAAAATTTTCCAAGGTCAAAACTGTCTTCTGGTATACATCAAAATTGTCTTAGGGCAAGGAACGGTTTTAACTCTCCGTGTCTTAGCCAGCTTCAGCCTAACCAAGAAAAAGATTGTAATTGGGTGCAACTCAGCAAAAATAATAAGTCAAGAAAATCAGGAAGTGTCTGTTCCTTACTGATGGCCATCAGTTAAATTGACAAAAAAAGGAAAAAAAAAAAAGAAAAGAGAGAAGAGGTTCTCAAAAATCAAAAGAAAGGTCAACTCAACCAAATAAGTCAAAAAATCACACCATCAAAAGTCAATTCTTGATCCCAATCTTTGGTCTTAAAGCTATCCAGGGACTCTCCCCTTGCCTCCGAATGGCGGCTAAAAAGAGATCAAATGGAAATCAACTCTTGTAGTTTCCAAAGATCAAATGGAAATCAACTCTTGTAGTTTCTGAAAATCAAATGGAAATCAACTCTTAAAGTTTCCTAAACCCAATTTGGAAATCAACTCTTGTAGTTTTCAGAATCCAATCCAGTGGAAATCAACTCTACGAGTTTCCACACCCCAAACCAATTAGGAAATCAACTCTTCGAGTTTCCTAAACCCAATCTGGAAATCAACTCTTGTAGTTTCCGGAATCCAATCGAGTGGGAATCAACTCTTCGAGTTTCCACATCCAAACCAATTAGGAAATCAACTCTTCGAGTTTCCTAAACCCAATCTGGAAATCAACTCTAGTAGTTCCCAGAATCCAATCGAGTGGAAATCAACTCTTCGAGTTTACACATCCAAACCAATTATGAAATCAACTCTTCGAGTTTCCTAAACCCAATCTGGAAATCAACTCTTGTAGTTTTCGGAGATCGATTCCTGGGACTCTTCCCTTGCCTTTGAATGGCGGCTAAAAAGAGAACAACTATCCAACAAAAAAAAAGAGAGAGAATAGTCTCCTTTGGTCGTCGAACGATGGCTAAAACTAACATCAAAAAAATCACAAATGATCAACATGCATCATGTCTCAATATGAATTCTTTGCACTAACTTGTGTTCTTTTTCATTTTCTCAAGGTTTAAAGATTGCAAATCGCAGCCCGTACCTCTTACGTTCCGGAAGAGGGTTTCAGATGGATCCCGACGAGGAACAAGCACCACCTCCACTACCACCTCAGGAGCAGGAAAAGCTGGAGGACCACCCAGTGATTGCTGGTCTTAACTAGCAAGTTGCCAACATATCAGCCATTTTGGCCACCATGATGCAGCAAATGGAAATACTACAAGCACCATAACAGATTGTACAACCACCATTGCTGGTACCTCCACCACAGCAGCCAGCACCTACGTTGCAACCACCGGCACCATAGCTGCAACAACAGGCTCCTCAACCATTGCCAATCCCACTAGAGCAGCCACCACCGGCTCTTCCACAGCTGAACCTGCAACCGCCAAAACAGCAGATCCCACAACCTTAGTCGATCCAACCAGAACAGCAGTTACGGATCCCAGCACTCCCTGCCATCCCACAGCAATAAGTAATGCCACAAGGAATGGGGCACGAAGAAGAAGAGTGGTACCGAGCGTAGGAAGTGGCAGGTGTCACAGCCCAGATGCAAGTGGATTTACAAGCACTGAAGGAACAAATGTTGAATGCAAACTGAGGCCCCATGCCGAGAGAGGCCTCACTGGATAGGTTGGGATTCTTCCCAAGTCTGCAGTTCCCACCAAAGTTCAAGTGTCCAGACTTTGTAAAGTTTGATGGAAGCAGGTGCCCATTATCACACCTCAGAGCATACCATGGGGACATGTGACAATATTCACATGATGAAAGAATCATGGTTCAATTCTTTCAACGCTCGTTAACTGGATCAGCACAGAAATGGTTTGCTGGTTTGGACAGGAACCAAATTAGAACTTGGGATGATCTGGCAAGCACATTCCTCGAGCACTTCAAGTTCAATACTGAGATCTTGCCTACTCGGATGGAGCTACAGAAAATGTTCAAGAAAGGCACCGAGTCTATTCGTGAGTATGCGAAGAGATGGCAGGAAATGGTAGCAATGGTCCAACCTCCCATGTTGGAAAAAGAGATGGTAACACTGTTCATCTCAACACTGAGGCAGCCCTACTACACACTTCTACTGGGCCAGTGTGCTGCAAGCTTCGTAGACCTTGTTGTAGTGGCCGATAGGATAGAGGACGGAGTAAAATCCGGTAGAGTGGCAGGTTTCTCAAAACCGCCAATGCAGAGAAGGAACCCAAATGGTGGAAGAGGTATGGATAGAAAGAAAGAGGACTAGACTGTTACTTATGTCCAGCCAAGCAGGCCTTTCCACTTCTCAGCACCAGAGAGGAGAGAAAATCAGAATGTTGGCTAAGGGGTATAGTTTGCAGGACAGCCGAGGTGGTCCAAAGAAGAAATCCGAGCAAGGTGGAATAGGGTATTCTCACCTCTCCCTTACCTGCTGGCAGAATTGCTCCCAACGTTGCTGAAGAAGGGGTACCTACAGAAAAAGTAGCCAACCCACCAGTCGTTCAATAGTCGCTCTTACAAAGCTAATGAGCATTGCGAGTACCACATGGGAGCTCCTGGGCATCATACCAACCGCTGTTGGGACTTAAGGCATGATGTGCAAGACTTGATCGACAATAAACGTATCGCAGTCGATCCCCCAGTACCGACTCCTCTCGCGGGCAATTCCACGAATCCTCTCCCTAACCACAATCAGGCGTCTTCAAGTGGCACCAGCTAAACAAGTTGGTAAAACTGCAAGGCAGAAAGCAATCCCGAAATCCAAAATCTTTACTAGGCGCGATTCCACTCCGAGCCCACCATGACCAGGATAAGTTGAACTCTACTTTTTGCACCAAACATCCCTGGTAGGACTGGTCATTTTGTAAATATTTTGAATGCTTTACTTTCATGCAAACTTTTGTAAAAAACCTTTTGGAGAAAGAATACAAAAAAAAAAGAGAAGAAAATACCTTTTTGAAAAAAAAATGCAAGTGTTTGGTCGATGATGACATCGCTTTGAGACTGCATCCTTTTTGGCACGACCACGATCATGGAAAATGCCTAGTCACTCAAAGGTGTCCTCAGCTGGGGTGCAATACACTGTCCCATGAGAACCTTGACTGAGCCAAAGGCAATCCCCTCCTGATCTAGACCTTGATTTTCCTCCCAAACCTATCTTTACAATGGGGCAGAGTAACCCTTGAGAGAAAAGAAAGGAAAATAAAAAGAAAAGCGAAAGTGTCTAAACCAGCCAAGGGCCGAGGCCGGCTTTAACATCATGTCTTTAAGAAAGGATGAGAGGCCACCCTTCATGTATCCTGAATTTTAAGAACTGCTAGTCAAAACACTTTGGGCTTGATCGTATTATTCAAATACTCGTGTTGTGTCTAGCCACCCCACACTGGGGCAAAGCTGAAAAAGAAAATAAAAAAAAATGATGAATAGATTCCTGAATGAATTTGCATGAACATTTCAACCAAGGTGTCACAACCTCTGTAAACGGATGAAAGGCTATTTTTGCTTTATTTGCCTAAACTTCAAAGTCATATCCCTAGTCAAACCCCTTGAGCCTAACTTTTTTTCTTTTAACCCCCTGAGTCATGAGCCCTAAATATGATGCTTGGTAAAGAAGAAAAGACATGAATGAGCAAAAACAAAGAAAAAGAAAAGAAAGCAGAAAACACACTGGGGCATGCTAATCAAAGCAAAAAGCCAAGATGACCCCAGAGCAAAGGAGAGGAAAAGCAAAAATGCTAGAGGAAAAAGCAAAGGTCACAAAAGGCCTCAAAAAGAAAAAAAGAAAGAAACTGAAAAAGCATTGGCAAAGCCCAAGTAGTAAAAAAAAAGGGTAGCACATGACTCAACCAATTTATAAAAGACTTTGAGCCATATACCCTTCCTTTCATGAACCAGAAACCTCAACCTTCGTTTCGTCCCATCCTGAAGTCCTTTCGGATTGCAGAAAATGTGACACCTAGATTCACACAGATCAATTATGAAGGAATTTAAAAAGAAGAACGAGCTTTGGCAAAACACAAAATAAACCTGATAATGAGAAGAAAAGAACTTGAGCCTTATAACCAATCATTTCTTAGACTTAAAACCGAGCCGATGTTTTGTCCTACTTTCAAGACCTCTATGATCTATGGGACATGATGCACAAAAGTTGGCCAAAAACCCGTAAACTAGGACAGACACTAACCCAAGGGAAAAGGAAAAGGGAAAAACCCTCAATTGCAAAAGCCTAGAGCCACCCTAAAAAATTGGGTCAAGGTGAGAGAAATGAAAACTGGGGAAGGGAGAACGTTCCTTGAGATAACCCTCACCTTTTGAAAGCCTCTGCTGGCACAAGTTAGGAATTTCATGGGAATACGTGTTAGACACACCGTCCCAAAACACCTCGAGTTAACAAGGCAATTCGCCATGGTCGCTGGTCCTGCCTTTTCTTTCAAATCACTTGTACCAAAATTTTGAAAAAAAAAAAGAAAAAGAAAGAAAATATATATATATTTCATTTCAGTCATGTGCACTTGCACACACCATCTAAAAAAAGAAGCAAGTAAGCCATAAGTGCTCACAATTTGCATTTCAATTACCTCACTGCTCTACGAGAATTTTGTAGACCCAGGGTAAGGCAGAAGAACCGAAGGGTGTCAAAGAGCAGAGGAAAGGCAAAGCAGAGAAAAGCCGAGGCAGTAATCCAGAGCACACAAGCAAAGGAGTTGCAAAGAGCTCCCTTATCCTTTGCAAATTCTTCCCCTACTAAAGAATCTATGCTTCCCCAATAGAGTTCCTCCTGTTCAACAGGAGCCCCCAAGCAGCATGAAAAGACCATGCCCAGTCTGAAGAGGCTGGCTTTGCAGAGAAAAGAGACGAATACATGAGGGCTCCCACAAATCCCCAGTAGAGTGTTCCTTTCAAAAGGAGTCCCAGTACTTGTCTAATGATGACCAGCTCCCCAACAAAAGAGGGCCTTCTCCTAGAAGAACAAGAGCAAAATATCAAGCCCCTTTTCCACAACCTCCAACGGAAAAAGCCTCGTGAAGAGAAGTCTGGACATAATCAAGTAACTAAATGGCGAGGAAGAAGAATAGAAGAGCAGAATGAAGAAACTCTGGGCAAATTGGCCCCATTTGTAAATTTTTGATTTCCCACTTTTGTAAATAGAATAAGACAGGAGTGCGAGTTCCCTTGAGGCACCGGACAGCGCCGAGAGCACCTCCTCCTACTCTTTTCCTCCCTCCTTTCCTCATTCCTTCTGCTTCCCCTGCCAACCCTAAAAAAAAATAATAATAAAATAAATAAAATAATAAATAAATAAATAAAATAAAATAAAAATAAAAAATAATAATAAAAAATTAAAAAAACCTTTCCTAAAGTCCTAAGTCTGAAAAGGGCAAAAGAAATCAGAACAGAAGTCACCTAAAAGCTTTAATGGAACAAACAAGAGAAAATAACATTGTTGAGTGTCTTGCGTCAACGTTGAAACAGGTTGGTGAGCTCAAGTCCAATCCCATCTTCTAAATTTGAACTAAATGACGAGGAGTTGCTCCAGAAAACCTAAGAAATTAAGGGTAAGCAAGCTCTGAAGTCCGGAAGTGAAAAGCAATGTCATTTGGTGCTTCCCTCTCATTAAAAACATCAAAAGGACTAAGCTCGTCAATCATGTTGACAGAAATGCAGGGCGTAAAAATGAGGTTCTTTTATTCTTTGCCGTTCATCCGCAAGGCGACTTTGGCAAAGAGGGGCAGCTGTAAGCACCTCATTTTTGCACCTCCCGGAAGTGCCGAAAATGAAAACCCTAACTAAAAAGTCAAACCCTAAAAGGGGAAATTTGACTTTTTGATCAAGTTCTAATCAGCCACCATACTTCTACCCAATGGATAGAGGATTCCGATACGGTTCTAACGAAACTAAGTTCGCCCAAATCGGAGTCCGGATGAAGAAGTTATGAGTTGGTCAAACCTAGGGGAGCAGAAATTGGCTTTCTGCTCGAACCCGGATCAGCTGCCCAATTTTATCCCAACAAATAGAGGATCCCAACACAATTCCGACACAACTGAGTTTGCCGGAATCGTAGTCCAGATGAAGGATTTATGGACAGATCAAGTCTCGGGGGAGCAGAAATTGACTTTGTGCTCAAACCCAGATTAACTGCTATTTCTGTCCCAAAAGAAAGAAATTTCCTACACGATTCCAACACAATTGAATTTGCCAAAATCGGGGCCTGGATCAGGGAGATATGAGCAGATTAATATTTCGGATGCGACTTCAGCTTTCTGCTCAAAGCTTGAATTTGTAGCAGTACTCTGTACCAATGGATAGAGGATGCCGACCCGATTCTAGCGCAATCGAGTTTGCTAGAATCTGAGCCCAAATGAAGAATCTGTGAGCAGTTCAAGATCTAGGGCAAAGTTGCAGAAAATTGCCCACATGGCGAATGTGCAGAAATCTGCCACAAGGCGAAGAAAGGACGAAAATGACAACAAAAGGAAATATCTTGAATATAATATTAGTATCTTAAAAAATATCTTGAATAAAATAATGTTTAGTAGAATATAATATTAATATGTTAAAAAGATCTTGAATAAAATAATACAATTCCCCATGTGCTCATTCTCCACTTGACACCTCACTCTCTCTCTCCTCCATGTGTCCCTCCCTCATAATTCCCCATGTGTTAATTCTCCATTTGACACCTCACCCTCTCTCTCTCCCCATGTATCCCTCCCTTGATCTCTCCCCTTTATAAATAGCCCCCCATTCTAACCCACCACACACACACAACCCCATACGTAGAGACCATCTTTGATTCACTTTTTGGCTCATTCTCCTCTCCATCTCTAACCTCTCTAACATCTCTCACAACTCTCCCCAAGCTCTCACCCTTCTTCCCAAAGAGAAAACCCCCCTACCCACTCTTGAACAAAAGGAAACTCCCTTTCAAGCACACACAAACCCTTCTTCCATTATCTTCTTCATTTTTACCTTGAAGGAGACTTGAAGGTGCATCATTGGTGGACCACCTACACATCTCACAAGAAACATTAAACAACAAGGTAAGCTTTCTTACCATATTTTGTTCACCATATATAAAAATGAGCTCATTTGGATCATGTTGTGTTTTTGTATATAGTTCTCTCCTTCTTTGAGCATGTCCCTATTCTCCTCTTTCTCACCCTTTGTTCATTCTCTAATAAAAATGGGAACCCTCATGATAAGGAGGGGGGTGGGAACAAAAAGAAAGGGAGGATGAGTGTTTTCTTTTGGCATATACTTAAAGTAGTCTTTAAAGTAGTGTTCCCTTAATGTTCTTTAGTTCTTTTTTTTTATTCTTATTTGAACAAGGGGAGTTTGTTCCCCTTCTCCTACAAATTCCGATGTACCCCATAAACCCCCCTGTATTCCCTTCTTTAAGTTGCTTCCCTAGGATGTTTTCGGATATTTCTTATGTGTGTGCATGATTTCCTATGTGCTTCACTTGCTAACATGGTCATCATCAAGGATTTTGTCATAGTTTTGCATGATGGGGAGAAGTTTGCCCATAAAAGCATGCTTTATGGTTTTTATGATTTGTAGGCCCTCCATGTACACAATGGTCATGTGCACATACTCAATAGGTACTTGCTAGTTTAGGTCAAGCCTTGCATAACACCAAATCTAAGCCCATACCATACTTATCCCCACCCCTAGGTATCCATTTAAAATTCCATAGAGTCACCCCTTGTGCCTCTCTTGGTTGTTGTTTTGAGCATTTGTCCAATAATGAGAGCATCGAATAACATGTAGGTGCTTTAGGCCACCTAGAAAGCATGTTAGGGCCCCCTTTTAGTCTCATCTTCTTCGCATGAGGGCATGATCACCCCATTATAGTTGCTGTTTTGGAAACCTTTGCATGCTTCCCACCCTCACTTTTAGCTATTGTTGTATGTCATCTCGCATGCTCCCGTCCCCCCTTTAGGTACACCAAGCACAACACATGCCTAGGTTCACTTGGAAAGCATGCTAGGTCCCCTCTTTAGATTTATTCCACTTGTGTGCATGTTTACAAGAGCACACACTTGTAAGATCCTGGATTTTAGGAAATTTTAATTAAGAGGGAATATTTTAATTAAGATTAAACAGAGGATTAAAGGACTTAATTACACTAATTAAATCAGAATCTAATAGAAAACAGGTGGTTTGTTCCGGGGTAGTTGATATGAGTTTGGATCAATTGGAATGGTTCATTTCAAGTGAACCGATTTAAGTGATTGAGTTCAATTTTGTTGGGTTAGGGTTATTGGGTTAAACGGGATTGTTTTAATTGAGGAAAAGAATTATTTTAGTTGGGTTCAGTTTATTCGAATTTGGTTTAATTGGGTTATTTGTTAATTTGATTTAGTTTTGGGATGGTTGGGTTGGTTTGGTTCATCGAACTGGTTTAATTGGTTTAAAGGATATATATATAAGATCAAAGAACCCAAGGGTTCTTATTTTGTTCACTCATGAGGGTTACAAGAAGAGGAGAAACCGTAGAGGAGAAGGGGAAAGGAAGAAGAAGAAGGAAGGAGAGAGAGAGAGAGAGAGGATTTCTTGCTTAGATTCGCAAGTGACAAGTAAGTAGCACCCTTAAACTTGTTGTTTTCAAAGAACTTGGAGTTATACGAGAAATATATGATGTTGATTTCAATGTGACTTTGGGGTTTTGTGTTTGATTTATGAGAATCGAGTTTTAAATGGTTAGATTATACATCTTGGGTGTTCTTGATGATGTTTGAGCTTTTAGTTGAAGTCAGTTTGAATTTTAGAGCTAAATTTCCAATTTTGGGTCACTTGAAGAATAACCATAGATTTGCCGTTATTTGTAGGTTAAAGTGTTTTAGAATCACGTACAAAGTATTCCCTAATGTTTATGAAGCTATTCCCAAAGTTTTAGAGTCATTGGATTAAGTTTTGGTAGTGAAAAGTGAGAGAAAACCCCCAAAAATCACGACTGTTTTGTAACCTATAGAAACCCTGATTTTTGGCCTGGCGCCTGAAGCGTGGCTCGATGTAACGCCCCGGATCCGGGTTACGTATTGGAACCATAACTCGTACCCGAGGGTTAGATAACAAAACCGCAGGATCTATATCAGAGTGTAAGAAACATGACATTTCATTTATTATCATCAATCACAATATCAGAGTTCGCTAAAATATCCCAAACACCAAACTACAATGAATTGAAAGAAATACAATTCAAAGTTACTCACTATCTCAAATGAAAATAACAACTAAAATGTATCTCAAAGGTCACTCAACAAAGTAATCCTCTCCCCTATACTCAGGGTAATCCGCGTCTGGCTCAACCCCACGTATATCGTCCTCACCAGGATCTGAAAACAAAACAAATCAAAACGGAATGAGATACGAATATCCCAGCAAGTAGCACATGCATGCCAAAACATTTATTTTATTTCTAAAAACATGCTTCAATAGTAAACCATACATCAGTAACGATAACCAACATTTAAGAGTAATCCGAATAATCCAAATACAACATATATACTGATAAAGAGCAATCTCCACAATCAATGCATAACAGCGATTCATAAGTGAAATCATAAAAACAAGTCCATGGTGGACTCATGAAATAAACCACCTTTAACTAGTGTAAAACCAAGCTCATTATGCCACCTCCCGGCTTATGAGCGAAGCCGAGCTACATGATCATCAACTTATTGTGGGAGAACCCATTCAGATACAGAAATGGATTGGCAAGAACTATCCTAACATAGCCGCAGCCAACCAGATACAGAGAAGGCCTCATCGAGCTACACGATGGAAACGCGTGCGCGAACAAGGTATTACAGCTAGAAAAGATCAATCTATTCCACTACCTAGCTCTTAACTTGACAAATGTGGATCCTCACCGAGCTATGCCATCTAGACTCGAGCTAAAGCCAAAACAGAAATCTCATTAATATCAAATTGTTCCAAACCCAAAAACATGCCATCTTTGAATACACAGAGGAACCAACCCCAAGTACATGGGCATCCCCGAGTACACGGAGGTAAGGTAACCATCCAGCCATCTAAATTCACAAGAGCATCCTCCAAGTGTATGAAAGTTTCCAAAGATCAAATTTGTCCATAACAATTTAGTTTAAAAAAATCCTTTCCAAAATAGTGCTTAAAATCCTCTTTTATAGTCAAAATTTGGTAAAATTGTCAAAACTCGGTTAAACCGGCAAATCTGCATATAGATATCAAAATTTAGTAATAATATTAAATTCCGACTTGACACATTTATTTTAAACTCAAATAGAAACTTTTCCCCATAAAATTTACTCTAACTCAATTTTATTTGATCTAATATTCTCAACTCTTGTGTTGTTAACTCCCTTACTTCATATAAACCCTCTTTAATATTTCCATTTCAGCATTTATTATTGTACTCCAATCCCTTTTATCATTTATAAAGTATCCTTAGAGGATCTTTCCTAATATATTTTACAAAAGAAACAATCTAGAGACTAGACATATGTTCAGATTTCTTTATAACCTTCAACTCATTACTCACTACATTTCCCGATTTCCATACTTAATACTTAAGTATAATCCCAGGTTCGGCACCTATATCTCACTCCAATTCCATTTCTTCATCTCCCATTTATCTTGTAGATAATACCTCCTTACAAGTGTTGCAAACCCCAAGTTATAATTGCTGGAAAAATCTCAGAACTTATAAAATACACCTCTTATTTACCTAGATAGGTTGCTGGTTTTATAGTAGTACCTGAATAATTTCTCAGACCAACCTGTTTTATTTTCCAGTACTCCCTTAATTACTCTTAGTTAGCTTCCCAAATATTTTTCCCATTGCTGGAACTAAGAATTTGGGCTCGAATCACCCTGAGCATGAGCTGGGCGCCAGTCAGCAATGGTCAGCAATCCTAGGCGCTCTAGTCAGCAATCCTAGGCACTCTAGTCTTTCAAGGTTATATAGTGCGGCCTGCCTTTCTACCAAAATAGCTAACCTAATTTGTTCTTCTAAACTAATTACACATCTTTCCTAGCCCTCTAACTACTGCTTCTGCTTCCACCATATTTCAGCAACACTTTTTTCCTTAAAATTTCCATTTCAGCACCTCTTGATCAACCCAAAAATCCCTCAGTATATCTTCACCTAAGATCACTAACATAAGTCTCAAATTAGAATTGAATTATCATTTAAATGTTAAAGGAATAGGCTGGATTTAACTAGGCTCCAACCTCTGGGAAGGTAGGCAATCTTCAGCCATCCTGGGCGCCCTCTATACCAGCTTTCACATCTTCAATTCGACAACTAATATTTCTATAGGACTAAATGTCTCTTTCCTATTCAAACTAATTCTAGTAAATTCTAACACTTGGAACATATGATTAACACATATTGAGATTTAAGTAATACATAAACCACACCTCATTTAATCAGTCGCCCATCACTCCTATTAGAATTTCAGCAACCTCAACAATAAGGATTCAGAAATTTACATGTACTGATCTAATGCCATGCATTCAATTTAATTCGAGGATCATTTTAACACCACCTGCATACCTTAACCCATCAATACAAATTTGCTCACTCATCGATGCCACTTATAGTAGTGGTTCATGCCAAATCTAAATTCTGAAACTCAGCTACAGCAACCATACTTTTTATTTCTAAGCATGAATCATAATAAATTTTGCCTATAATTTCTCTTCAGCATAATAGTAATCATCCTTCTAAATTACAGATCCAACCTGGAATTATAATTACAAACATTTATCATCTATGAGTAAATCTAGCAACAAAAGACAGCAAAACAGGGCTGTCGCATGCTCATACTAATATGAATTTCTAAAGATTAAAAACCATTCAAATCAAACCAGATTCGTGCTACTCACCTCTACTCAACGAATTCCAGTTGCTGAACCTTCAATTGCACAAGAAAATTTCTGAGATTTCCTTCCAAACAGGGACGAACCTCACTGCTCTCCAGAATTGTAAAAATCAGATCCTATATTTCCAGTTCTGAACTTCCTCTCCAATTGTGATTGAAATGCCACGAATTATAACTAGATGTACCTGATATTACCTAAATTTCGAATCACAACCACTCAATCGCAGAATTTCTTGTTTCTAAACACATGGAAGTTGCTGTTGCAGCAATTCCAATCTCCTTTGATTAGAACCAAACGGCCACACAACTCTCCTTGATCTCTCTCTATCCGCCAAATCAAATCCAGAACCTTAGCTCCTTCTTTCCTTCTCTGAGAAGCTCCAACTCTCAATTCACTCGACTGCCAAAATGAACCAGCGAGATCTCTTTAGCTCATATTTATAGTTGCCGCTCAAAGAGCCACTTAAATCATGATCCGCTGACCTGCCACACTACCCCATCTCCTACACCAGCAGATAATTTAATTAATATTACTTATTTGCCACATCATACGATCACTTAATTTAGCTAAAAAAATTCCAGAAATTCCTCTCATACCTTTTTAATCTTTAAATAGCCTGCCCGGCTCAAACCACTTTTCCGATTTAAATCAATAATCTCCTTTCTCTGCAAAATTCACTAATTAACATTAATTTAAGCACTACAATATAAATCTTTAATTTTCCAGAAAATTTGGGATTTTACACTCGAGCACCCAGCCAAATTTAGGACTCAAAACCTGGTTTCCTGAAGGGTGGCTCGAGCGATTGTTCGAGCGCCCAGCCTGTGTCACTTTAACCCGAAAGTTCAAAATTCAGACAAAACGAACGCCCGATAGGCGACTCGAGCGATTGTTTGAGCGCCCAGCCAGAAAAATGCCATTTTGACAGTTTTTCACCCTTTTCTTCCCCAACCTTTTCCGAAATAACCTGAGCCTTCTACAAAGCACCCTTATTACACGAAAGACATTTAAGTAAATGTCCTGTGTATTTATTGCTCAATTTACTTAAGTCTTTACATGTAAATAAGGTTTTACCCCCCATTTGGAGCCAATAAAAATACTCCCAAGGCCCAATTCCCAACCAATAAAAAGTCAACTTTTCAGTTTATGCCTAAATTTCCAGTTTTCCCAATTTTTATCAAAAATCCCGTTTTGAGTTTGGTACCCAGATGAGTGATTTAAAAGCCCATAAAATTCTAGAAGATTTGTTTGCCCCTAACTAGACTATAACCAGAATTTGAGCTGGAAACGCCTCGTGGATTGGTCTAGAAAAATTATATACCCAAAAGTCAACGTTTTTAACTAGACTTAGAATATTTTTGGGGTCTGAAACATTTTGTTTCGGAATCGATTGATTTTTGATATGGTGACCTTATTGGGGATCCTAAGACTATTCCACTCATCCAAAATGTGTTTTGAGGATTTTATGTCATTCGTATTGATTGATTTGGATTTATGAAAGCGAAGTTGAGCACTCTTTTGTGATTTGAATGAATGTGTTTTATTGCTTTTAGACCATGTATGAACAATTTTAGGTATTTATAACATTCTTCCATTTGGTTTACCTCGGCATTTGATATAATGGGATTTGCGGTAAAGTTTTACGTAAGTTGATGTTGATTGGGATTTATATTTGATGGTATCAGAGCATGTCTGGGTCCGGGGCGCCACAGACATGGTATCAGAGCAATATTAGGGAGCATATTAGGATTCCTAGATCCTAAGTAAAAGACCTTAGAAAACCCATTGGGGGTTGTGTGTTCGCTAGATAGAACCTTGAGGACTAGGGAGAGTTCTTAGCTAATATAGTGTTATGTTTTGTAGCTATTCATGGCAGGCAGAGGTAGACGAGCTAGAGCTATAGATCCTCCTGAGAATGAGGTACCTCGAGAGCATCCATATGAACAGCCACAAGATGCCCCACCCCTGGGTGACATATGGGCTGTTGTTGGTACCTTGACTCATCTCCTTACCATGGAAAGAGAGGAGAGAAGGAGTCAGACTGGGAATGGTAATGGCCACCAAAATGGTCAGGGAGCTGTAGTAGAGTAAAGGAGAGATGGAGATGGACTGTCTTCGAGGGATATTGAGTAGTTCAGGAAACTTACTACTCCGTCATTCCATGGAGACCCAGATCCAATGGAGGCTGAGAGTTGGGTGGCGAGAGTGGAGCATATGTTTGATACCATGGATTGTCCGGAGGACCGGAAAGTGAGACTGGCCACATTTACACTGGAGGGGGAGGCCCAGTACTGGTGGCAGTCCTTGAGGAGGCGGGCTGTAGAAGGTGTTCAGATGACCTGGGCCCAATTCAGACAAGCATTCTATGAGCAATATTTCTCATCTGAGGTGAGATTGCAGAAGGATAGAGAGTTTATGGATATCTCTCAGGGGACTCAGACAGTCGCCTAATATGAGGCCCGATATGCAGCCTTATCTCGGTTCGCTCCTCATATAGTTTAGGATGAGCAGAGGAGGACTTAGCATTTTGAAGAAGGGCTAAGCCCGGATATTAGGCGCATGGTGTCGGTGCTGATGTGCACTGAGTATGCAGATTTAGTGGGGAGAGCCCTTAGAGCAGAAAGGGAGATCCGAGACTCGAGGGCTGACCAAAGTAGTGAAAGGATACAGTTTAGACCCATAGAGCAGAGGAGGGTCCCGGATAGGAACAAGAGGCAGAGGATTGAGGCTGGGGGAGTTGGATCCTCAGGGGATCAGAGGGAGAGGAGGATTGCAGCTAGTTGTTTTCGATGCGGCCGATTCCACATACTTGGTCCGTGTAGCATCGGTGGGTGCATGTTTCAGATGTGGCCAGCATGGTCACAGAGTGGTGGAGTGCCCACATCCGGCCACATACTAGTTATTGAAGATGGCCAGTGCGGCACCTACGGAGACTCGATCAGCGGATGCACCTCCCAGACCTCAGTTAATGTTACCTGGACCAGCGCCAACCGCACCAATAGTACAGAGGCCTCAGGGCCAAGGTAGACCGGCACCACAGAGGAATGGGTAGAGACAGTAGGCCCCACCTCCACGCCCTCAGTAGACTTCTACAGCAAGATCAGCCGTGGATCTGGAGTAGAGATTCTGAAATTTTAACCAGTTACCACTAATCTTCTTTGATCCTTTTAGTATTATATCAATTCAGCAATTAACAACCACCTAAACACATCTTTACTACTTAGATGGATCCCTTAAACTAGTTTTTATAAGTTTAAAACCTGAAATATAACACTAATAAAATAGCCACACTTCGTATGCATTTTAATAGGGTGCGCTGACCTACTGTCAGTAGGCCGCACTCAGCACTACTCAGTGCACCCAACATTTTTAGCTACGGTTGAGTACCACTGACCTCTTGTCAGTTAGCCATACTCAGCCCACCCAAAACCAATTCTTATGAAACATAGTTTTCTCACTGAAATTCAACTCTAGCAAAAACTGAACTAAAATCTAACCTCAATAATACTTAAATCCTTCTTCTTCCTCTGTTAAAAACCTAATCCAAGAGATTTGGATTTAATACAAATGAAAATCAAGCTTTGATTCAAAAATTAACTAACAAATGTTCACAGTTGATAAAATTTACATGCAGCAGATTGAAACATGTTCTAATCAGAATTTCTGATTGCAAATACGAGAAAAAGTGTGCTACTTATATGATGAAGACCATTCGTAGCCTAAACTCTCTCTCAATCTTACAACCATGACCTCAACATTCCAAAATCAGCACTGCCATTCACTATTTCCTTCAATAATTCTCAGTTTGTTTAGATCATTACAGATTTGAGGATTGATTCGAATTAGCCTTAGGATTTAAATGAGATTATCATAATTCAATATTTACTTACTCATAGATTTGAACTTGTTGAATCAACAGCTCTCGAATGAATCAAACATTGCTGCCGCAATGCTCTGAACTTCCATATGAACAGAGATCAATGACCAACTCAATTCTCTCTCTAACCTCCACCGAATCTAGCTTTGATCCTCTCAAACCCTAGCTTCTTTCCTCACTGAGCTTTCTAATCTCAAATTCAGCTGCTCAATTGCCAAAACCAACTCACGGACTGAATTCCTCTCCTATTTATAGTTGCCACCTTTGGGCAACTTAATTCACAATCCCCTACTATGACACTCCATAAAGAATCCTACACCAGCACCTTAACTTAATTAATTTCTCATATTTGCCACATAGACAAAACATCACAGACCATCCCATAAAAATTAACTACTTTTTCTTACCTTCTTAAATAAAATTTTCAATCTGGTTCACCCGAGGATCTGATTGAACGCTTTCGATCTCCAACTCTGCAAAATTTTCCAATTTGGCATTAATTAATTACTAAAATAATAAATTTTAATTTCATTAAATTTTGGGATTTTACACTCCTCCTTCTCCTCATGGAAGGAAGAGAGATGCTTGCACCACCATAATAGGGACACTCATGGTCCTTGTTATCCATTGAGTTTAACTCAAGAGGGGGACAAGGCCCCAAGCCTTAGTCCTTCTCCCTCGGATTCCAAAGAAACCCACCAAAATGGCCACATGAGGCTTCCCCCTCATTCCAGAACCATTGTGGGCCCACACAACCCCTAGAAACCCAAGAGACCCTATCTTGTAAAGCCTTGGGCTTTCAAGCCCAAGCTAGGACATGGGCCCCAAGCCTAATCCTAGCCCAACTAGAGGAGAACTTAACCAAGATAACCAAATCTCAAGGCAACCACTGTGTGGCCTACCCAATGGGCCCACAGACCATCCAGGCCCACTAGGAATAAATTTTAATTATCTCTTTACTTAAACCCTAAATAAAAGCAAGAAAAATTAGCCAAAACCCAAAGGGCTTTTTAGGGTTAGGTAGAAGCCTAACAAGGGAACATGTGGACTAATCTTAGTCCACCAAGGGATCTGTGGGCCTTCCAACGGGCCCCACCCAATTAGACCTAGGACACTTTCAAAATAAAAATATAAAATTAAATAAAAAGGGGACTCACACCACTCAGGCGGTCCCCACTAGACTTAAAACAAAAATGTGTGCATGTTTTAGGAAATTGGGTGAGTCAGATCGAGCTGACTTGAACCAGGGAGACCCAAGGGACCCGTCAAACCGGCGGGGCAGACAGGGGTTGTGAAATCCCAGATTTTAGTAACAAATAAATAAATAGACTAATTGGTTAATAATATGTAGGAGATGAAATTTTGGTTCAACCCGGAGGAGTTCAAGGTGAACCGGAGATGATAGGAGAGCCTATATAAGGTGAGTTCATGATTATGGACTAGGTATTATTTTAATATAATAATTATTTGTGTTATGGGTTATATTAGTAAGAACTAATTAGAAATAAAGTAAAGATAAACCATAAGGGGAGTAGTCGAACCCAAGAAGAGTGGGTTGACCCGGAACTAGTTGGTTTAAGGATTAAGGTTTGTTTGTAATTGGTTTAAGGAAGGACGGTATATAAGTAAAAGTCATTAAAACAATAAAATAACCTAGTATGCATGAGTAACCCACGTCCAACACAATTAGAAATAGCCGTGCGTTCCTTGGCTTCCTCCTATTCTTCTTCTTTGCTTCCTTGTGACTAAACCAAACCCTAAACAACTTGTTGGAGCCGTCTTAGAGAAGGAAAAGAGAGGATTTTCGTGCACAAGAACTTAGGTAAGAGCAAACTATAAGAAAGTTATGTTTTTGAGAGATAAAAGTGTTGTTAGGTTCCTAAAGTGGTGATTTTCTTAACCCAAACGTGTGTAAGCACCTTATTTTTGCACCCCTGGAGTTGCTGAAAATGAAAACCCTAGCAGAAAGTCAAACCCCAAGGGGACAAAAAGTTGACTTTTTGATTAAGTGATATTTGGCCACCTTGCTTTATGTCATTGGATAGAGAATCTCGACACGATTCCAACGCAACTGAGTTTGTAGGAATCGGAGTCCGGATGAAGGTTCTGCGGGCAGTCAAACTTGGGCGAAGCCAAAAGTTGACTTTCTACCAAAATCCGATCCAGAGGCCTTGCTTTATACCATTGGATAGAGAATCTCGACACGATTCCAACGCAACTGAGTTTGCAAGAATCGGAGTCCGGAGGAGGGTTCTGCGGGCGGTCAAACTTCAGCGGAGCCAAAAGTTGACTTTCTGCTAAAATCCGATCCAAAGGCCTACCCCTAAGTCATGGGATAGAGGGCTCCGATACGATTCTAACGCCACTGAGTTTGCCCAGATCGGAGCCCGGGTGAAGAAAATATGAGCTGGCGAGGTTCCCGAGCAGCAAAACCGGCGAACTGCGCACGTGGCAAAAAGCTGCACACGTGGCGAGTTGCGCAGGAAAATATCTCGGGGATCAAATCCGTAAATATCCAAACATTCAAAATATCCCAGGGACCAATCTGAAAGTATCTGAAAATATCTAAATAAAATAATATTAAACCTAAATATCCCAGGGACCATATCCTAATTTTCAGATTTTTAAAACAAACGGGCGGCCGCATTAATGGGTTTTTAATCATTTGGTCGCTCAAGCAGGCGTGGCAAGGGGTATGCGCTCACCTTGAGCTGGGCGCCAAGGTGAGCGGCACCCCATTTCCCTTGCCTATATAAGCCGCAAGAGTCTTCATTGCAGGAGGTTGGCTGATTTCGGGTTTGGAAAAATTTTGGTGGGAGAGTTTCGGTTGGGCATTTTCTGGGTTCGGGATTTTGAAGAAAAGACCAGGCACACTCCTTCCCTCCCTTCCTCTTCCTCCTCATCAAACCCGAAGAGGATCTTGTTGTTGGTGCTCCGGCAGCTGCTCGTTGGCTCCAAGGAACCCTCCGGCCTACTCTACAGAGACCTAGAACCAAGGTGAGCTCTCCATTTTCTTTTGTTCAATATATACAAATCAAGCTTCCCGTGCATCTCTAATATCTGGTTTGTCATTGCTTGCTTGATTCGAAGGGGGAGCCTGTTCCCCCATGAATTCTCCATCCCTGTTGTTGTAACCCATAAAACCCCCTGTTCCCTTCTTCATAACCATGTTCTGTTAGTTAGGGTTTTGATTTCGGAAGTTTATTCATGTTCTGTTAATAGTTTGCTTCGGATTTGTAAGTTTCCAGGGAGATTTGAGCGAAGAGTGGTGAGGATGTGTTAGGTTAGATTAATTTCCATTTGTGTTTAGAGGTATTCTGGGGTTCCAAGGATCCCCAGAAAGTGCTTACAGAGCTCGAAAACAGTCGGAAATGGAGTTTGGAGAGAAAAAACAGAGAGTTGGGGTCTGCGCTGAGCTCGCGCTCACCTCGCGCTGAGCTAACGCTCACCTAGCTTGGGTCCGCCCACCTGGCGCCGAGCTCGCGCCCACCTCGCGCCGAGCTCACGCCCACCTTTTTTGGGTGCGCTGAGCTCGCGCCCACCTGGCGCCGAGCTCGCGCCCACCTGGCGCCGAGCTCGCGCCCACCTTTTTTGGGTGCGCTGAGCTCGCGCCCACCTGGCGCCGAGCTCGTGCCCACCTTTTTTGGGTGCGCTGAGCTCGCGCCCACCTCATTTTTACGCGTTTTTTCGCTGTTTTGGTCCGCCCGGCCCGCGCCGACCTCGCGCCTAGTGCCCGGGTACCTCCCCTTGGACCCAGCACAATGAGCCAATTTTTTCTTGATAGGGTGTCAATCTTGTATATTTTCTCAGGTGATTATTGCTGAATGTGAATGATATTTCCGAACCAAAAGGGTTTCTGGGTCACCCGGAAACCCGACATGGGACTTGGAATCTCGGTCCAACTTGGTTTCCAGTGGGCCTTCCAACGGGGCCCACCAAGCCCAACCAATTCATTTTGCTTAACTAAGATAATAAAAGATTTGAGTGGGCCAGACCACTTGAGGCCCACTCGAGCCCTAATTGGGCCATGCATGATTAAAGTAGGATGTGGTTTGGCCGAGACCACGGGTAGGGCCTATCGGGCCCACTAAGCCCATGAACCCGACCAACTTAGGGTTTCCAAACCCTAATTCAGGAAGCCTTGGGCTTTCAAGCCCAAGCCCAGGTAAAGGGCCCCAAGCCCAATGCTTGGCCCATTTTGACACAGATAAGAAAGATAAAATCAAAATCACTTGGCAACCAATTGTGGGGCCCACTCAAGGGCCCACAAAGCAATCCCGGCCCACTTTTGGCATGAAATCCACTTAACTAATCCAACTTGGACTCTAAAATAAAATCAATTCAAAGTGAGCCAAAATCCAAAGGGCCACACTTGGCCCACCAAGGAACATGCGGGCCACACTTGGCCCACCAAGGGATACCGTGGGCCTTCCAACGGGGCTCACCCCACCAGGCCCAGATCATCTTAATTAAAAAGATAAAATCAAGTAAAGGAACCCACACCACTTTGGCGGTCCAGCCAGACTTAATCAAAATTGCATGCTGGAATAGGAATTGGGTGAGTGAGAGACCAAAGTTGACTCAAACCAGGGAAACCTATGGGACCCGCCACTTGACGGGGTGGACTGGGGTGTCTACGGACTTTCCCAGACCGCAACCGAGCCCCTACTTAGAATCTGAAAGCCACAGACCAAAAGCCTTAGAAGAAGAACTTAGGCACCCAGGTGTTTGCCTGCACCCCATCAGGCAGTGGCGACTCCAAACAAAATCCTGAGGCACGCATCGTTACGCGTGCGCCTCGTCGTGCGACCGAAATCGGGTGCGCACAACGTGATCGAGCGACCTCGCCTGAAACAACCTATTGTTTAAGGCTGATCGAGCGCCTTTGGCCGCTCGAGCGACCAGTCTGTCAAATTTTTGGAAATTGACTTTTCAATCTAGTTTTCACTACGAAAGTGTTTTTATCCAAATTTAACCTATGTACCATCAAGATTGGGGTATTTGGGAAGTGTTTGCATTGGCGGATGTTTAAAATTCAATTTTATAAAGATTTTGGGTAGATGTTTCTAAAGAAGCACTTTTACTTGATTCCATTGTTCCAAAAGATTTTACTTTTAACCAAAGTTGGTTTTGTGAGCTCATACACTTGTATTTGGGTGATATGAAAGTATTTTGTGCATCGATGGAGTCGATACACATTCGGGATGTAAAACCCCGAATTTTCCTTAAATAATATAATATATTAATAAATAAAATCCTAGAGAGTTATAACTGATGGAAATATTTTATTAATGTAGCGGATGATATAATTAGTGGAGATCCAGAGTTGGACGCAGATCCGACTGTCCGATCATGAGATATCAAGGTATGATTAACACTTTAATTTTTAAGAGATATGATTGGGCGTGTGTATGGAGTCTAATGCATGTGAGCTACGTGGGATCAAGGGAGATATATATATATTAGTTTAATACCCTAATCGTATATGTTTGGTATTCGACAACCGCAAGCGACAAGCCGTGAACGACTGAGGAAGAAGAGAAGAAGAGGAAGAAGGAAGGACGTCTGGTTTGTGTTCTTCGTCGCCTAGGGAGTATCTCACGTCTGTGAGTATTGCTGTTTAGAGAAGAGAAGGAGAATCAACGCACGAAAGAGGTAGGTGACACCGGTTTTCGTTTGTTTTTGTATTTACGTTGTTTAATCTCCAAAGCATGTTTTTGTATGCTATATTCATGTATTTAGTTTGATAACAATATTATATGTATGTTAGAATGATGTTGAAAAATCACACTTTTACATTGTTTCTGTTCGTTTTCGGGGGACCGCCGACCTCTATTGTGCTCGGTGATCCTTGGCGCTCTTAGGCGCTAGTTAAAAATTTGAGATTGCCCAAGATCGCGTGAAGACTTATCGTCAGCGATAAAAAACTAACTACCGCTGACCTTAGATCGCCGGGGCGATCCTAGGCGCTCTATGCAGAAATTTCAGAATTTCGTAATTTCGAACCTGATTCAATTCCAAACTATTTTTAGACAATTTTAATCATTAATTAAGATGTTTTAAGACCAAAATAAATTATTCAATTCCCTATTTTACAGAAAAATAAATTAGGGAGATATTTAGGACATTAGTTGCCAAACTTTGAAAGTAATTGAGAAATCTATTCTTTGGAAAACTTGACTACTAATTGATTACCAGAACAACTTTAAATGACACTATAAACCAGATAATTACATAAAGAGAATTCAGAACTCAGATAACCCGAATATTGAAGTAATTGACAGATTTAACCTTTATATGCCGCTAGGCACCAACCCTTATAGAAATATTATATTTTAGGGAATTTTGGAGTCTAGTGGGCATAGCTGATTATGGATCCATAGTTGTAGCTAGATAGTTGAGAGATATGTCATTTGGGTTGAGTTTCTCCCTTGTGCGAATGCTCTTCCTTTGCAAGTTAATTTGTTTGGGAAGGTCCTATGTCTGGAGGGACACCCCGGTGAGCCGCTGGTGATTCCCTGTACATGTGGATAAGTGACCATCTCCATGTGTTGATTCTGGTGCTGCATGCTGGTGGTACATGCCAACTCTGATGGGTATGTGTGCAATAAGTCAGTGACTACGGCTCTTGTCTAAGCTGCGCTGTATGGGACTTGAGTATGATTAGTAGCATTGCTCCTAAGACATACGGTGGTATAGCGATTGGTCGAGAATCATCTCAAAAGGTTTATCTATCTTTGTAAGTCCTACAATGACACTAAAATCACAAACACTTGTTATTACTATTGTAAACATGCTGGAGGCAGGTGATTGAGATATTGGTCGGATGTGACTGCTTAGTGCATCCTAGCAAAGTATGGATTATGTTATTGATTCTGATATTAGATTCCTATAATAGAACTTGCTGAAAATCATGTTTAGAACTGTTTAACTATACTGTTTTGTATTCATGATCGATACGAATGATTATACGAGCCTGCTTAGTCGAGATTGCTTAATCGTGCATGAACTGTTATTTTATTTATATGAACTATTTAAACATGCATGGGTTACCTACTGGGATATTCGTATCTCACCCTACTTTTATTTCATCTGTTCAGCTGATACGCGAGAGGGGGATCATAGTAGTGATTTCCAGGGAGAGCTAGCTAATTATTCATCGGAGGATTTCTATTATTCAGATATTGTTTGAGTTGGAGGATTGATATAGACTTAGTTATTTTGATTAGACTATTATTCATTTGGTTTGATGTATTAGAGAGATGAGAGAGAGATAGTGATCATTTTATTTTACCAGACTTTCATATTGAGATTGATGGTTGATTATATTAGTTCTTGAGGATTTTAGACTATACTTCCACACATACTTGTTCCGCACTCTGATATTTAATTAATTGAATGGATTATTTAATTCTCTTGTCTGGTATATTCTTAATGTATATTTGATATGGGCCAGTAACACCTCGGATTTGGTTGATGAACTGAGTTTGGGTTGTTACAGTAGCGAACCGGGTTCGGGTCGGGTTCCGGTTTTGCACTGACCCGGGTTCGGGGCGTTACATGGGACATATTGGCCCGTTGAGACCTGGAGTTTTGGACATATGACTTAGTGCATTCTGTTTTGGTTTTGGGTCACTGGTGTGACAAGGCTGGTGCTTGATTTATTGTTTCCCGCATGGGCGGATTTGGTGATACAGGTAAGGTTATGTATTTGGTAGGTGTTATTGAGAAGTATTTCCATTACTCTGGTTGGTTTTTCTCACTGTTGAGTGGGCTTAGCAGTTATATGGATCCATAGAATAGCTAGTAAGTGAAATGAGTATTAGAGGGGTTTGAATTCTGTGTCTGAGGTATTCCATCATCTCGAGGATGGTACCGTTCCTGGATTGGTTGGGCTGTACATACTAACTCATAGTTGGGTTCTTTCGTTGGTGTTGAATAGCCAGACTGTAGGGCGGCTGGTCCATCGTAATTCGGTTAGGTAGCATATTGGCACATGTTTACTCTCTTTTTCTGGTATACTATTTCATGAGTCCATGAGGTGGACAAATTGTATTTCATTGTTGTCTTAAATCTTATTGTGATTATTCGGATTAAGCGTTGCATATTTTATTGTGGTCAACTATTTGCATGACTGTTTACTGAGATGTTGTTTCTCACATTATTGTTTTATCGGTTTTGTTTTCAGATATTCCTGGAGAGGATGTTGTTGGGGTAGAGACTCCGGGGGATTACTGTGATTACTAGGAAGAAGACTATTTCATTCCTGTGTAGGTCCAGGAGGACATGGAGAGATATTTAGATTTATTTTCTTAGGAATTAACTTTAGTATTTTATTTGAGGATTTTGATGTCATTTGAAGGATTATTAGTATCTTTATTCCACACCCTTAATGGATGTTATTTAGTTGAATCCTTTCCAGACTTTATAGATGAAATGATAATAGATTATTTTGGTGGTTTAATTCTGCGCTTTCTGAAAGATGTTTTTATTTCCGCACTCTGATATAAGAAATGAAATTGTTTAAGTCTGGAATAGTTGTTTTGAGCCATTTTCCCTAACGAACCAAATTTGGGTTTATGTGTTTAAATAAACTTGGATCCGGGGCGTTACAGGGTTGTTTTCGGACTTCTTCGGACCGTAACCGAGACCTTAGTCAGAATCTCAAAGCCATAGACCATCTAAATAGACCAACCTAGGTACCCAGGTGTTTGCCTGCACCCCATCAAGCAGTGGTGACTCTGATTTCCTGATTTACCCTTTAGGAGGCATGCACTTCATGTGCGCCTCACTGTGCGACCCTATGCACACACACCTTTACCGTAAAGGATTCCACATCTTTACATAGAGGATTCCACATCTCTACAACAAAGGATTCCCCATCTCTGCCATAAAAGCTAGTATCAACTCAACCATAGGAAGTAGTATCCCTCAACCATTATAGAAGGAAAAAAATAAATACCATGAAATAGCCGCAATAGCGGAGACACAATCGTGCCAGAAACATGACCGCAATGGCGGAATAAACAGTATGGCAATAGCCAAATCCCATTCGCAACGGCGGAATAAAATAGTACAGGCAATAGCCTAATCCCATCCACAATGGCGGAATAAATCAATAGAGCCAATAGCCTAAACTCATTCACAATGGTGAAATCAACTGAAAAAATAAACCGTAAAGAATGGAAAATAATTCAAGACAATAAATACACCCCAAGGCCAAGTTCTTTTAGGAAAACAGCCCAAAAACCACGAATAAATCCTTTAATCAAATGTTACAATTTTTGCTGTGCATGAGTCATTATTATATAGGTTTTTGTCAAGTTTTAGTTCACATTTATAAGCAATAACAATGTTCCTAACTCTTGATTAAAACTTCTTTATTTCTACTATCTATTAATATCCAACTTTCCCTCATTTATAACCTAAGGTGTCAAAACTTATTAACTCTATTATTTAGTACATCTAGAAGGTAACTTAGGTCTGTATTGAAATTTAAGAATATGTTAGGTTACCCAAAATCAAATCTAAATAGGTTGTGACCTCTTTCTATTTAAAATATCTCAAAAAATTTCATCTTTACAATCATCGTCCCAAATTACTGTTCTTTAATTCAAATTTAATTCCGCCACTTTCTACATCTCAAATTACCCTAATTACAGGTGTTACAACTTTAAAATTCCAAGAAAAATCATTAAAAATTAGATTTGGGCTCGAATTCCAAAATATAGAAATTTCGACAAAGGCCACTTGACTGGGCGCTCGAGCGGTCACTTGGGCGACCTCCACGGGTAAGTTTCTTCTTGAGTCGCTCGCTAGGGCGCTCGAGCGGTTGTTCGGGCGTCGGGTTTTTAGGTTCTATTTCGAAATACACAGGCGGGGCGCCTGCATTGGCGCCCGAGCGGTCACTTGAGCGCTCGGCCAATTTCACTGTTTTCTGGGTTTTTCTGAATTCCGAAACTTTCATAACTTTCAATGGTTTTTAATTGTTTCTAATCTTCTTATTTTCATCCTAAATCACTTCTAAGATAAACCTAACCTTATTTCAATGATTAAAAGTGAATTTAAGTCTTTCCAACCGAATTACATCTCCTATAAGCAACACTTTTCTAAATTCTTAATTGAGCATGATAACATAAACCAACATATTAATCACCCACTAAACCAAATGAAATCTGAAATCAAATAACCCATGATCAAACATCTAAAACGTATGTAAAACATGTAGATCCTCTAATTTTCAAAAGGGTTTGCTACTTGCCTCATTATGTGAATTCTTTCTTCCGAAAATCTAATCGTACCTCGATTTTATGAGCTTGATCGTACCCCTTTAAACTCCTCCAAATCCAATCTCCACCGTTCAGATTGAAGTTCCTTGAGTGAAGATCACAACCTCATATTTTCAGGTCGTTCCAACGGTTGGATGTTTCTAGAGCTCTGTTCGAACTTGGCTGGTTGGCAATCTGCAACACCCCTTCCTAAAACCCCTCTTTTCTTTTCTCCCTTCTTTCCCCTATTTTCTCCAGGTCCAAGCACGAATTCCCCTCTCTCCCTCCTCTCTTTTTGGTTTATTTAGAAACCCTAGACCCTCTCTAAACTTCTCTTTTATAGGCTCAAGGATAATCAATCCCTAATAGGTTGTTCACCTTCTAATTTAATACTTTTTCCTCCTTTACCCCTCTTCCTAATTACTTCCTTTAAACCTTTTTCTCTTAAAGATTTTTCTAAATAAATTTTCGTGCTAATTTAATTCCTAAAATTTAAATTTTAACTAAACATTTAATATCCTATTATATTACTAAAATTAAGGACCCTAAATAGTATAATTACCATTAAGTCATTATTTCTTTCTTTTAAACCTTAAATTTCTTATTTTAAATTTAACTAAATTAAAATTTGGCCTAATTAAGTTTCTTGACTTAATAATTAATTATTTTATTCTTTTCATGGATTTGACTAATTAGAAATGAATAGAATACCCTTTTCTTTTATTTCCTTACTAAATATTTAAATTTCTTCACAATTCCTCAAATATTATTCTTTTTATTATTTCTATTCATAATTTAAAATTTTTTAAAACTTAAATATTAGTTCTTCAAATTCTCCTTTATAATATAAATTAGATTCCTATACTTGGTACCTATTTTCCTTTCTAATTTATCTACACTTCTAAATCTCTCTAATTTATCTACATTTATCTACACTTCTGTAATTCTTTAGCGCATTACTTCTGCTCTTCCTTTTTCCTCTATTGATGAGTTTTTGTTGTTAGCGTGGTTTTGAAAATTTGTATATAGGCTTGCATATATTGTTTGAAAAGGTGCACTAGAATTGGACTCAAGCCCATTCAAAGCAGTGTCTCACATGGTGGTGTACCTTATTTATGTTTGTCGAACAATTTATTACAAATGATGTGATTTAGACACCCATTTTTTTCTTATATTTTTTTGTAGTGGTGGTGGTTTGTTTTTTTTTTTTTTTGGGGGTGGGGGCGCCGTTGTTTGTGTGGAGGAAAGGGAGGTGTGGGGGGCTTGTGGGGTTGGGTGGGGATGCAGAGAGTTGTTGAGAGGGTCATTAAAGCTAAAAGCAGGTGGGGGAGGAAGGTAAAGGGGTCTTTACTACCTTTTATTTGGAACTCTTTGAAGAAAATTATCCCTGGCATCATAACAATTTATAGATTGAGGGCTGCACTGGACTGGGCCCAACCAGGCCTTCATAGAAGCTGTAGCGATTGGTCACCTAAAATCTGGCTATTGTTTTTGGGATTTTGTCTTATTAAACGGCCGACACTTTCTTTTTACCCCTTTTAAGGCATACCTTTCTCTTAAGAGGCAAATTTGCTGAAGGCCAACCTTGGGTACATCTTTTCTCTAGCCATTCTAAAAAGAATACAAATGGTGTTCATTACCATCCTAATAACCAAAGGTATTATTATGTGCTTCTTATTTTCATTTTTCTCATGTTTCATGTCTCAATTTTTTTTTGGCAGAAATTTATTTGAAGTTTTATCAAGCAACTAATTAAAGTATATTTTGTCTTTTGTGTTTCTTTTGTAGGCTTTTAGCTTTAGTAATACAAGTGCAGAGGAGCTCTTGGCGAGAGAACAAACAGTGATATTTGTGTAAATGACAATTAGAATGTATATGCATGGTTCAAAGACATTGAAATTTGTTTAATTGTGTACTTCGAGTTTATAATTTTGAGAGATTTTAATTTCTTTTAGTTTGAAAACAAGTAATTTGAATGTTTCGTGTCATTTTCCTAATAAAATTATATCTTTGGGTGTTTTAACCATCTTAAGTTATGCTTCACAATTCTTTTTTTATTGCAAATCAAGTTAGATTGTAATTACCAAAAAAAAGGGATTATTTGGACACAGTAACTTTGTATTTTTAGCGGCAGCCTTATTCCGTCGCAAATTTAATGTCATCAAAAGTGCAAATTTTTAGTGGCAACTTTCGCGACAGTTGCCTTCTGTCGCCAAAAGTTTTTTAGTAACTATTAGCGGCGGCCTTACTTCACCACGAATTCAAATGTCTTCATCGCAAATTCAAATGTGAACTTACAGTTACTAAGCTTTCGCGATAGCAATGGTTGCCGCTGAAACTCTTAATATTAGTGGCAACCGTCGCTTATGTTGCCGCAAATAGTATTCTCGACGGCCTTTTTTGCGACGACCACTGGTTGTCGCAAAATCTTTTTGGCGGCGGCTCATCTATTATTGGTGGCAACATTAGGATGCCGCAAAAAATTGCATTTTCTTGTACTGGTTTTAGAATATAGCTGGTATAAGAGAGTTTTTCTGCCTTATCTTAGTAGGTGTAGAATATACACAAATACGTGATTTGGGAAGGTTCTGTCAAACAGGACTTAAATAAACTAAGGAAACTGGGTTTTAAGCGAGACCTCTGTGACCCATCTAGTTTCCTGGGAACTTTCCTAGAACATTGATTTGCGTATTAATTCCTCACTTTGCTATATAAGGTAGTGTAAATTCCTTCCACCGATAAACACCCGGATCAAACTCACCCAATTAGACACCGCACTCAACCACCAGCACATATGTGCACTCACAAACACCGTGAATGGGTTTACTATTTTAATAAAAACTGCGTGGGGGTTGCGCGAGGGAGACCGTGT
The DNA here is from genome assembly GCA_947561395.2 of Buxus sempervirens. NCBI lineage: Eukaryota > Viridiplantae > Streptophyta > Magnoliopsida > Buxales > Buxaceae > Buxus > Buxus sempervirens. The sequence goes on along the minus strand of OX387190.1, from coordinate 7,356,518 downwards.
GAATGATCTGACCTAACATAAGATATGTCGGAACTTTATACTCTTTTTTACTAAAACTTAGACCTCTATAGCAGCCACCCTTATTTTTTGTATAAACAAATTTTTGGATGGTATTAGCATCACGTTCCCGTGGCTTGCTAGGTAAAGCGAGGTAAAACATGTAACGCCCCAGATCCATGTTTATTTAAGAACATAAACCTGACCATATAACGTTAGGATAATGGCCCAAAACAACTAATCCAGACTTAAAAAATTTCAATTAAAATAATCAGAGTGCGGAAATAACAGATAATTTTTTTTTTCCTTTCAAGAAGCACGGAATACAAAAATGAAACATCCAATACCAATTCCTCAACTAATTCTGGAAAGGGTTAACTAAAATAGAATGTACATCACTAATGTCATCTAAATAAAAGTAATCTAAAACAATTCTTCCAATACCAAGTCAAATTTAATAATATAGATCCCTAAACCTACACAGGAATAAAGTAATCTTCTTCCTGGTATGCAGTATAATCCCCAGAAGTGTCTATCCCCGCAACGTCCTCACCAGGAATATCTAAAAACAAAATCGATAAAACGATAATGTGAGAAACAACATCTCAGTAAGTAGTTATGCAAATAGTTAGTAACAGATTAGAATATATGCGACGCTTAATCTGACTAATCACAAAAATTCAGATGCAATGAAATATAAATCCAAGCATGGTGGAATAGAAATACAACTATAGTAAAGTATCCCGCCGAGTACACGGACTGAGGATAAAAAGCAACATCCACCAAATAACATTCTTTCCACCGAGTACATGGTGTGTGCACGTCGTGAGACGCGAGGGCACACGCGATGATAGGTGTGAGGGAACGGGGGTATAAGGAGTCGCCACTGCCTGATGGGGTGCAGGCAGACACTTGGGTTCCCTAAGGATGTCTACTTTGGTCTGCGGCTTGAGATTCCAGCTAAGGTCTCGATTACGGTCCAGGGAAGTCCGTAGACACCCTGGTCCGCCCCGTCGGTTGACGGGTCCCATGTGTTTCCCTGGTTTGAGTCAATTTTGGTTCAACTCACCCTTATGTCCTAAACCAACATGCTCACTTATTAAGTCTGACTGGGACCTTCAAAGGTGTGGGTCCCTTTTATTTTAATTGATTTTTATCTTTTTTATTCAGGTGATGTTGGTCTGATGTGAGCCCCATTGGAAGGCCCATTGGATACCAAAGAGGGCTTAGGTCAAGCCCAATTCCCATTCGGGGTTATGTCGGATAACCCCGTTTATTGGATTTGGTTATTTGATTTGGGAGTTGCTTATTTACACAAAATTGATGGGTTTACTAGACTTAACTGCAAAACAAGTGCGATTTGGCACAGAAAACCCAAAAATGCAATTTTTCATGGGGCTTTGGGTCTCTTGTGATTTTCCAGCAATTGGGTGGGCCCACAGTGGTTCAGAGAGAGGGGAAGATCCCTCTTTGGTCTCTTTTTGGGTTTTCTCAATCAAAGAGAGAAAAAGGGTGAAAAGAAGGCATGGGGTTGCCTTTTCATTTGGGGATCATACACAAATCTTAACAAGAACTATGGGGTCCTTATTGTGGTTTTCTCAACTTAACAAACAGCAAGTGGGCAAGTCTCATGCATACATACACTAAGCAATACAATTCATGATTCCATATACACTACACATGGGGGCAACAAGTGCTGTGAGGTTTGCTTAGGCTGGAACAGCAAAGGGCAAGGGGTAAGGGGTCATGCCTTACACTATCAAAACAGCAAACAAGTAGGTATAGCAACAGGGAAAGAGGTTTCACAAGTGATAATGCATGCAAGGTGATAGGCAAAGAGAAGGGATTGGCTGCTGTCCCCAACAGCAGCTCCTTGGATTCATAGCCAGGGGGGTTAAGAGGTGTGATGAGCCTGTTGGCTCCAAGCAGTGGTACATTGCATAAGTACTCATGAAAAGCAATCAAAAACCTGCTGTAAACAAGGGGAACATCAACCATTAAAGTGAGTTTTAGTGAGGTTTTACATGCTACTGGGGATGGGGTGTGCTGCTGCTGCCTCCAGCAGCAGCTCATGTGAACCATGACAGTAGGCTAAGAGTTGATGGGAGCATGCTTACATATACAAAAACAGCAAGTAAATGGGGGAAAGGATCATGCTCACATGCACAAAACAACAAGTAGGTGGATAAAACAGTAGCATATTACCAAGCTGGTCAGCAGCCCGAGTGAGGGGGTGATGGAGGCTTGATTACATGGGTTAATGAGCTGGGTTTGGGGGAGTGCACAGGCACTCCGGTGAGCATGCTGGGGGGTATGGACAGCAACAAGAAGCAAGGGTAGGTTGCTGTTCCAGCAACACTTCATGGGTCATTGCATGGGGGATGTGGGGTAGAGAGGAGCAGGTTAAGTCCTTCAAACAATAAGCTACAAGAGGGGTGAGGGGAGCATATTAATGCACAAGGAAAATGGGCTGCTAGGGGGTGCTACAGCAACTAATTATGGGGTGGGGATCATGTCAATGGGATCCCTCCTTCACGGTACAAGCTCCACAGACATGGCATGTGAATCAAAGTTATTAGAAAAGAAATGAGGTGCTGCTGCTTCTACCAACAGCAACCCCAATAGACCTCACATGCACAGTAATTTAACATGAAGACACTTGTTGTATGTGCCCAGAATAGCAGCCACCAACAGGAATGGGGAAAGAGGGATCATGCTCATATGCAAAAATACATGCTCCCTAATCACGAAGCATGCCAACACATACAAGCATGTACATTTCATCATTAATCATGCTCAACAACAGCCACTTACCCAACAGAAAAGCAAGCCAATGAGAAGGGTGAAGGAGAGGGATTTATAGGGGGTACATTGGATGTGCTATATGAGGAACATGCTCCTCATTTAAATGGTACTAAGACTACTGCCAAACAAAAATCATAGTAGCTTAAATGACTCTTCAGGCCCTTTAAACCAACTAAAAAGGGTCACCTCTTCTTCACTTTGATCTACCGATGGCTTACCTCTCTTTCCTTTGTGGGACATCTACCCAAAGAGGACATGAGGAGGCCATGAGAAGGGGATGGAAACTCACGTGTCATGCACAATGGTGGAGGCAAAAGAGATGGGAGGGGTAGGAGGCAAAAGAGATGGGAGAAAGGGGGTTCGGAGCTTCAGTGGGTAGGGAAGGAGGAGAAGAAATAGCCAAGACCAGCCATCATCTAGTCCCATGCTCGGATTTTGCTTTTATAGCACACTGGGACAAAACCGCATACTCAGTGCGGTTTTGCCAAAAATGAACAGTAACCGCACATATCGTGCGGTTTGGTCGAAACCACAGGGTATGTGCGGTTTTGGCCCCATCTTTTCAGCATTCAAGAGGGGGACAAATTGGTCAAGCGCAGATTGGCGCACCATGCAACCGCACTGTAAGTGCGGTTACTTTTCGCGTGCCACTTGCGCTGATTGGCTCGCGTGAGCAGTGGCCGAAAAATCGACCACACTTTATATCCGGTCGTGCCCTTTTTCTCCCCCTTTTTTAGTTGAGTTGGTGGCTGAGGTGACTCAGCCACCCACTCGGACGAGTTAGACTTCCCCAAATTTTATATTATTTCCCATTTATCTTAATTAATTTAATTAAGATACTTTAACTTTGACTGATTTGCCCCTGGGACTGTTAGGAACCCTAAAGAAGGATACAACTTTGCTTCAACTGGTAGGGTAGGCTTAAAAGGCCTATCCCTAGGGTTGGTTGCCCCTGTTCTGATCTGATGTGCTTTCATCTGTTTATCTGTCTGATCTGGCCGTCTTTCATCTGCTCAAAGATTGGCTCGGACTCAAAGTACTTCCAGCGGACTGAAATGGGTCAAGGCCCACAATTTCCAGGACTCAATGCATGGATCTGGGGTGGTTCCCCTGATCAAAGTTAGGTTGGCTTCTTGATTTAGGGCTGAGATAGCTTGGAGTCTAGGGTTCACTCAATTTGATGCAAAGAGGGTAGGGGGTTGCTGCCCTTGATGGACTCTTGGATTTTAGATTGATTTTACTCCTCTTGTATCATCATTTACAATCACAATCATCACAAAGGTGTATTAGAACGCTGGGTGGAAAAAAGGGTACACAGCCTGAGACAAACGCCTACAAGGGTCTATGCTAGGTCCAAGACCCCTCGCGCATCGCAGCAAGAAACCAGTGGCGCTATAGGGATCCAGTAACCTGGGGGGATGTTTTACCTTTGCATCTCCCCGGTAAGCCAGAGGCGCGTGAGGCTAATATCATCCCAAAAGTTGTTTATATAGTTAAGAAGGGTGGCTGCTAGAAAGGTATAGGTTTTGGTGAAGAAGAGCATTCACAATTCCAATCACAAATTCATTCAAGTTGGATCATCTACGCAGACTCCCTCGTGCGTGTCACCCCATGCTGTTCATATCAAAAGCACTAAGACATCCACGGTGTGGTGAGTGCATATTGTATGCCTGTGGTTCGGTGCTGTGCACTACTGGGTGAGTTTAATTCGGATATTTGGTTGATGTCCCTCTTGTGTTGACTCTTCCTAACCAGGGTTTGACTAGGTGGGGAAGTCCCCAGCGGAGTCGCCAGGTTGTGCGCACGTCGTGAGACGCGATGCGATGCGAGGGCGCACCCGATGATAGGTGCAAGGGAACGGGGGTATAAGGAGTCGCCATTGCCTGATGGGGTGCAGGTAGACACCTGGGTTCCCTAAGGATGTCTACTTTGGTCTGTAGCTTGAGATTTCGGCTAAGGTCTCGATTACGGTCCGGGGAAGTCCGTAGACACCCCAGTCCACCCCGTCAGTTGACGGGTCTCATGTGTTTCCCTGGTTCGAGTCAACTTTGGTTCAACTCACCCTCATGTCCTAAACCAACATGCTCACTTATTAAGTCTGATTGGGACCTTCAAAGGTGTGGGTACTTTTTATTTTAATTGATTTTTATCTTTTTTATCCAGGTGATGTTGGTCTGATGTGGGCCCCGTTGGAAGGCCCATTGGATACCAAAGAGGGCTTAGGTCAAGCCCAATTCCCATTCGGGGTTATGTCAGATAACGTTTATTGGATTTGGTTATTTGATTTGGGAGTTGCTTATTTACACAAAATTGATGGGTTTACTGGACTTAACCGCAAAACAAGTGCGATTTGGCTCGAACAGCACATACTGTGCGGTTTGAGCGTGCGGTTTGAGCCAAACCATTCTGTGTATGTGGTTTCGGCACAGAAAACCCAAAAATGCAATTTTTCATGGGGCTTTGGGTCTCTGGGTCTCTTGTGATGTTCCAGCAATTGGGTGCGCCCTTGAGTGGGCCCACAGTGGTTCAAAGAGAGGGGAAGATCCCTCTTTGGTCTCTTTTTGGGTTTTCTCAATCAAAGAGAGAAAAAGGGGGAAAAGAAGGCATGGGGTGGCCTTTTCATTTGGGGATCATACACAAATCTTAACAAGAACTATAGGGTCCCTGTTGTGGTTTTCTCAACTTAACAAACAGCAAGTGGGCAAGTCTCATGCATACATACACTAAGCAATACAATTCATGATTCCATATACACTAGACATGGGGGCAACAAGTGCTGTGAGGTTTGCTCAGGCTGGAACAGCAAAGGGCAAGGGGTAAGGGGTCATGCTTAACACTATCAAAACAGCAAACAAGTAGGTACAACAACAGGGAAAGAGGTTTCACAAGTGATAATGGATGCAAGGTGATAGGCAAAGAGAAGGGATTGGCTGCTGTCCCCAACAGCAGCTCCTTGGATTCATAGCCAGGGGGAGTTAAGAGGTGTGGTGAGCCTGTTGGCTCAAAGCAGTGGTACATTGCATAAGTACTCATGAAAAGCAATCAAAAAACCTGCTGTAAAAAAGGGGAACAACAACCATTAAAGTGAGTCTTAGTGAGGCTTTACATGCTACTGGGGATGGGGTGTGCTGCTGCTGCCTCCAGAAGCAGCTCATGTGATGGGAGCATGCTTACATATGCAAAAACAGCAAGTAAATGGGTGAAAGGATCATGCTCACATGCACAAAACAGCAAGTAGGTGGATAAAAGAGTAGCATATTACCAAGCTGGTCAACAACCCGAGTGAGGGGGTGATGGAGGCTTGATTACATGGGTCAATGAGCTGGGTTTGGGGGAGTGCACAGGCACTCCGGTGGGCATGCTAGGGGGTATGGGCAGCAACAAGAAGCAAGGGTAGGTTGCTATTCCAGCAACACTTCATGGGTCATTGCATGGGGGATGTGGGGTAGAGAGGAGCAGGTTAAGTCCTCCAAACAATAAGCTACAAGAGGCATGAGGGGAGCATATTAATGCACAAGGAAAATGGCCTGCTAGGGGGTGCTACAACAACTAATTATGGGGTGGGGATCATGTCAATGGGATCCCTCCTTCACGGCAGAAGCTCCACAGACATGGCATGTGAATCAAAGTTATTAAAAAAGAAATGAGGTGCTGCTGCTGCTGCCAACTGCAACCCCAATAGACCTCACATGCACAGTAATTTAACATAAAGACACTTGCTGTATGTGCCCAGAACATCAGCCACCAACGGGAAAGGGGGAAAGAGGGATCATGCTCATATGCAAAAATACATACTCCCTAATCACTACGCATGCCAACACTTACAAGCATGTACATTTCATCATTAATCATGCTCAACAACAGCCACTTACCCAACAGAAAAGCAAGCCAACGAGAAGGGTGAAGGAGAAGGATTTATAGGGGGTACATTGGATGTGCTATATGAGGAACATGCTCCTCCTTTAAATGGTACTAAAACTACTATAAAACAAAAATCACAGCAGCTTAAATGACTCCTCAGGCCCTTTAAACCAACTAAAAAGGGTCACCTCTTCCTCACTTTGATCTACCGATGGCTTACCTCTCTTTCCTTTGTAGGACATCAACCCAAAGAGGACATGAGAAGGCCATGAGAAGGGGATGGAAACTCACATGTCATGCACAGTGGAACATCACAGCATGCAGAGAATTTTCATGCTCTAAGTAAACCAATACTCACATATATTAAGTAAAATCATACAAGAATGCTCAGCTTGGGCTTACAAGACTGTTTTGGGGTATGTGTACACTTCCTTGAGGTAACACAGGTGTAACGCCCCGAACCCGGGTCAGTGCAAACTGGCACCCGACCCGAACCCGGTTTGCTACTGTAACAACCCGAATTTAGTTCAACCACCAAATCCGAGGTGTTACTGGCCCATATCAAATACAACATGAACAACATACCAGACCAAAGAATCAAAATCCATTCACTTTATTATACTATCAGAGTTACGGAAACAAGTATGTGCGGAAGTGTAGTTCGAAATCCTCAACTAAACATAAAGCTTGACCATCAGTCAGTAATATCAAAGTCTGGTAAAATAAACTGGGTACTATCTCTCTCTTCTCTCAATACATCAGCCCAATGAATAATAATAGTCCAATCAAAAGTGCTAAGTCTATAACATTAATCCACCTCAAACAAGATCTGGATAATAGTAATCCTCCGGTGAATACTCAGCTATCTCTCCCTGGAAGTCTAAGAGATCCCCCTCTCGCGTATCAGCTGAAAAAATGGAATAAAAGTAGGGTGAGATACGAATATCCCAGTAGGTAATACATGCATGACTAAACAGTTAATATAAGTAAAGTAACAGTTCATGCACGATTAAGCAACATCGACTAATCAGGCTCGCATAATCATTTATACCATTCATGAACACAAAACAGTTTGCTAAACAGTTCTAGAAATGAATTTCAGCAAGTTTTAATATAAGAATCAAATAGCCAAAATAGTAACATAATCCACACATTGCCAGGATGTACTAAACAGTCACATCCGACCAATATCTCAATCACATGCCTCCCGCATGTGTACAATAATAATAAGTGTTGTGATTTTAGTGTCATTGTAGGACTCACAAAGATAGATAAACCTTTTGAGATGATTCTCAACCAATTGCTATACCACCGTGCAACTTAGGAGCATTGCTACTAATGATACTCAAGTCCCATGCAGCGCAGCTTAGACAAGAGCCGTAGTCACTGACTTATTGCACACGTACCCATCAGAGTTGGCATGTACCACCAGCATGCAGCACCAGAATCAATACATAGAGATGGTCGCTTATCCACATGTACAGGGAATCACCAGCGGCTCACCGGGGTGTCCCTCCAGACATAGGACCTTCCCAGACAAACTAACTTGCAAAGGAAGCGCGTCGCATATAAGAGTAACTCAACCCAAATGACATATCCCTCAGCTATCTAGCCACAACTATGGATCCATAACCAGCTATGCCCACTAGACTCCAAAATTCCCTAAAGTATCATATTTCTATAAGGGTTGGTGCCTAGCGGCATATAATGGTTATATCTGTACATTTACTTCAATATTCGGTCATCTAAATTCTGGATTCTCTTTATAATGTCATCTGATTTATAATGCCATTTAGAGGTGTTTTGATAATCAAATGGTAGTTAGGTTTTTCCAAAATCACATTTCTCAATTACCTTTAAAACTTGGCAACTAATGTCCTAAATATCTCTCTAATTTATTTTTCTGTAAAACAGGGAATTAGATAGTTTATTTTGGTCTTAAAATACCTTAATTAGTCATTAAAATTGTCTAAAAATAGTTTAGAGTTGAATTAGGTTCGAAATTATGAAAATCTGAAATTTCTGCTTAGAGCGCCTAGGATCGCTCAGGATCGCCCTGGCGGTCCCTAGTCAGCGGTACTTCCTTTTCGAGCGCCTACGGTCCATCGTCCCGCGGTCTCCGGCGTCCTCAATTTTTATAACTAGCGCCTCGGAGCGCCGATGATCGCCGAGCACAGTCGAGGTCGGCGATCATACAAAATCGAGCAGAAATAGTTCTAAATCATGATTTTTCTTGTCTAAACTCATTCTAATGTATTTATAACATGCTTATCTAACTAAATACACCATTACATATAATAGAAACATGCGTTTGCGATTAAACGAAGGCAAATCCAATTTTTGAAAACAAAACGATGTCACCTACCTCTTATAGGCGCGTTCCTCTTCTTCTCTTCTGAACAGCAACACTCCAATCTCTCTACAGTTGCAAAACAACTCTCAGAGCAAGACAAACCCTGGTCATTCACCCTTCTTCTTCTTCTTCTTCTTCTTCTTCTCTTCTCGGCTTTGGTTTGGTCGCGTGCGGCTATTCAATACGAACGACATACCTAAGTTATTTTATATATATATATATACTTCTTGATCCCATGTATCTCTCATGCAAACTCTCCTATACACTCTGCCCAATTAGAATGCATACCTCGATATCTCATGATTGGACGGTCAGATCTGCGTCTAATTCTGGATCTCCGCTAAATTGATCACCCCCTACAATAATAAAATATTTCCATAAATCATAACTCTCAGTACTATTATTTACTAATTTAATTCATTATTTAAGGAAAATTCAAGGTTTTACAACAGGTTCTGGAGCTCCCTTCTTCTTGCACCAACAGCAGCAAAGCCTCCTCCTTCAAGCTTGGTAATGGTGGAGAAGAGTAGTGGAGGGCTTAGGAGGTCTTAGGAGTAGGTTTGGGAGGGGTAGGAGGCAAAAGAGATGGGAGAAAGGGGGTTCGGAGCTTCAGTGGATAGGGGAGGAGGAGAAGAAATAGCCAAGACCAGCCATCATCTGGTCCCATGCTCGGATTTTGCTTTTATAGCACACTGGGACAAAACCACATACTCAGTGCGGTTTTGTCAAAGATGAACAGTAACCGCACATATCGTGCGGTTTGGTCGAAACCGCAGGGTATGTGCGGTTTTGGCCCCGTATTTTTAGCATTTAATAGGGGGACAAATTGGTCAGGCGCAGATTGGCGCACCATGCAACCGCACTGTAAGTGCGGTTACTTTTCGCGTGCCACTTGCGCTGATTGGCTCGCGCGAGCGGTGGCCAAAAAATCGACTGCACTTTATATGCGGTCGTGCCCTTTCTCTCCCCCTGTTTTGGTTGAGTTGATGGCTGAGGTGACTCAGCCGCCCAGTTGGATGAATTAGACTTCCCCAATTTTTACTATTTCCCATTTATCTTAATTAATTTAATTAAGATATTTTAACTTTGACTGATTTGCCCCTGGGACTGTTTTGTTCATATCTTCTCCATCCGGGCTCCGATTCCTGCAAAATTAATTGCATTGGAACCGTGTCGGGATGCTCTATCCATTGGGATAGGGTATAGCAATCAATTTAGACTCAGAGGGAAAGTCATCTTTTTTGCTCTTAAGGGTTTAGACCTGTCTTTTAGGGTTTTGTTTTCTGGGTTTTCAGAGGGGTGCAAAAATGAGGTGCTTACAGCTGCCCCTCTTTGCTGGAATCACCTTATTGATGAAAGCAGAGATTAAAAGAACCTTGTTTTTGCATTTTGCATTTCTGTCGACATAATCGACGAGCTAAGTCCTTTTGATGTTTTCAAAGATGGGGAAGCGTCGTTGCAAGCTCTGCGTTACTTTGGTGTCACTTCCAAATTCGGGGAGTTTTCCATGCCATTGGGCATTTGGAAAGATTCCTTGTCCTTTATTTTAAGTAAAAAATTGGATCGGATTTAGATTCGTTGACCTGTTTTGGTGTTGATGCAAAGGTGCTCAACAATGTTCTTTTTCTCTTGTTTGTTCCATTAAAGCTTTTTAGGTGTTTTTGACGTTTGATTTCTTTTACCCTTTCAGACTTATTTTCTTCGGATTTTTGGGATGCTTTTGGATCTTGGGAGGAAGGAAGGAGGTGCTCTTGCTACTGTCCCGCACTTCAAAGGAGCTTGCACACCTAACCTACTATATTTACAGAAGTGGTAAATCAAAAATTACAACATGAGGGCGCATTTCGCCTGCAATATCTTTTTCTGTTTCTTCAGGCCTTGAGATATTCTTTTGTTCCCTTTTCTCTTTAGGTCTTTTCTCTCAGGATGATTCGTCTCCCGCTTCAGGTGAGCCTTCTCTTAGTTCAAAGATGACTTTGCTGGGGAATTTTTGGAAGAGCCTTTTGTCGATCTTCTTCATCCAAGTGAAAATATGATGCCATCTTTTCTCTTGTTGGCCGTTGTTTTGGTGCCGCTTTATGTCCTTCTCGCCTTAGGCTTCATTCCCTAGGCGATGGAGCTCCACTAGGGATTTGACGGGAGATGTCCCTCTTTCCTTGGGAGGGTTCTTGCTTTCTTTTGACCGGTTGATTTGGGTTGAGCCCCGAGTGCTTCTGGAGTGAGAAGCACTTCATTTTTGAAAGAGACCCCACTGGGGATTTGTTGAAAGGAGTCTTCTTTTCCACTTTCCCCTTCTCTCACCTGATTATTCCTAAAAGGAAATAAAAGAAAACCCTTCAGTTGTGACCCACTGGGCAGTATCATCAACAAATCTTTTTTTTTATTTCTTTCCCTGATCATTGCCCACTACAGAAATAGGAGGCCTTTTATCTAGGTCATGAACCTTGTATACTCAGATTAGCAGCACAAATCGAAATTGTTTCAAAAATGGTTAAGCCGAGATAAACAGAAGAAAAGCAAATGTGTTAGTGTGTGCAAGTGTTTGCAATTCCGAGAGGATCAGATAAGTGTGCTTGGTGTTTTCAGTAACATTGTCATCACATGCGAGTGATGCTTTGACTCAGACGCAATCTACCGGCTTGAGCCCTTTCCACTTCACTTTGCTCATTCCTGGTATCTCTCAGATTTTCTTGATTCACCGCTCTGTTTTGCTTCTGGCTCATCCTATTTTCTGCTCTGCTCAATCCAAACTTTGACCATTTTGATGCCATTTCCCTCCCTTTCTTTTTTTTTTTAATCACGACTGGTCATTTTTGCACGCAGCGCCCTTTTTTCGGGTTTTCATTGTGTCCGACCTTTCTGGAAGCCATGAATCCCGTCATCACCAACAAATGAAAGCTGGATTTTTTCCAGGATCATCCTTCTTGGAATCCGAGAGTCTTAAATATAGGACGAAATGTAGGCTGGGTTTTGGGTTATCAAAAAGAGGACAAGTGGCTCAAAAGGCTTGATTTGTAGGATTCATTTCATTTTTTTTCAGTGTTTCTACCTTCTATGGATTTTGAGGCTTACAACCTGATTTTTAATTTTTCTTTGTTTTTGTTGGATACTCATTATCCAAAATTTTCCTCTTTTTTCTTCTCTTTTTTTTTTTTCTTGTTGGGGTTTTATTCTCCAGGAATGCCCAATTTGTTGTGTAGAACACATGTATAAGGTTGAAAGAATTTATTAAGGCTCAAAAGTGTCTAACTAGGGTTAAAGACTTCAAGGTGCTTGAAGGGATTTACAGTATAAGGGAAAGTCAAAATGGCCTCTCTTCGTTTCTCAATCAGAATGATCCTAAGCATATGTAACGCCCCGGATCCAAGTCACGTGGGAAAACCCGTAACTCGTCTCCGGAGATTATAATGTAAAGCAGGATCGGACTATTAGAGTGAAGGAATTAACATGAATATAATAAACTATGAAAACAGAGTGCGCTAATATAACCCCAAAGTAATAACTCACATGACCAGGTAAACTACCCGCAAGTATCGGGCTCTCCAGGCGTATCTGAAAACAAACAAAAGCAAGGAATGAGATACGAATATCTCAGCGAGCAGCACATGTATGCACAAATACGCTTTACCAGTTGTAAAAATTATGGAACAAATAATCTTACGAGTAACGGTGGCAATAACTCGACAAATCCGGCTAAACCCCCAGCAATTCATTAGACACAATGATATAACCAATGAAAATCACTGTATAGATAAATCGGAATACGGTGACAACAATTTCAATTAATCGTACAAAACCAATATTGTTATAACCATGTCTCAAGAAAACCCAATTTTCTACAACAATCCAATCATATGTCACATACTAAATAAAACAAAACCCAACATTTGGTCAATGTTATGTAGTTGTTTAGATTGGTTAATCAACACGCCAGAGCGACATCCACACCTCCATGTACACAGTTCCGGCCTACTCAGGGTATCGGATACTCTAAAATGATGGCCTACTTAGGGTATCGTCATCCAATGCCGGCCTACTCAGGGTTTCGGCATTGACAACCAGGCCTATTCAGGGTTTCTGGCTGCTCTACACCGGTTGTGGCAACACTCCCTGGCCATGTCATTACCCCAATAAAACGAATACATCACATTACTAAGCTTAAACTCTGGATCCATGACTAGCTAAACCAAAAACCAATTAATCACCACATGAAACCGCAGTTTGCAAAACAATAAAACCCACGCTGATCATCACCCTGTGTATCCCAATACACTCATTTCAAGTCGTTCCAACCAGAACAACAACTCATAAAATTTTATGAAGGTATCCAAACCCCACAATATAAACTTATTAGCAATCAAATCATTTTGTTCACACCATAAAATTTACAATACACTTTAGTTACTGGATATCACCAATCATTTTGTAAACAGATTTTATGATCAGGTAACAATTATAATGCATAAAGGATACTAATCAATAACCTACCAGATTCCTTCAATTTCTACTTTGGACACTTATGGAACTTCTTAGATTTTTATTTTAAGGCCATCCTAATTTGTTTTGAATAGATATGATATTTAATATCCTAATATAGCCTTCGGATGAGAGGTTGCAGTATCAAAGTTCCAAATTTGGCTTGGATTGGCAAAAACAACTCTCTGTTATTTCCATTAGGTATGCGCAGACCTCTGGCGCTTGGCGTGAGGTCAGCGGATAGGTCATTGGTTAAAATAACTAAGTTGCGCTTACTTAAATAAGGTAGGCACAAGCTAGGTGCACGTTACACGCGAGACTAGCGCGAGATGGGCGGAAAGAAAAGGGGTTCGCGCGAGCTAGGCGCGCGATGAGCGCGAGCTCGGCGGATAGGGGAAAATGTCTGTTCGCCGACTACAGGTAGTTGGCGCTAGGTCGTGCCCACTTGGCAGATGCTACCCTGTTTCTTCGACTCTCTGTTATTTCCAGATCTACACCACTGGCAGAACTTTTTCTCTCTGTAACAATTTTCTTAGTCTCCTACTATCCCCAGAAGACATTTAAAACACTTTTGAAATTATTCTAAACACATTTTTATTTATCTCATTCAGTCCTAAAGAAACTCACGCTCGAACTATCTTCTTCCAGAAAACACACATGCATCCAGATTAAACTCACGAATCAATACAAAACCTTGTTTTAAAACGATGCTACTCACTTGTATTTGAGGATTTTCTTCTAGCTTACAAAGATCAAAGCTTTTGATAGACTCCTCCAGAGATCCAAGCTTTTCGGCCGACACCCTAGGCACCAGGCAGCGACTCCCCCCCCCCGAACCTCCGAAAAATTTTTATCGTAGCAATCTATTTATAGACTTCGCAAAGCTTAACCTAATTTATCTCTGGCTTTAGCTTCACCCTCGGGATTCCAGATCTACCCCTCCTTAAAGTTGAGGTTTACCCGAATTATTTATTTGCTAATTTCCTATTCACTACAAAATTTTAATTTCGCACTTAATAACATTTTACTTATTTTCTTTGCCAACTAATGACCACCAATCTCCAGCTTTAAATAAATTTTTTTTTCTACTAAAAACTGGGGTTTTACAGCATAGTATAATTTGACAACGTCTGCATTTATTGGCTAAGGGAAAATAGCTCCGTCCATCTCTTGTAGGATTAGTGCTCCTCTGGACAGAACCTTGTGAACTACGAATGGCCCTTCGTAGTTTGGCGTGAACTTTCCTCTGTTATCTTCTTGGTGAGGAAAGATTCTTTTCAACACAAGGTCTCCCACCTTGAAGTGTCGTGGCTTTACTTTCTTATTGTAGGCCCGTGCCACTCTTTGTTGATAGAGTTGACCATGACACAATGCCTTGATTCTCTTCTCATCTAGAAACTGAAGCTGGTCAAATCTGGATTGCTCTCATTCAATGTCATCAATCTTGGCTTCCTTTAGGATCCGGAGTGAAGGGATCTGTATTTCCCCAGGAAGAACTTCTTCCATTCCATATACCAGAGAGGAAGGAGTTGCCCCAGTCGAGGTTCTGATTGATGTTCGGTACGCGTGCAGTGCGTAGGGTAACTTCTCGTGCCAGTCTCTGTAAGTAATCGCCATTTTCTCCAGTATTTTCTTTAGATTTTTGTTGGCGGCCTCTACTGCTCCATTCATCTTAGGCCGATATGCCGTGGAGTTCAAATGTCTGATCTTCAGATCTTCACACATCTTGTCCATGTCTTTATTATTCAGGTTCATCGCATTGTCTGTGATGATAGCTTCAGGCACACCATAGCGGCACACGATGTTGTTCTTGATGAACCTTAAGACATGGGACTTCTTCACCTCTCTAAAAGACGTGGCTTCTACCCATTTGGTGAAGTAGTCAATTGCGACCAAGATGAATCGATGTCCATTAGAAGCATTCGGATGAATCTGGCCTATCATGTCAATTCCCCATATAGAAAATGGCCATGGTGAGGTCATGGGGTGTAATGTGCTAGGCGGTGCATAGATGTTGTCTACATAGATCTGACACAGATGGCACTTTCGGACATGGGTGTAGCAATCTGTCTCCATTGTCATCAAGTAATAACCCATCCTCAGGATTTTTCTCGCGAGCATGTGGCCATTCATGTGTGCGCCACACAAACCTCCGTGTACTTCATTGATCAAGTTCTGAGCTTCATCCTTCTTAACACATAGCAGCAGTGCATCGTTGAATGACTTCTTGTAAACTCTACCTCCACTGAGAAAGTACTGCCCTGCAAGCCTTTGTATCGTTCGTCTCTCTGCAGCCGTGGCACCATCTAGCAAAGTTCTATCTCACAGGTATCTCTCAATGTCTACATACCATGGTTCATCCTCAGGCCTGTTCTCTTCAATACTGAAACAATACACTGGTAGGTGTCGC
This sequence comes from Buxus sempervirens, assembly GCA_947561395.2. Classification (NCBI taxonomy): domain Eukaryota; kingdom Viridiplantae; phylum Streptophyta; class Magnoliopsida; order Buxales; family Buxaceae; genus Buxus; species Buxus sempervirens. The sequence goes on along the minus strand of OX387190.1, from coordinate 7,340,616 downwards.
ACTTCTATCTCTAGAGGCTGCACTAGGGACTTGTCCGTTATGCTCATCATGGAAGCGAGTGTTGCCAAAGCATCAGCAAACTGATTCTTGATTCGTGGCATATAGTTGAATGTCACGCTCTTAATCTGCTCTTCCAGTTCTTTGATCAATTCTTGGTATGGAACCAATTTCTAGTCTCTCGTCTTCCAATCTCCAATTATTTAATAGATAATAAGGCTTGAGTCTCCAAATACTTCCAACTCTCGTATATGCATCTCGATCGCTGCTCGCAAGCCTAATACACATGCTTCAGACTCTGCCATGTTATTAGTGCAATCGAACAAGAGTTTAGTCGCTATCGGGTGATGGACACCTTCTGGGGAGACTATTACAGCTCCAATTCCTTTTCTATTGACATTGACTGCCAAATCAAAGAACATTCTCCACTTGGTTTCATCTATCTCTTCAATCGACTCTGCACACATCACATCTTCATCCGGGAAATGTGTCAGAAGTGGTTGATAATCTAGCAGAGGATGTGCAGCGAGGTGGTCTGCTACTACTTGTCCTTTTATCGCCTTCCTTGTGTAAACAATGTCATACTCAGATAACAGGACCTGTCACCTTGCTACTATGCAGCTGAGTAGGTAATGTCTGAGCTTCTGTGCGGCCCAAGCTAGGGCACAACACGTTTTTCAAGCGTTGATTATCTTGTCTCATAATCAGTGAACTTCTTTCTCAAATAGTAGATTGCTTGCTCCTTTCTTCCGGTTTCATCGTGTTGTCCTAACACGCATCCTATAGCCGTATTAGAGACAGTCAAATACATTATCAATGGTCGCCCTAGCACTGGTGGGATCAGTACCGACGGATTCATCAAGTATGCCTTGATCTTGTCAAATGCTCTCTGGCAATCCTCGTTCCAGACCATAGGGTTGTCTTTCTTTAGCAGTTTAAATATCTGTTCGCACACAGGAGTCAACTGTGCAATGAACCGACTGATGTACTGCAACTTGCCTAGGAAGGCTCTAACTTCCTTTTCTATCGACGGAGAAGGAATTTCCAGAATCGCCTTGGCTTTGGCAGGGTCAACTTCAATTCCGTGCTTGCCAACAATAAAATCGAGCAATTTTCTTGAGGTAACTCCAAATACGCACTTGTTCAGATTGAGTCTGAGCTTAAACTTTCTGAGTCTGTCAAACAGCTTTCCAAGGTTCACCAAATGATCTTCTTCCTCTCTTGACTTCGCAATCATATCATCCACATACACCTCCACCTCCTGGTGCATCATATCATGGAACAACAGGGTCATTGCACGTTGATATGTTGCACCCGAATTCTTTAATCCAAACGGCATCACACGGTAGCAACAAGTGCCCTAGTGTGTGATAAAGGATGTTTTCTTCATATCTTCAGGTGCCATCCTTATCTGGTTGTAACCAGAGAATCCGTCCATGAATGAGAACATCGAATGCGTCGCAGTGTTGTCGACCAAAACATCAATATGTGGCAACGGAAATTGTCCTTTGGACTGACCCTGTTTCAATCTTGATAGTCGACGCACATCCTGACCTTTCCATCTTTCTTTGGAATTGGCACAATATTGGCTAACCAATCCGGGTAATCAACCACTTGCAAGAACCCAGCATCTAACTGTTTGGTAACCTCTTCCTTGATCTTTAGGGCCCATTCCGGTTTCATGCGTTTGAGCTTTTGCTTCACGGGAGTGGCCTCAGGCTTTGTTGGTAACTGATGCACAACTAGGTCTGTGTCTAATTCGGGCATATCCTCATACGACCATGCAAACACGTCAGAGTAAGACTTTAAAAATTCAACCATCTGCTTTTTTAATCTTTGAGACAACTTTTTACCGATTTGAAGAATTTTAGCTTGTGCTGGTTCACCTATGTTAACAGGTTCAGTTTCCTCAATATTAGCCTGGAGACCCTTTTCGTACCTTTCCAAGGCGACCTGGATTTCAGGTGGGGTTTCCAATGATTCATCGTCGTCCTCGTACTCAAAAGACTTGTCTTGGTCTGTATCACTGACGACGTCTAAATCATTTTTCTGTAGCAGGCATGTGACCCAGTCCGGCCTATTAAGGTTTTGCTCTTTTTCTGCATTAAGCACTTGCTTATGCTCTTCTATTATTATTTTTGCATGTTCAATTGATTGTTTAATGCCAAGGTTTGCAGTTGCTTCCGTTATAACCTTATTGCCTATCTCGTGCTTCGGCCCATCTGGGTGTGCGTCGAGATCAACATTAGGATTACAGGATTTAGCATGGTTATGTTTGTTCTTACTTTCATTTCCAGACACATGCAAATAGAAGAACTGATTCAGATATTCATTGAAAAGAGCAGAGTTCTCTACAACAAAAGCATTAAAAGATGTTGTGGGAACTCCCTGCAAAAGGTCAGCCTTACTGACTCCAAAAGGGGTGGAACTCCAGTTCTTGAGCGGCTCAACATCTTCTTCTTCAGCTACGTTCATCTTCAGTTCAGCATCGCCCACTTCGACCATACCAATGAACTCCTCTGGGTCGCTTTCGTCACTTGACAGATAGATGATCTCATTAGCTACATAGGCAGGCTCCCCTGGCTTTCTTCCGAGTCAGATATGTAGATGACAGGTGGGGGAACAGCAACTGGGACTTGTTGCGGCAAACCAGGCTCTGGCAGAGGTACGATAACTGGGGCTGGTGGAGGTGAGTTTGTTGAAGACATACAGTTGGGAGGCCATTTAGTAGACAGCTGGGGGGAGACTTCTGAGGATCCAGTGAATGGGTCCAAGACATGTGGCATGCCTTGAAACATCTATGCCAATCCTCCAAAATCGCCCATTCCTTCCCGGTGAGGAGGCGATGGAGACTCATTGAGCCATCCACATTCCATTGGGCGCCATGGCCTCTGGACTTCCTCACTACTTTGGGATTCATTACTGATCACACAAATGTAGAAGTCCGGATTTTCTTTAGTTTTAGATTCTTTGGCAGGAGCAAATGGTGGGATTTCCTCAGTGGTGATCATGAAATCGGTGAGCAACGGTACAACAATAGGCGGCAGTGGTTCAGCAACTTGTTCATTCATTTCGAATATTTCCAGTAGGCCTTCGGGTGACCAGTCAGGGGACGGTATTTCAGTTTCCAAGACCATCTCCATCGAGTCCAGAGCGGGTGGTTCTTCCCAAAACATCTGTGCTACCCCTTCCAGGTTGTCCTCATCTCTCTCCGATGAAGGTGGGAACTCATTGCCCCATCCCTGGGCAACTACATTCTCTAGTGAGTTGGCTGCCCTCAGTGCCTTGTTTGTGAAGATCTTGTACAAGTCTCCATGCATGCAGATAGGCCACTCTGGTTCCCTTCCTTCCATCTTGGCCCTTTTAAGTTCAGATTGCCTCCTAAAAAGTCTTGTATAATCTTCAAGCACTGGATCATAGCCGATTCCGAATCCAATTGCTTCCTCAGACACTTGTATGGCCATCTTTATTCCTTGCTTATAACAGCCCAATCCTTCTTCGGCCTGCAATCCCCAGTCGGCACATTCAGTAGTGCCAAATACTGCATTTCTCCTTCTTTTCTTGGACTGTTGCTTCCTTTCATGTTCAGGAACATTGACTACATTGATCATTTCCACAGCTTGGAAGTTTAGTGAAGTGGGCAGCTCATATTCAATGTAGGGTACTCCTAGCCTCTCAAATTCTTTGTGATCCTCGGCATGCACTATTATTAACTCGTTTCAAAAAATGAACCTTACCATCCTGTGTAGAGAAGAAGGTATTGCTCCAGCATAATGTAACCAGGGTCGTCCGATCAACAGGTTAAAGGAAGCATTGATGTCCATCAGTTCAAACACAAGGGTGAAGGGTTTTTCAGCTATAATTATGGTCCAAAATGACCTCCCCAAGGGATTCCCTCTTCGAGTTGTCAAATCCTTTGACATTGTGGACACTCGGCTTAATGAGGGAGGAATCAAGCTGTAGACTGTGAAAAGTCCTTATCGGACAGATGTCAAGGCAGACCCATTGTCTATCATAGCTCTTTTCACTATCATATCACAACACTTGACAGTGATGTATAAAGGTTCAATATGATCACATCCTTCTGGCGGTAGGTCTTCAGCTGAAAAAGAGATGGCCTTTGGTGCCATGATTTGGGAGATGATAGCTTCCAATTGTTCTGACTGAGTGTCTTCGGGTACATGTGCATCCGCAAGGACCTTCATCAATGCATCTCTGTGTTTGATCGAGTCCACAAGGAGACCCATGATGGAGATTTGCGCCGATATTTTATTGAGCTGTTGGAAGTGGTCGTACTCAGGTATGTGGATACTGCTGTGTAGGTCAGTGATCTCTTCCTCAAATGCTCTGCCCTTGCCTTTCTGGGTCAGTGGCTTTTCAACTTCCACTTCCCTCCCCTTTTCTCTCATCTTCCTTTCTTCTTCTGTCTCTCCCTTGGGTACGGGTAGTGGGTTAGTGTTGACATATCGGCCAAATCAGGTGGTCCGATCGACCTCGGTTTCAGTGTATATGAGAGTGGTTTGGTAATAGGAGGGGTCAATGGTATAAAGGAGGGGGACTGTGTGGTACGTTGGGGGTTCAAGGTTAAGTGTTGCAAGGTTCAAGGTAGGTGGTTCAAGTGGGATAAGTGTGGGTTTTGGTATGGGAAGGTCTCCTATGTTGAGAGGGTTGTTGGCGGGGTCTCTTATGGTGATGTACAATGGCGGGACTGGAGGGGTAGATAGGTTTAGGTTGGGTATGGGTGAGGGAAGGAGGTGTTCAATGTTGATTTCAGGGTGAAGGTGAACCCGAGGGAGATGTGGGGGATTCCTTGCATTGCCTTCTTCCTCCACAATATTCACTTCCTGCCTGTCGACCCCATATTGGAAGTGCACTCCTACTATTTGTCCTGGCCGCCCAATCAGAATAGAAGGGTCAAACTGCATGCTACTGATATTGACGTGATTCGCTACCTTGCTTGTGGAGGCCTTGGAGTGGTCCGGGAGAGGATTAGTGGTTACACCAGCAGCTGGGGCTGGTTGTGCTGGCGGATCAACTGTGAGGTGCTTCTGGTCAATGAGGTCTTAGATGTCGTGCCTTAGATGCCAATAGCAGTTGGCACTGTGCCCCGGTGCCCTAGAGTGGTATTCACATCGCTCTACAGGGTTGTAACCCTTTGCCAGGGTCATCTTGGGATTTGGCGATTTTAGCTGTACATATCTTCCCTTCAAGAGTGTCAGCAACAGTTCCGCTGGAGAATATGGAAGTGGAATAAACACCCTGGTACTGTGGTACTGTTGCTATAGGTCCCTAAGACACGTGTGTAAAACCCCGAATTTTACTTAAATAATAAATTAAATTAGTAAATAATATTACTGAGGGTTATGATCGATGGGAATATTTTATTCTTGTAGGGGGTGATCAGTTTAGTGAAGATCCAGAATTAGACGCAGATCTGACCGTCCGATCTTGAGATATCGAGGTACGTATTTTAATTGGGCGAGGTGTATGGGAGAGTTTGCATGGGAGATGCATGGGATCAGGGAGTATATATATGCATTAAAATAACCTAATCGTATTCTCGCTCGTATTATTCAGCCGCAAACGACGAGAGTTGAAACGACCGAGAAGAGAAGAAAGAGAAGGAAGGGGGAAGACCAAGGGGGCTTGCTCAGAGCCTTGCCTTGCAACTGAGGAGAGGTTTGGGGGTTTGCTGTTCAGAAGAGAAGAGGAGAAACGCGTATACGAGGTAGGTGACACCGTTTTGGTTTTGAAATTGGATTTTTCCTTGGTTAATCGCAAATGCATGTTTCTATGATATGTAATGTTGTACTTAGTTAGCTAAGCATGTTAGAAATACACTAGAATGAGTTTAGACGAGAAAAATCGTGATTTAGAACTATTTCGGCTCGATTTCGCACGACCGCCGACCTCGACTGTGCTCGGCGCTCGTCGGCGATCCTCGGCGCTGGTTGAATAAATTGGGGCGCCGTAGACCGCGAGAAGACGGACCGCGGGCGCTCGAAAATACACGACCGCTGACCTGGGACCGCCAGGGCGATCCTGAGCGATCCTAGGCGCTCTCAACAGAATTTCCAATTTTTCCTAATTTCGAACCTAATTCAATTCTAAACTATTTTTAGACAATTTTAATGATTAATTAAGGTGCTTTAAGACCAAAATAAACTACCTAAACCCCTGTTTTACAGAAAAACAAATTAGGGAGATATTTAGGACAATAGTTGCCGAGTTTTGAAGGTAAATGAGAAACGTGATTTTGGAAAAGCCTAACTATCATTTGACTATCTAAATACCTCTAAATGACATTATAAATCAGAATACTTTCTAAAGAGAATACTGAATTCAGATGAATAAATATTGAAGTAAATGTACAGATATAACCATTATATGCCGCTAGGCACCAACCCTTATAGAATATGACACTTTAGGGAAGTTTTGGAGTCTAGTGGGCATAGCTGGTTGTGGATCCATAGTCGTAGCTAGATAGCTGAGGGATATGTCATTTGAGTTGAGTTACTCCTATATGCGACGCGCTTCCTTTGCAAGTTAGTTTGTCTGGGAAGGTCCTATGTCTGGAGGGACACCCCGGTGAGCCGCTGGTGATTCCCTGTACATGTGGATAAGCAACCACCTCCATGTATTGATTCTGGTGCTGCATGCTGGTGGTACATGCCAACTTTGATGGGTACGTGTGCAATAAGTCGGTGACTACGGCTCTTGTCTAAGCTGCGCTGCATGGGGCTTGAGTATCATTAGTAGCATCGCTCCTAAGTCGCACGGTGGTATAGCAATTGGTTGAGAATCATCTCAAAAGGTTTATCTAACTTTGTGAGTCCTACAATGACCCTGAAATCATAAAACTTGTTATTATTGTGGTACGTGCGGGAGGCATGTGTTTGGGATATTGGTTGGATGTGACTGTTTAGTACATCCTGGCAATGTATGAATTATATTACTGATTTGACTATGGCATTTTCATATTAAACTTGCTGGAATTCATCTCTAGAACTGTTTAGTATATTGTTTTGTATTTACGAATGATACGAATGATTATACGAGCCTGATTAATCGATGTGACTTATTCGTGCATGAACTGCTACTTTCCGTATATTAACTGTTTAATCATGCATGTGTTACCTACTGGGATATTCGTATCTCACCCTACTGTTATTCCATTTTTTCAGCTGATACGCGAGAGGGGGATCTCTTAGACTTCCAGGGAGAGATAGCTGAGTATTCTCCAGAGGATTACTATTATCCCGATCTTATCTGAGGTGGATTGATGTTATAGACTTAGCATTTTAATTGGTTTATTATCATTAATTGGATTGGATGTATGAGAGAGACAAGAGAGAGTTAGTAACCAATTCATACTACCAGACTTTGATACTATTGATTGATGGTCAAGCTTCATGCTTGTTTGATGATTTTAATCTACACTTCCGCACATACTTGTTTCCGCAACTCTGATGGATTATATATGGATTGGATTTATTTTCTTCGGTCTGGTATGTTATTGATGTTGTGATTGATATGGGCCAGTAACACCTCCGATTTGGTTGTTGAACTAAATTCGGGTTGTTACAGTAGCGAACCGGGTTCGGGTCAGGTGCCGGTTTGGACTGATCCGGGTTCGGGGCGTTACAGAGATGGTATCAGAGCAATGGTCCTAACCTTAGAATTAGCCAAACTTTAGGGGAATGGGATTGTGAGTACGCTAGATAGAACCCCTAGAATTATTGGATTCTAACAAGTGGAATTGAATTTTGCAGATGGCTGGCAGGGGACGACGTGCTAGAGTTGATCCTATTGAGGAGGAGCCGCAGGATGTTCCTTTACCTCCACCACCTCCAGGGGGTGATATATGGACTGTTGTTAGCAGCCTGGCGGAGCTTCTTGCCAAGGAGAGAGAGGAGAGGCTGAGCCAGCAGGGAAATGGCGGAAATGGTGGCAATGGTCATGGAGAGGAGCCTGTACACGAGAGGGCCATACATACGGCCAAGGATCTCGAGCAGTTCAGGAAGTTGGATCCACCTATCTTTAGTGGACGACCAGATCCTATGGAGGCGGAGAGATGGCTGATGCGAGTCGAGTGGATTTTTGAGGCCATGGGATGCCCGATGGACAGGAGAGTGCGATTGGCAGCATTCTTGTTTGAGGGAGAGGCAGTGCATTGGTGGACAGCCAGGAAGAGGCAGGATCCACAGGCTACGTACATGACTTGGGATAGATTCAGAGAGGTCTTCTATGACCAGTACTTTTCTGAGGAAGTCCGGCTCAAGAAGGAGCGGGAATTTATGGAGATTACACAGGGAGGCCAGACAGTGGCTCAGTACGAGGCTAGATTTGCAGCCTTGTCTCGATTTGCACCTCACATGACACAGGATGAGCGGAGGCTGACTTCACATTTTGAGCGGGGTCTGAAGCCTGAGATTAGGAGTATGCTGACCGTACTCCTGTGCACCGAATTGAAGGACGTGGTACGTAGAGCCACTAGAGCTGAGAGTGACTTGGAGGCTAGAGCGAGTCAGAGCAGAGCTAGGCCGCCTACGAGGCCGGCAGATCAGAGAGGTTTCCTTAGTGGGAACAAGAGATCCAGAGATTGGACTAGGGCAGAGCCTGCAGGAGGGCAGTATAGAGCAGCTCCGAGGGCATGTGGCAGTTGTGGCAGATACCATGTACCGGGACCGTGTGTTGCAGCGCCAGGCACCTGCTACCGATGCGGTAGGCCGGGTCACAGGATCACGGATTGTCGGTTTCCTACTAGTTATCAGCCGTTAGCAGTGCCACGACCGGCATTACCATCGCCAGAGACCGCGCCTGCTTTTCCACAGAGGTCACAGTTTCAGCAGCCAGCTCAGAGAGCACCGGTTGGACAGAAGCCCCAGGGCAGAGGATCAGTTCAGAGAGGAGGCCAGAGGCAGACAGTACCTGCTCAGCAGCAGCCAGCGAGGGTATATGCAGTGGATACACATGAGGAGCGTGAGCCCGATCGTGTGGAGGATATTGAGGGTGATCCCGAGACACCTGAGTTGATTGGAGGTATTCTCTTCATCTGTGGTAGATCAGCATGTGTTCTGTTTGATTCTGGTGCTTCCCATTCTTTTATATCGCCTGCTTGTGCACAACGGATTGGTTTGTCACCCACTGAATTGGATGCTGTTTTGTCTGTGCACACACCTTTGGGAGAGTCTACTCGAGTGGAGCATATGTATAGAGACTGTATGATTAGATTGGGTAGATTAGAGTTGTCTGGTGATTTGATTGCCTTAGACATTGGAGGTTTTGATGTGATATTGGGGATGGATTGGCTATGTAGACACCATGTGACATTGGACTGTTATGTGAGTACAGTGATAGTTAGAGGGCCAGATCAGACCACTCATTGTTTCAAATGTGAGGGGTTGAAGTCTCGGATTGGTCTGGTAGCATCTGTGATAGCAGAGGAGCTTAGGAGTGACACCCTTGTCATCTCCGATGTACCTGTTGTACAGGAGTTTACGGATGTGTTTCCAGAGGATTTACCTGGATTACCACCTGCTAGAGGAGTAGAGTTCAGGATACAGTTGATGCCTGGTACGGCTCCAGTTTCGAAACCACCCTATAGGCTTGCGAAACCAGAACAGGAGGAACTTAAGAAACAGTTAGATGAGCTCCAGGAAAAAGGTTTCATCAGACCGAGTATGTCTCCGTGGGGCGCTCCAGTTCTATTTGTCCAGAAGAAGGATGGTAGCATGAGGATGTGTATCGATTATAGGCAACTGAATCAAGTAACAGTGAAGAACAAGTATCCGTTGCCTAGGATTGATGACCTGTTTGACCAGTTAGGAGGAGCATCTTGGTTCTCCAAGATAGACTTGAGGTCAGGATATCATCAGGTGAGAGTAGCAGAGGAGGACATAGAGAAGACAGCTTTTCGTACACGCTATGGGCATTATGAGTTCTTGGTTATGCCTTTTGGGTTGACCAATGCCCCAGCTGTTTTCATGGACCTCATGAACAGAATTTTTCATGCATACTTGGACAGTTTCGTAGTGGTGTTCATTGATGACATCCTAGTATATTCTAAGACCCGAGAAGCACATGAAGGGCATTTGAAGGCAGTATTGCACACTTTGAGAGACCACGGGTTGTATGGGAAATTTAGCAAATGCCAGTTTTGGCTAAGGCAAATTTCTTTCTTAGGTCATGTTATCTCAGGAGAGGGTATATCTGTGGACCCTGAGAAGGTTAAGGCAGTGGCAGAATGGCCTAGGCTTACTACAGTGACAGAGGTCAGGAGTTTCCTTGGTATGGCAGGTTACTATAGGAGATTCATTGCAGGATTTTCGCGTATAGCTGCACCGTTATCTAATCTAACCAAGAAAGCAGTGAAGTTTCAATGGGATGAAAAATGTGAGCAGAGTTTTCAGGAATTGAAGCAGAGATTGACTACTGCACCAGTGTTGATTGTGCCATCCATGGATGAGGCATTTGCAGTATATTGTGATGCTTCTAGGATAGGCTTGGGATGTGTATTGATGCAGCAGGGCAGAGTTATAGCGTATGCTTCGAGGTTGTTGAGGCCACATGAGAAGAACTACCCTACCCACGATTTGGAGCTTGCAGCCATAGTCTTTGCATTGAAGCTATGGAGGCATTACCTTTATGGAGTAGAGTTTGAGATCTTTTCTGATCATAAGAGCTTGAGATATCTGTTTTCACAGAAAGACCTGAATATGAGGCAGCGAAGGTGGATGGATCTGCTAAAGGATTTCAAGTTTACTTTGCAATACCACCCTGGTAAGGCAAATGTAGTGGCGGATGCTTTGAGTAGAAAAAGTTCAGTTGAAGGTCAAATAGCTACTTTAGCAGCTTTCATGATGAGCCAGTGTAGATTGATTGATTCAGTCAGAGATTGGCAGGGAGAGTTTAGCATGCCACAGGATGGAGTGATCCGAGTTGCTCGTGTTCAGATTGAACCAGATTTGGTTCAGTTGATTCGGGAGAAACAGTTGATTGACCCACAGTTGATCCAGACTAGGGAGATGATGAGTAGAGGATCTGAGGGAGCTGTAGACTTTTCAGATAGAGATGGGCTATTGAGATATAGAAGTCGTATTTGTGTTCCAGCTGATGAGGAGATTAAGGAGAAGATATTATCAGAGGGTCATAGATCGAAGTATGCAGTTCACCCAGGAAGTACGAAAATGTACAAGAACTTGAAAGAAATCTATTGGTGGTCAGGAATGAAGAGAGAGATTGCAGAGTATGTGGCAAAGTGTTTGATATGCCAGCAAGTAAAAGCTGAACATCGGAAACCACCTGGTTTACTTCAGTCGCTTCCTATTCCAGAGTGGAAGTGGGAGCATGTAACTATGGATTTTGTATCTGGACTACCACTGACAGCAAGGAAGGAAGATGCTATTTGGGTTGTCGTGGATAGACTGACTAAGTCTGCGCATTTCTTGCCTATGAGCACTACACAGCCATTGAAGTCTTTAGCTGAGTTATATGTCAGGGAGATAGTGAGACTTCATGGAGTGCCGGTTTCTATAGTGTCTGACAGAGATGCACGATTCACAGCACGCTTTTGGCTTGCATTTCAGGCAGCTTTGGGGACTAAGCTTAATTTCAGCACTAGTTATCATCCTCAGACAGATGGGCAGTCCGAGCGTACCATTCAGACTTTGGAAGACATGTTGAGATGCTGTGTTATGGATTGGGGAGGCAGTTGGAATCAGCACCTACCATTGGTGGAGTTTGCCTATAATAACAGCTATCAAGCGAGTATTCAGATGGCACCATTCGAGGCACTTTATGGAAGACCGTGTAGATCCCCAGTGTGCTGGGTGGAAGTTGGTGAAAGACAACTCATTGGGCCCCAGATTGTACAAGATAGCATTGAGAAGGTGAATCAGATTAGGCGAAACATGCTTACAGCCCAGAGTCGTCAAAAGAGTTATGCAGATACCAGAAGAAGAGACTTGCATTTTGAAGTTGGAGATTGGGTATTTCTGAAGATATCACCATCTCGTGGAATCAAGAGGTTTGGAAAGAAAGGCAAATTGGCTCCAAGATATATAGGTCCGTTTGAGATTAAGGGTACAGTGGGACCATTAGCATACAGATTGGCTTTACCTACACAATTGGAAGGAGTTCATGACGTATTCCATGTTTCTATGTTGAGGAAGTACGTGCACGACCCTACTCATATCATTCAGCATGAACCGATAGTAGTGCGAGGGGACTTGACTTACGAGGAGCATCCAGTTGAGATTTTGGACAGGAAGGAACAGGTTCTCCGTACTAAAGTAATACCACTTGTGAAAGTACTTTGGCAAAACCACACGACTGAGGAAGCTACATGGGAATTGGAATCGGAAATGCAGAGAAAGTATCCCAACTTATTTCCAGAACCACAAGGTAAATTTCGAGGACGAAATTTTTCTTTTAGGAGGGGAGGATGTAAAACCCCGAATTTTACTTAAATAATAAATTAAATTAGTAAATAATATTACTGAGGGTTATGATCGATGGGAATATTTTATTCTTGTAGGGGGTGATCAGTTTAGTGAAGATCCAGAATTAGACGCAGATCTGACCGTCCGATCTTGAGATATCGAGGTACGTATTTTAATTGGGCGAGGTGTATGGGAGAGTTTGCATGGGAGATGCATGGGATCAGGGAGTATATATATGCATTAAAATAACCTAATCGTATTCTCGCTCGTATTATTCAGCCGCAAACGACGAGAGTTGAAACGACCGAGAAGAGAAGAAAGAGAAGGAAGGGGGAAGACCAAGGGGGCTTGCTCAGAGCCTTGCCTTGCAACTGAGGAGAGGTTTGGGGGTTTGCTGTTCAGAAGAGAAGAGGAGAAACGCGTATACGAGGTAGGTGACACCGTTTTGGTTTTGAAATTGGATTTTTCCTTGGTTAATCGCAAATGCATGTTTCTATGATATGTAATGTTGTACTTAGTTAGCTAAGCATGTTAGAAATACACTAGAATGAGTTTAGACGAGAAAAATCGTGATTTAGAACTATTTCGGCTCGATTTCGCACGACCGCCGACCTCGACTGTGCTCGGCGCTCGTCGGCGATCCTCGGCGCTGGTTGAATAAATTGGGGCGCCGTAGACCGCGAGAAGACGGACCGCGGGCGCTCGAAAATACACAACCGCTGACCTGGGACCGCCAGGGCGATCCTGAGCGATCCTAGGCGCTCTCAACAGAATTTCCAATTTTTCCTAATTTCGAACCTAATTCAATTCTAAACTATTTTTAGACAATTTTAATGATTAATTAAGGTGCTTTAAGACCAAAATAAACTACCTAAACCCCTGTTTTACAGAAAAACAAATTAGGGAGATATTTAGGACAATAGTTGCCGAGTTTTGAAGGTAAATGAGAAACGTGATTTTGGAAAAGCCTAACTATCATTTGACTATCTAAATACCTCTAAATGACATTATAAATCAGAATACTTTCTAAAGAGAATACTGAATTCAGATGAATAAATATTGAAGTAAATGTACAGATATAACCATTATATGCCGCTAGGCACCAACCCTTATAGAATATGACACTTTAGGGAAGTTTTGGAGTCTAGTGGGCATAGCTGGTTGTGGATCCATAGTCGTAGCTAGATAGCTGAGGGATATGTCATTTGAGTTGAGTTACTCCTATATGCGACGCGCTTCCTTTGCAAGTTAGTTTGTCTGGGAAGGTCCTATGTCTGGAGGGACACCCCGGTGAGCCGCTGGTGATTCCCTGTACATGTGGATAAGCAACCACCTCCATGTATTGATTCTGGTGCTGCATGCTGGTGGTACATGCCAACTTTGATGGGTACGTGTGCAATAAGTCGGTGACTACGGCTCTTGTCTAAGCTGCGCTGCATGGGGCTTGAGTATCATTAGTAGCATCGCTCCTAAGTCGCACGGTGGTATAGCAATTGGTTGAGAATCATCTCAAAAGGTTTATCTAACTTTGTGAGTCCTACAATGACCCTGAAATCATAAAACTTGTTATTATTGTGGTACGTGCGGGAGGCATGTGTTTGGGATATTGGTTGGATGTGACTGTTTAGTACATCCTGGCAATGTATGAATTATATTACTGATTTGACTATGGCATTTTCATATTAAACTTGCTGGAATTCATCTCTAGAACTGTTTAGTATATTGTTTTGTATTTACGAATGATACGAATGATTATACGAGCCTGATTAATCGATGTGACTTATTCGTGCATGAACTGCTACTTTCCGTATATTAACTGTTTAATCATGCATGTGTTACCTACTGGGATATTCGTATCTCACCCTACTGTTATTCCATTTTTTCAGCTGATACGCGAGAGGGGGATCTCTTAGACTTCCAGGGAGAGATAGCTGAGTATTCTCCAGAGGATTACTATTATCCCGATCTTATCTGAGGTGGATTGATGTTATAGACTTAGCATTTTAATTGGTTTATTATCATTAATTGGATTGGATGTATGAGAGAGACAAGAGAGAGTTAGTAACCAATTCATACTACCAGACTTTGATACTATTGATTGATGGTCAAGCTTCATGCTTGTTTGATGATTTTAATCTACACTTCCGCACATACTTGTTTCCGCAACTCTGATGGATTATATATGGATTGGATTTATTTTCTTCGGTCTGGTATGTTATTGATGTTGTGATTGATATGGGCCAGTAACACCTCCGATTTGGTTGTTGAACTAAATTCGGGTTGTTACAGTAGCGAACCGGGTTCGGGTCAGGTGCCGGTTTGGACTGATCCGGGTTCGGGGCGTTACAACGTGGTACGGGTTTGTCGGCTGCACATAACTGACCACTTGACCCTCATTTCTCTTCGCTTCCTGCCCCTAATTCCTGTAACCTTGACTTCCCATCGGTTTTCTCTGGGTTGCACTCTATCCACTACCATCTATCTTTCCTGCTCTCATGGCGTCTTCTATTCTATCTGTTGTTAGAATCAAATCATTGAAATTTGAAGAGCTTTACCCCAGTAACAAAGTAAAGAACGGCTGTCCCAGTGAGGCAATAAACAAGGATGTCATTTCCTACTCCAGTAAAGGGGGTTGAACCAACACTGCCAATTCTTTCCACTTCTTGGCATAGTCTCTCATGGTCTCCTGACTCTTCTTCGACAACCTTTGCAGTTCGGCCCTTGTCTGCACCATCTGACTGTTTAGACGGTATTGTTGGATGAATACTGCAGCATGGTCATTCCAAGTCTTAATCTTTGCTTTATCCAGACTCAGGAACCATGAGTAAGCTGCCCCAGTTAGTGACTTCTGAAAGAACTGAACCATAATCTTTTCGTCCTTTGCGTACTGGCACATGTCGCCAGAGTACGACCTTAAGTGATTCAAAGGGCAGCATGTACCATCAAAGTGATGGAGTTCCGGACATTTGAACTTAGGTGGCAGTTGTATGTCTAAGAACAAACAAAGATTCTCTAGTGTAGCCTCGTTCTGTACCGTACTCGGCTGTAGCTGCTTTAGCAAATCTTCATTCATGGCTGCCAGACGAACCTCAAATTGTGCTTCCTACGCCCTATACCAGTCCTCTTCATCTTGCCTCATTTGGGCAGGCATTGGTACTATAGGTGCAAAACTGCTCTGGTTGTTGAACAGGGTAACTAGGAATGATTGCGGGTGGTACGAGTGGTGCAACTGGCTATAGTGGAGGAGGTGGTGCTACTGGTGATGGGTGTGCTTGGAATGGTGGCAATGGTGCAACTGGCACTTCTGCTGGTTGTGGTGGTAGCGGTGGTTGCTGTGGTGCGACATGAATGACCGGCGGAACTTGCTTCAAGTCGCTGATTTCTGCAAGAAGAGACTAGATCAATGTTCCCATGATTTCAACCTTGTGTGTTAGGTCATTGATCACTTGGTCTTGACTAGACTCAGCTACATGTTGAACTGGCAGTGCTGGATTTCCTTGTGCATCCATATCGAGTTTCCTACGTGATCTCAGCATGTAAGGGCTCCTGGGATCAATTTTGGTACCTGTTTGATCATTTGACAAGCATTAGTGCAATTTATTGACATTTAATTGAGTTCAGAAAAAAAAAATTTTTTGGGAACCTGTTTGCAGATTCTTGTGAGAATTTCCTCTTTGCCGTGGTCAAATTGAGACCGGATTTCTGATCTAGTTTAGCTGCTTAAAAGCAACAAGGGAAGAGACCCCGAGGTTGGAAGAGTGATCTGTTTTAGTCACCCGTAGGCAAGTGGGAAAGAGAACCCTGATTTTTGAAGACCGATCTATTTTAGCCACTTGGGGGTGGCTGGGAGAGAGAACCCTGATTTTTGAAGACTGATCTATTTTAACCATTGTAAGGCGGTTGGGAAAGAGAACCCTATGGAAATGATCTGTTTTAGTCACCCGTAGGTAACTGGGAAAGAGAACCCTGAATTTCTGAAGACTAATCTGTTTTAGCCACTTGGAGGTGGCTGGGATAGAGAACCCTATAGCTCTGATTTGTTTTAGTCACCCGTAGGTAACTGGGAAAGAGAAACCTGATTTTTGAAGATTGATTTGTTTTAGCCACTTTGAGGTGGCTGGGATAGAGAACCCTATGGATCTGATCTGTTTTAGTCACCCGTAGGTAACTGGGAAAGAGAACCCTGAATTGCTGACCTATTTTAGTTGCATAAGAGCAGCAAGGGAAGGGAACCTTGGTTTGGACTTCGTCGGGTCTCCGCAGGGGTCAGCTAAACAGCAACACCCGGGCTTACCTAAGCTTGTCTT
The DNA here is from genome assembly GCA_947561395.2 of Buxus sempervirens. Taxonomy (NCBI): domain Eukaryota; kingdom Viridiplantae; phylum Streptophyta; class Magnoliopsida; order Buxales; family Buxaceae; genus Buxus; species Buxus sempervirens. The sequence goes on along the minus strand of OX387190.1, from coordinate 7,323,869 downwards.
TGACTTTGTCTGTCGGCTGCTTCGGTGCCACCAATTTGGACCTCGTCGGGTCTCCGCAGGGGGTAAGCTAAATAGTAAATACCCAGGCTCACCTAAACCTGTCTCTGACTCTGTCTGTCGGCTGCTTCAGCGCCACCAATTTGGACCTCATCGGGTCTCCATAGGGGGTAAGCTAAACAGCAAATACCCCGGCTCACCTAAGCCTGTCTCCGACTCTGTCTGTCGGCTGCTTCGGCACCACCAATTTGGATTGTTAGATCCAATTCTAAAAGAAACATTCAAGTGTGGTACTATCTCATTCTTGGGTGTTTTAAGAAACACCTGCCAAGTTGTTCATGCCATTTAGTCAAGATGATTGGTTTGAGAAAAAGGGGTCTGAGGCGACTAGAAAACGCGATCTTGTATGATCGGAAAGAATGGGGGTCTGTCGGAGACCCAAAAGGCAACTTTTCACAAGGAACTGCAAACTCAATTCATTGCTTACATCATGTTCATGTTTTGTCAATTCAAACTGCATTCAACTCAAAGTATTTAGCAAAAAGGAAATCTCATGTTCAAGATACATCAAAAAATTTGACACAACTCAAAGTACATCAAAAACCAGATTAAAATACAACACAGCCAAAGTCTAACGTGGTGGGTCATCATCATAATGGGAGAATTGCCTCCTCCAAGGATGCAGAATTTTGTTCCGCAGTGATTGGATAAAATAACTACGTGCCACTTGCGCTGATTGGCTCGCGTGAGCAGTGGCCGAAAAATCGACCACACTTTATATCCGATCGTGCCCTTTTTCTCCCCCTTTTTTAGTTGAGTTGGTGGCTGAGGTGACTCAGCCGCCCACTCGGACGAATTAGACTTCCCCAAATTTTATATTATTTCCCATTTATCTTAATTAATGTAATTAAGATACTTTAACTTTGACTGATTTGCCCCTGGGACTGTTAGGAACCCTAAAGAAGGATACAACTTTGCTTCAACTGGTAGGGTAGGCTTAAAAGGCCTATCCCTAGGGTTGGTTGCCCCTGTTCTGATCTGATGTGCTTTCATCTGTTCATCTGTCTGATCTGGCCGTCTTTCATCTGCTCAAAGATTGGCTCGGACTCAAAGTACTTCCAGCAGATTGAAATGGGTCAAGGCCCACAATTTCCAGGACTCAATGCATGGATCTGGGGTGGTTCCCCTGATCAAAGTTAGGTTGGCTTCTTGATTTAGGGCTGAGATAGCTTGGAGTCTAGGGTTCACTCAATTTGATGCAAAGAGGGTAGGGGGTTGCTGCCCTTGATGGACTCTTGGATTTTAGATTGATTTTACTCCTCTTGTATCATCATTTACAATCACAATCATCACAAAGGTGTATTAGAACGCTGGGTGGAAAAAAGGGTACACAGCCTGAGACAAACGCCTACAAGGGTCTATGCTAGGTCCAAGACCCCTCACGCATCGCAGCAAGAAACCAGTGGCACTATAGGGATCCAGTAACCTGGGGGGATGTTTTACCTTCGCATCTCCCCGGCAAGCCAGAGGCGCGTGAGGCTAATATCATCCCAAAAGTTGTTTATATAGTTAAGAAGGGTGGCTGCTAGAGAGGTATAGGTTTTGGTGAAGAAGAGCATTCACAATTCCAATCACAAATTCATTCAAGTTGGATCATCTACGCAGACTCCCTCGTGCGTGTCACCCCATGCTGTTCATATCAAAAGCACTAAGACATCCACGGTGTGGTGAGTGCATATTGTATGCCTGTGGTTCGGTGCTGTGCACTACTGGGTGAGTTTAATTCGGATATTTGGTTGATATCCCTCTTGTGTTGACTCTTCCTAACCAGGGTTTGACTAGGTGGGGAAGTCCCCAGCGGAGTCGCCAGGTTGTGCGCACGTCGTGAGACGCGATGCGATGCGAGGGCACACCCGATGATAGGTGCAAGGGAACAGGGGTATAAGGAGTCGCCATTGCCTGATGGGGTGCAGGTAGACACTTGGGTTCCCTAAGGATGTCTACTTTGGTCTGTAGCTTGAGATTTCGGCTAAGGTCTTGATTACGGTCCGGTGAAGTCCGTAGACACCCCAGTCCACCCCGTCAGTTGACGGGTCTCATGTGTTTCCCTGGTTCGAGTCAACTTTGGTTCAACTCACCCTTATGTCCTAAACCAACATGCTCACTTATTAAGTCTGATTGGGACCTTCAAACGTGTGGGTACCTTTTATTTTAATTTATTTTTATCTTTTTTATCCAGGTGATGTTGGTCTGATGTGGGCCCCGTTGGAAGGCCCATTGGATACCAAAGAGGGCTTAGGTCAAGCCCAATTCCCATTCGGGGTTATGTCGGATAACGTTTATTGGATTTGGTTATTTGATTTGGGAGTTGCTTATTTACACAAAATTGATGGGTTTACTGGACTTAACCGCAAAACAAGTGCGATTTGGCTCGAACAGCACATACTGTGCGGTTTGAGCCAAACCGTTCTGTGTATGCGGTTTCGGCACAGAAAACCCAAAAATGCAATTTTTCATGGGTCTTTGGGTCTCTTGTGATGTTCCAGCAATTGGGTGGGCCCTTGCGTGGGCCCACAGTGGTTCAAAGAGAGGGGAAGATCCCTCTTTGGTCTCTTTTTGGGTTTTCTCAATCAAAGAGAGAAAAAGGGGGAAAAGAAGGCATGGGGTGGCCTTTTCATTTGGGATCATACACAAATCTTAACAAGAACTATAGGGTCCCTGTTGTGGTTTTCTCAACTTAACAAACAGCAAGTGGGCAAGTCTCATGCATACATACACTAAGCAATACAATTCATGATTCCATATACACTAGACATGGGGGCAACAAGTGCTGTGAGGTTTGCTCAGGCTGGAACAGCAAAGGGCAAGGGGTAAGGGGTCATGCTTAACACTATCAAAACAGCAAACAAGTAGGTACAACAACAGGGAAAGAGGCTTCACAAGTGATAATGGATGCAAGGTGATAGGCAAAGAGAAGGGATTGGCTGCTGTCCCCAACAGCAGCTCCTTGGATTCATAGCCAGGGGGAGTTAAGAGGTGTGGTGAGACTGTTGGCTCAAAGCAGTGGTACATTGCATAAGTACTCATGAAAAGCAATCAAAAAACCTGCTGTAAAAAAGGGGAACAGCAACCATTAAAGTGAGTCTTAGTGAGGCTTTACATGCTACTGGGGATGGGGTGTGCTGCTGCTGCCTCCAGAAGCAGCTCATGTGATGGGAGCATGCTTACATATGCAAAAACAGCAAGTAAATGGGAGAAAGGATCATGCTCACGTGCACAAAACAGCAAGTAGGTGGATAAAAGAGTAGCATATTACCAAGCTGGTCAACAGCCCGAGTGAGGGGGTGATGGAGGCTTGATTACATGGGTCAATGAGCTGGGTTTGGGGGAGTGTAAGTGTGAAAACTCACACTCCTGTTATGGCAAATGATTGACAAATTATGTTTCTAATGAAGCTTCAAGATGTGCAGATTAATCAATGAAAATTCAGTAAATTCAGTAAAGAAGAAGAAGTTGGTGCCACCACACTGCTACCACACTGCTGCCACCCCGCTGGCAGCGCATAAGGGAATTCGTGTGTCGAAAGCAAGGATCGTGCACCTGCCGCGTACTCTCCCGCTAGCAGCTCGCTAGCAGCGCGCGTTTAACAGATTCAACTCACTCTGAGCGGGACATGAGTTCGCTACCAGCCGTCTACTTCGATCGCTTCACGACGCTACCAGCGCTCGACGCGATCTGTGTTTTATTCTTTAAATAGACGAGTTGTAATTTTGAATTGGGACTTTTTTCTTTGGATCATTTGTTTTTCGAATCTTGAGGTGTTTTGAGATTCGATCAAATCTTCTTTAGAGAGTCGGCGATCGAGTGAGGGGGAGATCTGAGATAGATCGCCTGGAATTGAAGACAGTGGATTCTTCTTCAATTCAGAACTTCATCTGATCGTGTGATCGCCTGGACTGGTGATCGGCTTTGATTGATGCGTAGGTGGATTCCTACTGCATTGGATCGTCTCAGTGGATTCTTAGAGGATTGCTGCGATCTGGATTGATCGTGTCCTGCAGCTTGTGGATTCAAGCTGTGTTGCAGTTCGTGGATTCGAACTGTGGATCACTGGTAAGTGATTGTTTGCGATCTGGACTGATCGTGTTCTGCAGCTTGTGGATTCAAGCTGTGTAGCAGTTCGTGGATTCGAACTGTGGATTGCTGTTGAGTGAGTCAAATTGTAAAGGTTAAGTATGTACTCCTTTGTAATTGTCTTTTCATTCAATAGTGGATTTTGAAGGGTTAGTCGCCTCATATAGACTCGAGGTTTTTCCTGGATCTGGATCTAGGTTTCCTCGTATAATTCTTTGTGTACTGTTTCCGCATTGTTCAATTCTGAATTGTTATAGATCGTGGACCTTAAGAGTAGTCCTCTACTCTTTCAAGTGGTATCAGAGCCTATTCACTTTGAATTGCTATACATAGTGTGATCTAGATCTATAGCATGGATTTTGGAAAAGAAGGAGGATCTGCCTCTAGACCTCCTTTATTTGAAGGTAACAATTATTCTTACTGGAAAGCAAGAATGAGAGCTTACCTGAAATCTATCGATGAGCGTGTCTGGCTCTCGGTCTGTAATGGTTATCATCCACCTGTGATCACAACAGAAGTAGGTGTTGTGATCATCAAACCTCATGATCAGTGGACTAAAACTGAATCTGATCAATGTGGATGGAATAACAAGGCAATGAATGCCTTATTTTGTGCTGTTAGTGTTGAGGAATTCAGGAGAATTTCCTCATGTGAAGTCGCTAAGGAAGCTTGGGACATTCTAGAGGTCACTCATGAAGGAACCTCTGCTGTCAAGTTGTCCAGACTTCAGAGACTTACTACATCTTTCGAAACTCTGTATATGAAAGATGATGAGTCTTTTGATGAGTTTTATGCTAAACTCTCAGATATTGTTAATTCTAGTTTTAATCTTGGAGAAAAGATTTCTACATCAAAGGTTATTAGAAAAATCTTAAAATCTTTGCCTGAAAGATTCAGACCTAAAGTAACTGCAATACAGGAGGCAAAAGATGTAGATAACATGAGAATAGAAGATCTGGTAGGATCTTTACAGACGTATGAGCTAGATCTAAATATTCCAAAAAGAAATAAAGGAATAGCTCTTAAATCTATAAAATCTGTTAATACTGAAGAATCTGATAATTCTGATGTTGATATGGATGAACTTGTTCTCTTAGCCAAAAAGTTTAAGAAAATGTTTAAAAAGAAACAATTCAATTCTTCATCATCCATGGACAGATCTAATAGGAGATCTGATAAGAAAATGTCTGATCCAAGAAAGGAGAAGAAATCTTCTCAGAATGATGAGGTTCAATGTTACAAATGTAGAGGATTTGGACATGTTGCCTCTGATTGTCCCTCAAAAGATAAAAAGAAAAAGACTAATTATCAGGTTACTTGGGATGACAGTAACTCTGATAATTCTTCACAATCTGATGAGGATATGTCTGTTAATTTTACTGCTTTCAATTCTTTTTACTCATCCTCCTCTGGTAGTTCAATCTCTGGAATTGCAGGAGATAACAAAGAGACTTTATCAGATGATGAAGAAGAACTACAAGAAGCATACAATCAGCTCTATAAGGAATTCAATAGAGCTCAGAAAAAAATCAAGAAACTGAGTAAAAAATTGAAGGAATCAGAAACAGAGAAAAAGAAAGCTCTTGTAGAAATAGATTCAATAAACCAGAAGTTACTTGAAAAACATGCTAAAGAAAATTCTCTGGTAACTTCTCTAACTGAAAAAACTGAAAAAAATAAAAGAAAAGGAAGCTCAGATTTCTGAACTACAAGGTAAAGTGATTGAACTTGAGAAAGTTTCAAATTCAAGTAAATCTAATGCTTCAAATTCTTCTGCAGGAAATCTTCAAATTGATGAGGAATCAACTTCAAAGGAAGTTCCTGAAAGCTTAAATTCTGCTGGAAAAAGAATGAGTGTAAGTAATCAAACCAAGGAATCTTCACAGAAAATCTCTGCTGGAGAAGTAAGATCAACAGGTAAATTTTCAACTTCTGAGAAATCTAAATCTGTACAGTTTAGAAATGCTAGCAAGTCTAGAAATGTTGATTTTTCTGAAAATAGGTTTATACCTGTATGCCATCACTGCAATAAAAAAGGTCATATAAGACCAAAGTGTTATGAACTGTATGGTTTCCCTGATGGATATTTTGAAAATAAGAGAAAGGTAAATCAAAGTCAGTCCCTGGACTTATACAACAGATTTGACTCTCTGTTAAAATTGACTGAAACATTAAATCAGGAAGTCTCAAATTTATCTAAGAAGCTTCCTTCAAAAACTCAAGTAGTTGAAGAAGGTACTGTTCAGAAGACTTCTGAGAAACAGATTTGGGTAAGAAAAGATTCATTGGTTGCTAATGTGGTTCATGTAGCTTTAAAAGCTCATGATGTCAACATGTGGTACTTGGACAGTGGGTGTTCAAGACACATGTGTGGTAGTAAGGCTATGTTCAGTACCTTTGAAGAATATTTTGGTGGAAGTGTTACATTTGGGGATGGAAGCACTTCCCAAGTTAAAGGTAAAGGAACTGTTACAGGTCCAAATGGAGTCTGCTTAAAAAATGTTCTATTTGTATCTGGTTTGAAAGCAAATCTTATCAGTATTAGCCAATTATGTGATTCCAGATTATTTGTTAATTTTACCAGAAAAGAATGCAAAATATTGGATAAATCTGGTAGAACTGTTCTTGTAGGTGAAAGAACAAGTGATAATTGCTATGGGATTATTGGAAACAATGAGTGTTCTTTAAAATCCTCCATAGGCAATGAAATTGATTTGTGGCATAGGAGACTTGGCCACATTAACTATAGAGATTTGTCAAAAATCTCTAAGTCTGAATTGGTTAGAGGAATTCCCAAGTTTGGGAAAAACAAAAAGAAAGGAATGTGTGGTCCTTGCAACCAAGGAAAACAAATCAAAGCCACACACAAGAAAACCAACACTGTAGGAACATCAAGACCATTAGAACTGATTCATATGGATTTAATGGGACCTACAAAGACTGAAAGTCTGGGAGGAAAGAAATATATATTTGTTGCAGTAGATGACTACAGCAGATATACCTGGGTAGACTTTCTAAGAGAAAAATCTGAATGTTTCAACTGTTTTAAACATCTTTGCTGCCAAATTCAAGTTGAAAAGAACTTGCAAATAGGAAAGATTGTAAGAATCAGATCTGACCATGGGACAGAATTTGAGAATCAAATGTTTTCCAATTTCTGTGAAGAACATGGAATCAAACATGAATTTTCTGCTCCTAAGACCCCACAACAAAATGGAGTTGTGGAGAGGAAGAACAGAGTTTTACAAGAAATGGCTAGAACCATGATGATAGCCAAGAAAATTTCAACAAAATTCTGGGCTGAAGCTATAAACACTGCCTGTTACATTAGTAACAGAGTTTATATCAGATCTGGATGGAAACAAACTCCCTATGAACTTTGGAAAGGAAAACAGCCAAATTTGAAATATTTCAGAGTATTTGGAAGTAAATGCTATATCTTAAGGGACAGAGAAAATCTAGGAAAATTTGATTCTAGAAGTGATGAAGGAATTTTTCTAGGATATTCTTCTTCTAGTAGAGCTTACAGAGTTTTCAATTTGCAGAAATCAGTTGTAATGGAATCTATTAATGTGCTAATAGATGATGAAGGTAATGACAGTGAATTTATGCAGGATGTAGATGAAGAGGATGAAATCAGAGATGCTTCCTCAAGCATTGAAGTGGTTCCTCTGGCTAGAACTCTCAAAGACCACCCAACTGAGCAAATTGTTGGAAATATTTCAGATGGTGTCAGAACAAGACATCAGGTACATAATGAGGTAAGATTTTCTTCTTATCTTGCTCAATTTGAGCCAAAATCTTATAAAGATGCATTGTTGGATGATTCTTGGTTGAATGCTATGCATGAAGAACTGAATCAATTTACTAGAAATAATGTTTGGGAATTGGTTGAAAGACCCTTTGATCTGAATGTGATAGGAACCAAGTGGATTTTTAAGAACAAATCTGATGAGAATGGGATAGTAACCAGAAATAAGGCTAGGCTTGTTGCTCAGGGGTATACTCAAGTAGAAGGAATAGATTTTGATGAAACCTTTGCTCCTGTAGCTAGGTTAGAATCAATCAGATTACTGTTGTCTATTGCATGTTACTTGAAGTTTAAATTGTTTCAAATGGATGTTAAGAGTGCTTTCTTGAATGGATATCTGAATGAAGAAGTCTATGTAGAGCAACCTAAAGGATTTGAGGACACAAATCATCCTAAATATGTCTATAAACTGAACAAAGCCTTGTATGGACTCAAACAAGCTCCTAGAGCTTGGTATGAGAGACTCACCTCTTTTTTACTTGAATCTGGTTTTATGAGAGGAAATGTAGATAAAACTCTCTTTATTCAAAGAGAGTCCAAACATATTTTGATTGCTCAAATCTATGTTGATGACATAGTGTTTGGGTCCACTTCTGAAAATCATGCTCACTCATTTGCTGATTTAATGAAAAGTGAATTTGAAATGAGTATGATGGGTGAACTGAACTTTTTCTTAGGTCTTCAGATTTATCAATCTCAACAAGGAATTTTTTTCTCTCAAGCAAAATATTCAAGAAATCTTGTTAAGAGATTCAGCTTAACTCATGCTAAACATGCTAGGACTCCTATGAGTACTAGTTTAAAACTTGGAAAAGATGAATCTGGAAAGATTGTAGACCCTACCCTGTACAGGGGAATGATTGGGAGTTTACTGTACTTAACAGCAAGTAGACCTGATATAAGCTTTAGTGTTGGAGTTTGTGCTAGATATCAGGCTAATCCTAAAGAATCCCATCTGAATGCTGTAAAAAGGATTATAAAATATGTTAATGGAACTATTGATCTGGGAATCTGGTTTTCCAAAGAGACAAACCCACATCTAACTGGATACACTGATGCTGATTGGGCTGGGTGTATGGATGACAGAAAAAGCACCTCTGGTGGTTGCTTTTACATGGGAAATAATCTCATTGCCTGGTTAAGCAAGAAACAAAATTGTGTTTCTCTGAGTACTGCTGAAGCTGAGTATATTGCTGCAGGAAGCAGTTGTACTCAACTTATCTGGATGAAACAAATGTTATCAGATTATGGGGTAGATCAAGATCAAATGATTCTCTTCTGTGATAATCAAAGTGCCATAAATATCTCTAAGAATCCTGTTCAACACTCAAGGACCAAACATATAGATATCAGGCATCACTTTATAAGAGAGTTGATTGAAGACAAAACTGTTGTGATTGAATACATATCTACTGAAAAACAGTTGGCTGACATTTTTACCAAACCTTTAGATCAAAACAGATTTGAAACTCTTAGGAAATCCCTAGGAGTATGCTCTCAAAACTGAAAATCAGGTTCTGTTTTGAGTTAATTTTGATGTAAAATGTCTCACATATCTGTTCAAAATGAATTTGTGTGTTCTTATTACTAAAATCTGCTTTCAGGAAGATTGAGTGTATGCATATTGACAGAAATGTCTTATTTTAACCAGCAACTTTGACTGAAACACCTGTATGTATTGAAGCTTATTGTGTGGTAAAGCTTGGGATCTATAGGCTATCACCTTTGTGAAAAGAAAAGTTTTGGAAATGGCTGCCATAGAGATTAGAGTGAAAGCCACTGTAAATCTCAAAAAGAAAAAGATAAAGAAGGTATATTCTTGGAATGAACTGTAAACTCAGGTTTTTTTAAGGGTCAATGCCTCTTTAAAAAGAAAAAGAGATCAGAAAAGGCTACCTATCTCTGATGTGCGAAAGCCACCAAAATGAAGTTGGGATATGTCTATACTTTTCAAGATTGTTTACACTGAAATAGCCTTCTATATGTATGAAGTGTAAAAGTCAAAAAGTTGCTCATTTCTCTCAAGCATTGACTCTTTAGTATGCATATATACTTAATATCTTGAAGAAATTTTATAGTATGAGAAACCATAAAGGAAATTTTGCTCTTTGATATAAAATGTACCACATCTGAATTAACTTTGATAGGTACCTCAAGATCAGTTTTGTGATAAGTACTTCTTAGATTGAAAGGGTTGATTATCTGGAAGATTTTTGGTTTAGCTAAAATCTCAGCTGTGTGTTTGAAAGTAGGAGGATGTTCTGAAAAATCGATCAAATCTCTTTTATAATTTTATGCGTTGAATCTGTAATTTGTGATGTTTGTGCATGTGCACCTTCTACACCGCCAGTTGCCCGCTGGCAGCGTATTTTTGTTTGTCTATATATAGGTGAAAGTGTGCTATTCGTTTTACCCCTGTTTGTTTTTCATCTCTTCGCTTTTCCCTCGCCTCTCGCGTCGTGCCCCGGTGCTGCTGTCGCTGTCACCTTCTTTCTTCCTGTCTACTGTTCAGGTAAAAAATTTTTTTACTATCTTCTTCCTGCTTCTTCATTTTTCTGCTTCCTAGTTCTGTAGTTTTCTCTCCTTATTCGAAGCTAGGGTTTAGTAGTGTTTTCAGCCATTAGGGCTTTCTCATTTGTTGGTTGGTGCTGTCTGTTTTCTCTTTCTCTTCCATTTCTTTTACCATGCCTCTCAAGAGAAAGTCGAGAACTGATTCTCCTTCAACATCGTCTCCTCCTGTGAGGTCTCCTCCTGTGAAGTCTCCTCATGTGAGGTCTTCTCCTGTTGTTCCTTCTCCTCCTGTGAGACCTCCTTCCCTTCTCCTTCTTCTGAACCGTTTGTGGGGAATGGTTTATCTGATTTCAATACCTTCTTCAAGCACAGGCCACTTCTTCTGGAAAGGGCCATCAAGCTTGAGTCTTTTTCCGAATCCCCTTTCTACTCATTGTTTTCGGACAATGGGTGGACAAAATTTGCTTTACTTGGTGGTTTTGCTTATCCAGACTTGGTCCGTGAATTTTACTCTAATCTTCATCAACTTCATCTTGCCAATCAAGGCTCTGTCAAAGCCTATGTCCGGGGAATTTCTTTCGACTTCTCGAAAGAGCTTATTTCCTCTCTGCTTGAACTACCTCTTGTTGACTCTCCCTCCTTTAACTTTCTCGAGTCTCATTCTGATCCTCCTATGGAGTCCATTATTCCGTCTCTAATAGTTGAGGGTGCTCCCACTTCCATTAAGAACAAGCCCAACTATTTGCCTCATGGTTCTCTTCAAGATCTTCTCCGGATCTTGAACTTGTTTGTCTGTGCTTCTCTTGTTCCTTCTGATCATCATTCAGAGATCTCTCACCATCGGGCAAGACTTCTTCATGCCATCTGGAACAGAGAAAGTATTTGTATTCCTTCCATAATCTTCCATCAGATTCTTCAGTCTCGGAATTTAAAATCCAAGACTGCTGCTCTTCCTTTTGGAATTTTCATCTCGTACATGTGTGTTCATCAGGGGGTTCTTCCTGATCCTACTGAATTGCTTATTCATCCCCGTCCTCCCATTGCTTCCTCCACTCTGACCCGTAGTAAACGAGCAAGTCCGTTTCGGTTTGTATCTTCTGAACCCTCCTCTTCTCAGTCCTCTCTGTCCAGCTCTGATGCTGTGGCTATCATGGAGAAACTGCATTCCATGCAAGCTTCTCAGGAGGCTTTCAATTCAGAGGTTAGGTCTCACATGCTCATGATGAGCATGTTCAAATCCGAAACCCAAGAGAAGCTGGGGCAATTGATAAAGGATATTGATTTCACTTGTGGAGAAGTACAAAGGGACGTTGCTGCTCAGCAACGTATGCAAAATGAAGCGGGTCATTTTCTGGAATGCATTCGGAAGACTCAGCTGGAGATGGATCACAAGCTCTGTTGGCTGCACTCCAGATCTCAAGATGCCTACAAGCACTACTCAAGGTCTTGGGAACCCAAACCACCATCCAAAAAGGGGGAGAAATTTGGATGATGCTACTGGAGTATCTGGTTCTGTTGATGGTTTGGCTGGGTTGGTGCTGATGCTTGCTGGGTTGGTGCTGATGCTTGCTGGTTGCTGTCTGCTGCTTGCTGCTGCTGATGTTTCGAATCTTATTGTTTGCTTGCTGTTTGGTGCTGTTATTCTTGCTGTGGATATGATGGTTGCTTTTTGTTATGGTCTGTTCTGGGTGTTGTCTCCTGAATATTTTTTTTATATAAGGGGAGTGTTAAGTAAGGGGGAGATAATGTCTGTCTTTCTTTCTTAATGTCTGTCTGTCCTTCTGTCTTGCTGTCTGTCTTTCTTGAACAGTGTAAATGATTTTGGTATCTGTATATCTGTTTGTAAATGAATGAAATTCTGGATTAGTCCAAATCTTTATGTCTCTGGTTAACAGTGTGGTTTTAAAATTTCTTGAATGGAAATCATCATTAACTAAGGTTGATATTAAAATCTGGTGTAAGGTTGTTGTCAGGCATTTGCCAAGGGGGAGATTGTAAGTGTGAAAACTCACACTCCTGTTATGGCAAATGATTGACAAATTATGTTTCTAATGAAGCTTCAAGATGTGCAGATTAATCAATGAAAATTCAGTAAATTCAGTAAAGAAGAAGAAGTTGGTGCCACCACACTGCTACCACACTGCTGCCACCCCGCTGGCAGCGCATAAGGGAATTCGTGTGTCGAAAGCAAGGATCGTGCACCTGCCGCGTACTCTCCCGCTAGCAGCTCGCTAGCAGCGCGCGTTTAACAGATTCAACTCACTCTGAGCAGGACATGAGTTCGCTACCAGCCGTCTACTTCGATCGCTTCACGACGCTACCAGCGCTCGACGCGATCTGTGTTTTATTCTTTAAATAGACGAGTTGTAATTTTGAATTGGGACTTTTTTCTTTGGATCATTTGTTTTTCGAATCTTGAGGTGTTTTGAGATTCGATCAAATCTTCTTTAGAGAGTCGGCGATCGAGTGAGGGGGAGATCTGAGATAGATCGCCTGGAATTGAAGACAGTGGATTCTTCTTCAATTCAGAACTTCATCTGATCGTGTGATCGCCTGGACTGGTGATCGGCTTTGATTGATGCGTAGGTGGATTCCTACTGCATTGGATCGTCTCAGTGGATTCTGAGAGGATTGCTGCGATCTGGATTGATCGTGTCCTGCAGCTTGTGGATTCAAGCTGTGTTGCAGTTCGTGGATTCGAACTGTGGATCACTGGTAAGTGATTGTTTGCGATCTGGACTGATCGTGTTCTGCAGCTTGTGGATTCAAGCTGTGTAGCAGTTCGTGGATTCGAACTGTGGATTGCTGTTGAGTGAGTCAAATTGTAAAGGTTAAGTATGTACTCCTTTGTAATTGTCTTTTCATTCAATAGTGGATTTTGAAGGGTTAGTCGCCTCATATAGACTCGAGGTTTTTCCTGGATCTGGATCCAGGTTTCCTCGTATAATTCTTTGTGTACTGTTTCCGCATTGTTCAATTCTGAATTGTTATAGATCGTGGACCTTAAGAGTAGTCCTCTACTCTTTCAGGGAGTGCACAGGCACTCCGGTGGGCATGCTAGGGGGTATGGGTAGCAACAAGAAGCAAGGGTAGGTTGCTATTCCAGCAACACTTCATGGGTCATTGCATGGGGGATGTGGGGTAGAGAGGAGCAGGTTAAGTCCTCCAAACAATAAGCTACAAGAGGCATGAGGGGAGCATATTAATGCACAAGGAAAATGGCCTGCTAGGGGGTGCTACAACAACTAATTATGGGGTGGGGATCATGTCAATGGGATCCCTCCTTCACGGTACAAGCTCCACAGACATGGCATGTGAATCAAAGTTATTAAAAAAGAAATGAGGTGCTGCTGCTGCTGCCAACTGCAACCCCAATAGACCTCAAATGCACAGTAATTTAACATAAAGACACTTGCTGTATGTGCCCAGAACATCAGCCACCAACGGGAAAGGGGGAAAGAGGGATCATGCTCATATGCAAAAATACATACTCCCTAATCACTACGCATGCCAACACTTACAAGCATGTACATTTCATCATTAATCATGCTCAACAACAGCCACTTACCCAACAGAAAAGCAAGCCAACGAGAAGGGTGAAGGAGAAGGATTTATAGGGGGTACATTGGATGTGCTATATGAGGAACATGCTCCTCCTTTAAATGGTACTAAAACTACTATAAAACAAAAATCACAGCAGCTTAAATGACTCCTCAGGCCCTTTAAACCAACTAAAAAGGGTCACCTCTTCCTCACTTTGATCTACCGATGGCTTACCTCTCTTTCCTTTGTAGGACATCAACCCAAAGAGGACATGAGAAGGCCATGAGAAGGGGATGGAAACTCACATGTCATGCACAGTGGAACATCACAGCATGCAGAGAATTTTCATGCTCTAAGTAAACCAATACTCACATATATTAAGTAAAATCATACAAGAATGCTCAGCTTGGGCTTACAAGACTGTTTTGGGGTATGTGTACACTTCCTTGAGGTAACACAGGTGTAACGCCCCGAACCCGGGTCAGTGCAAACCGGCACCCGACCCGAACCCTGTTTGCTACTGTCTTCTCTCCTTTCTTCATTCTTTATTCTTTCATTACCATTCTCATTTTTCTGTGTAGAGAAAGTGGTGGAAGCTTCCTGGTTCAACACTACAGAGTAATCAGCTATTTTCCCAGACTTGATCCCATCTTCAATTCTGTTTGCCACTTGCACTATGGCAGCAAAGTTGGTGGTAGTTTGACCCACCAAGTGACTGTAAAACGGTTGCCCCAATGTGCTGATGAAAGTGGAGATCATTTTTGGCTCCAGCATAGGTGGTCTGACCTGAGAGGCAGTCTCCCTCCATCTCTTGGCATACTGCCTTACAGATTCGTCCCTTCCCTTACTCATTCTCATTATATCGTACCTATCTGGCACGATCTCTGAATTAAACCTGTATTGAGCTAGGAAGGCATCTGCTAGGTCTTTCCATCTTCTGATCTTCCCATGGTCAACTGTGGCAAACCACCTCAGAGCAGCTCCAGTCAAACTCCTTTGGAAGAGCTGAATTAGTATGCCGTCATCCCGGCCAAACTGGCATAAAGCCCCGCAGTATAACTTCAAATGGCTCATTGGGCAGCCAGTGCCATCATATTTATCGAAATCTGGGCATTTAAACTTGGCCGGTAGACATACATCGGGGTATAGACACAAATCTTCGAAATTGGTTCCTCCAAAGTTATTCACTCCCTTTACCTCCCTTAGTTCATCTTGAATCATCTCCAGTCTGTGCATTAATTTCTTTTCCATCTCATCCCTCATTCTTTCTTTTTCGTTTTCTTTGTTTGATTCAACGATCTCATCCCTGATCAGTATAGGTTCAGGGGTGGCTTCAGAAATGGGTTCAGGAATAGGTTGAACCGGAGGTGGGATATTGATTTGGGGTGGAGGTGCTGGGTTGGAAGTGGATGCTTGATTCTGGGCTTGCACTTGTTGGGCCTGCACCGATAGTATGTTCTCTAACATTCGGGCTAGTCCTGCCACCTGCTCCTGAAGCAGGACAATATCTGGGTGAGGAGCATCAGCTTCATTCTCAATGGGATTCATGGTGCGAGCTCTTGATCTGGTTACAGGTGCTATGGTTGCAAGTGTACTTGGTACCTGGAAATAAAGGAAAAAAATATCAGTGCCAATTTAATCTCATTCACATACCTATGAATGTCTATGTGCAAGCAGGGTGAACACGAGTTTGGATTTTTTTCTTTATTTGCTTCTTTTTTTTTTTTTTGAATTGAATTGTTGGAATATTCTAGGGCTTCCAACAGGTCCCACAAAAAAAAAAGGATCTGAAATTCAAAGGCTTTCAGAGGCCCAAAGAAATTTTTGAAAAAAGTCTGAAATTCAAAGGCTTTCAGAGGCCCAAAGAAAATTTTGAAAATAGTCTGAAATTCAAAGGCTTTCAGAGGCCCAGGGATATTTTTGGAAAAAGTCTGAAATTCAAAGGCTTTCAGAGGCCCAAAGGATATGTGTCTATAATTCAGAGGCTTATAGATGGCCTAAAGAATATGTGTCTATAATTCAGAGGCTTATAGATGGCCCAAAAAGGTTGTGTCAAAAATTCAAAGGCTTTTAGACGGCCCAAAGAAATGATTTGTCTAAAATTTAGAGGCTTTTAGGCGGCCCAAAGAAATGATTTGTCTAAAATTCAGAGGCTTTTAGACGGCCCAAAGGATATGTGTCTATAATTTAGAGGCTTATAGACGGCCCAAAGAAATGATTTGTCTAAAATTCAGAGGCTTTTGGACGGCCCAAAGAAATGATTTGTTTAAAATTCGGAGGCTTTTAGACTGGCCAAAAAGGTTGTGTCTAAAATTCAGAGGCTTTTAGACGGCCCAAAGGATATGTGTCTATAATTCAGAGGCTTATAGACGGCCCAAAGAAATGATTTGTTTAAAATTCAGAGGCTTTTAGACGGCCCAAAGAAATGATTTGTCTAAAATTCAGAGGCTTTTAGACGGCCCAAAGGATATGTGTCTATAATTCAGAGGCTTATAGACGGCCCAAAGAAATGATTTGTCTAAAATTCAGAGGCTTTTAGATGGCCCAAAAGGTTGTGTCTAAAATTCAGAGGCTTTTAGACGGCCCAAAGAATTTTATTTTTTTTTGAGAAAAAATCTGAAATTCAAAGGCTTTTAGAGGCCCAGGGATTTTTGAGAAAAAGTCTAAAATTCAAAGGTTTTCAGAGGCCCAAAGATTTTTTTGAGAAAAAGTCTAAAATTCAAAGGCTTTCAAAAGCCCAAGGATTTTCTGAAATTCAAAGGCTTTCAGAGGCCCAAAGATTTTTTTGAGAAAAAGTCTGAAATTCAAAGGCTTTTAGAGGCCCAGGGAATTTTTGAGAAAAAGTCTGAAATTCAAAGGCTTTCAGAAGCCCAAAGAAAAAGGTCTGAAATTCAAAGGCTTTCAGAGGCCCAAAAGAAAAAGATCTGAAATTCAAAGGCTTTCAGAGGCCCAAGGAAAAAGGTCTGAAATTCAAAGGCTTTCAGAGGCCCAGGGATACTTTTGGAAAAGTTTGAAATTCAAAGGCTTTCAGAGGCCCAAGGATATTTTTGCGAAAGGTCTGAAATTCAAAGGCTTTCAGAGGCCCGAGGAAAAAGATCTGAAATTCAAAGGCTTTCAGAGGCCCAAAGAAAAAGATCTGAAATTCAAAGGCTTTCAGAGGCCCAAAGAAAAAGATCTGAAATTCAAAAGCTTTCAGAGGCCCAAGGAGTTTCGAGAAAAAGTCTGAAATTCAAAGGCTTTCAGAGGCCCAAAGGATTTTCTCTCACATTATTTATTTATTTATTTATTTATTTATTTTTTGAAGCATTTTATTCAAACTCATTTCCCTTTATCATTATTTAAAGGTTAAAGGAACAAGATTTAGTGGGAAAAACTGATTAAAATTGAATTTCCCGCTAAGACCGCATACACAGTACGGTCCGGCCTTGCCCGTATTTAAATTGCGAGCAAGCCGTGACTGTATAGTTAACACGGGTGAGCCCACCCTGTATAACCAATTCGGGCAAGCCCAGCCCGTGTACTAAATGCGGTTTTACAGAGCTCTTTTATGTTTTCCCAGTTTTTACATGATTTGATCACTTTGATTGCTTATCCAAACATACGATCCACCCATTGCAAAGCTTCTAAACTGTCCCAAAGTGGACCTTGGCCTTTTTGCAAAAACACATGTTTAGGAGGGCACATGTACCCTCCAAATTGACACCATATTTAAGAATCTAGTACCCTTTTGTTGCCTCTTGTATGAACATTGGGTAGGATTGATTCTAAACAGAGTTAGAAACTCTTCCTATGGGCTACACCATTTTTGAAAACATGCATATGTGGGACCAATTTTATCCCAAACTGATGGACACTATGACACCCCTATGACATGAAAATAATGCAAAAATTAAGGTTACCTTGTTACCTTGTTTACCTTCAATATGGCATCCGTATTATGCCTTGGCTTGCAAACCATGCCAACGGCCTTCCCACAATTACAAACCCATATCCCCACGTAATTGCATACTTTAGCCAAAAAGCGTGTATCTCCACCTTCAAGCGTAGGGGCTTTAGGTTTTGGCTTAATGGCAACTTAGCACTCAAGCCTAGTGATGACCAGAATCGAATCACAGATCCACGTTATCATCACATCATTGGTTCAAAGTTTTAAGGTGAATGTTTTCACTTTTGCTTTCCGAAGTATCTACCTCGTTGTGCCAAGCTACACACATTCGGGTTCAACTTCCTATAGGTTATGGGTAGGCTGTGTAAAAAATAAAATGTGCATAGTGCATTGTAAAAATTGGGTGCATTCACAATGTCCCAAACCCTTGCCACTCTTTTCGTAGCCATGCATATACAAACCAAGGCATAATAGGAAATCATATATAAAGTAAACAAATACACAAAACAGTCCCTATAGCACCTAAAACATGCTCATAAAAATCATCCAATCATGCAAACATATGATCATGTTATTCACAAAAAAAAATCATCATGGAGATCATGCTGAAAATTAAAACATGCTATTATAAAAATATAGCAAGAAATAAACATGGTTCAGCAAAACGAACCTCCCCTACGCATGCATCTAGAAACAATCCTATAAATCAAAATTAAGCATGTTTCTACCCCCATGAATTCTAAAGCAATAATTCAAATTTAAAACATACCAAACATGCTTAAGAACACAAAATAGCAAATCCAAAAATATCAAAAACATGAACAAACACCAAAAGGCTGAAATCCTCAAGTCCCCAGCGGAGTCGCCAGTTGTGAGACATGGGAAAAAATCAATTCTCTATGAATGACTTCTTCAATCATCACACGGGATTGGTTAAAAATACAGAGTTGCCACTATTCAATTTAGGTGTGAATGGACACCAAAATATTAAATAAGCTCAAAAGGCAATTTTTAGGGTAAAACTAACCCTCCTCAAAAAAAAACAACCAGAGATGGGTAAGGGGATTAGGTTATGAATAGGGGAAGGTGTTAAGCACCCCTATTCATCCACACAAGGTGGTTGCCAGGTATTGTTCATGTTTTTCAAAGGAAAAAATGCTTGCTATAAAATTCATGAAAAATCACATAAAGACAAAATTGTATGGTTTTTTCATACGAATAGCCTGATTGATCCAGAACTTTCAAATATGATCATACCATTCCCAGGGTTTCATGATCAAAATAAAATTGAGATAAAATCAAATAAAATCAATTTAAAGTGAAATCTTCAAAATCTGGTTTCAAGTTAAATTCTAGAAATCTAGAAAATATGATTTTTATAAAATATTTCAAACTTGAACTTGAATAGTCCAGGACATAGATATAGCCCAAATTTCACATTAAATCAAAAAATCAAAACCAAAAATACCCACATTGATGAAGAACATCAAAAGGGGAGAACTTAGACCGTAGGGTCTTCTCTCAAACATGAAAAATGATTCAAAAACCACATCATGAAACCCTAGAATTTACTTTCAGGCTTCTGAATCCAGATCTATCATATTGATCATGATAAATCCAGGATCTTAGCCTAATACCACAAAAATCACGAAAACAGTGCTGTAGGTGCAAAGATGTGAAAAATCCAAATTTTATAAAAAAGTGGGGATCTCATGCTATAAACATCATGGATTCATATGATTGATTCAGATTCAACATAAAAACAATTAAAACATGATCAGGATATTCAAAGCAGCCACATCTCACAGATTAGAGCACATGGGGGTCTACCCTACGGATCCACCTGTTCTTTTTTTTTTTTTTTTTTGGAAGGTAAGTCCAAGTGATATTAATAAGGAAAAATATTTATAAGGCTCAAACCAAAAAAACCAAGGAAAACATGCCCCTTATAACATTGAGGCTCACAACATGCATGCATGGAACACAACCAAACATTACACAAGATCCCACTTAATGTTCCAACTAGTGACTAGGTGACGATGTAGTGGTGAATCTGGGAGCATCACTCGATCAAGATTTGCTTTGTCTTGAACATCAGCAACTATGTTGGCCTCAACAAGTTGCCAAGGTACATAAGAGTTTGTGAAGATCCGATGGTTCCTCTCTCTCCATATATGGTACACAGCAGCTGCAAGGGACAACCTGAAAATGAATTGGGCGTGGTGACTACCCAGGCTCAAAGTCGAAGCCCAATGCACAAATTCCACCCACGGGCGGTTCACTCTAGTTACACCAGTACGTTGAAGGATAGGGTGCCAGATTTGGGAGCTAAACTGACACTCAAAAAATAGGTGTGCATGTGATTCATGGTTAAGCCTACATAACAAACAAGTTGCCTGAGTGGTAATGTTCCTCTTGCACAACCGGTCATGAGTAAGAAGCCTTTGATTCACTGCTAGCCATAGTGTAAAAGCTTGCTTGGGTATATGCTTGGGAAACCAGACCAACCCATTCCATTCCACTCGGTCTCTACCAATATCCAAACTCTTATATGCACTAGCAATATCAAACATACCTGACTTTGATGGCATCCATATCAGTACATCTTCACGGTCCGGGACTAGGTCCTTAAGTGCTGCAAGTTTAGACCAGACTTGAATTAAATCCGGCGATGCTGCAACCGGAGGGTCCCACTCATGACCAGAGATTATAGTGCTCACTGTAGCCTGTCTTGGAAGCCCCGAGTCATAGATCAGCCAATACCCATATGTAACAAATAATGGTCCATCCGGGTGCCAATTGTCATACCACAACGAGGTGCTCATGCCATTAAAAATTCTTACCTTTACCAGGTGAGCCATGTCCCGCCTAAGCTTAAGAATCTTCCTCCATGCCCATGAAGAGTTAGCCGGTGTGGTAAGGGTCCACAAATTTCGATCCTTAAGAAGATACTTATGCACCCATTTAACCCACATCGACTCACCCTTTAGCAAGATTTTCCATAGGAGCTTCATGGTTGCTGCCTTGTTCCATACATGCAAATTGAGAATGCCAAGCCCACCCTCATGTCTTTGAGTACATATAATTTTCCAACTGATAGGATTCATCTTGCGCTTGAGATCCGGCCCTAACCACAAGAAACTCCTG
This sequence comes from Buxus sempervirens, assembly GCA_947561395.2. Lineage (NCBI taxonomy): Eukaryota > Viridiplantae > Streptophyta > Magnoliopsida > Buxales > Buxaceae > Buxus > Buxus sempervirens. The sequence goes on along the minus strand of OX387190.1, from coordinate 7,302,840 downwards.
GATATCCTTTCCAATTCTGATATAACCCTTTTGGGGAGGACAAATGTAGATAGCCAGTGAACCTTAATAGAAAATAAAACGGCTTTTATGAGAGTGAGCTTACCCGCATAGGACAAACTCCTACCCTTCCACGATTGTGTCCTTGCCATTACTTGATTGATAAGTGGTTCACAATCCTTCCATGATAGCTTAGATGTGAAAAGGGGAAGGCCAAGATACTTAACTGGCAAGTCACCAATCGGAAACCCAGACAAGCTGCTTAACTCATCTTGCATGCTGTTATCCACTCCACTAAGATACATAGCACTCTTCTCCTTATTAATTTGTAGGCCTGTGAGTTGTTGGAATGCTTCAAGAGCTCTAAGAATACATTGAACTGAATCCCTGTCTGCTTTAGAGAAAATGAACAAGTCATCAGCAAAACAAATAAGCTTAAGACCTATAGCCTCACACCTGTGATGATAAGTGAAATTTTGGCTGGTATTCTGCTGCAGCACCATATGAAAGATCTCCATCACCATGACGAAAAGGTAGGGCGACATGGGGTCACCTTGTCGTAACCCTTTTGCTCCTTTAAAGAACCCCACCAGATGGCCATTAAGCATCACCGAATATGAGGGGGATGTCACACATTCCATGGTCCAAGATATAAACCTATCTGGAAAATTCAAAGCAACTAACATTGCCCTTATGCTCCCCCATGTAACTGAATCATACGCCTTCCGGATATCCACTTTAAGAGCACATTTCTGGGTGCCCCTCAAGTGGTAATTATGCAGTAGTTCATGAGTAAGAAGCACGTTCTCTGCAGCTCCTCTACCTGGGATAAAAGCCGACTGATAACTACCAACAATATCCCCCACAACAGTCTTGAGCCTGTTTGCAAGTATTTTGGAGATGCACTTGTAAAGGGTATTGACACAAGAAATAGGCCTAAAGTCAAACATCTTACTTGGATTCCGGCACTTCGGCACCAAAGAAATTGCTGTAGTGTTCCATTGTTTAAGCAAGCTACCATCTTTAAAGAAACTCAAGATTGCTTCCACTGTGTCCTCCCCTACAATATCCCAACACTTTTTGAAGAATAGGGGAGAAAAACCATCAGGACCTGGCGCTTTATCATCCTTTAAGGAAAAAAGCGTGGTTTTAACCTCATCATGGGTGACATCCGCCATCAAATTGACTTTTTGGTCTTGAGATATAGATCTTGAGAATGGGGGCATATCATGAGCCTGTCCAATGCCATCTTCGCCCAGTAAGTTTTGGAAATAATTCACCACATGACCTGTTACTTGCCCTTGGTCAGTCAACTTGGTGCCATCATCAGTCATAATAGAAGATATGTTGTTCACTGCCCTTCTTGATGTTACCACATTATGGAAAAAACTAGAGTTACTGTCACCCTCTTGTAGCCATTGGATTCTCGATTTCTGCCTGATTTGGGACTCCTCACATCGCAGCAAGGATGCAAGGGAATGCCTGAGATCTGTCTGGTGGGTAGCAAGAGCTAGGTTATGAGGATCATCATGCAATAACTTCTGCACATTCTCAAGATTTCGTCTCATATCATTAACCTGAGAGGAGAGTTGAGAGAACTTCATTTGTTTACTCCATTGCCTCAGTTTCATTTTTACTGCTTGCAACTTCTTTGAGACTCGGAACATGGGGGAACCCCACACATTCATCTGCCAAGCTTCACCAACTAGAGCCATGAAATCAGGTTTGTACGTCCAGAACTTGAAAAATCTGAATGGCTTTTTGCCTTGCTGCCACTGAGGAAAAATTGAGATCACAAGAGGAGAATGGTCAGATATACCTGGGTTAAGTACCTCCACTTCCGAAGGGCTCATTGCATTAAGCCAAGCCAGGTTAACCAGTGCACGGTCAAGAGTACATAATATTCTGCTTCGCCCCACACTCTGATTTGCCCATGTATGTACAAACCCCTTGGCCTTAAGCTCATCCACTTCACATACCTCAATACAATCATTAAAATCTGCTGAATTACGATGATTTATTTGCTTACCTCCAACCTTCTCAGACGCCTGACGTACACAATTGAAATCACCCATGATTAACCATGGATGTGATGAAACAAAACGAGGCAGCTGCCTCCACAGGCTCCGTCTCTCCATTGGATCATTTGACCCATAGACCACTGTAAGAAAACAGATCTTTTGTAAACAAACAATGTTCACATAGCAATGGATAAACTGGTCACTAGTATCAAGCTTCTGGATTATAACCTCTCCGGGGTTAAACAGAATCCAAATGCGACCCTTTCATGCACTATCATAGTTAGCAATCATCTCCCAATTGGGAGCAATCAAGTTTTTCACAACTTGGGCATTGATGCTACGAACTTTCGTTTCCACTACTGCCAATACACTTAGCTTCCTTGTACTAATCAAATTACGCACCTCCATTTGTTTCTCAGGACCATTTAGGCCCCGTATATTCCATATAGCAAAGTTAATCATGGGATGATATCCCCCCCCCCACCACCACCACTAGTAGGCCCTTCTAGCCCCATGTCCACTGAAGGTTTCTTCTTTGCATGCTTCATATCAATTTCATCGACAAGGATCTTCTTCTTCTTTCTATTCTTTTTACGGGATGAAGAGGATATAGTACTACCCTTGGGGTCAGTAGAATCACTGGCATCAAGATCTGGTATGTGGAACTTGTTTGGAGTAATAGATATGTGTTCATCCCGTAAGACAATGGAAGAAGTCGGTTGAGCCATGGTCTCCCTATCCACCTCCATAGCACTCATATCTCGTTGGAGTCTCGGTGCTTGGTACTCATCTCCTTGCTGCTGAGGCAGCATACCCGATACATCGGGCTCTTCCAATTGGCTACTTGAGTTCGGGGTACTCACAGCAACATCAACATCAATAACCTCTTTGCCCTTGTTATTTCTTTTCTTCCATTGCTCCACCTGATTTGTGGAACTCCAACCATCACCCATAGGCTGATCAGCAATATCATGGGTAGTTTGGACGTGGTCACCCTGGCCATGAGCACTTCCACCAACTTCTATATGAGATACATTGTCATTCTGTATAGTTCTCCCAGTGGGGACCCACACCTTCGTAGCTTTCGGACATTTCTTCTCAGTATGGCCAAACACTTCACATACAGAACACTTACACGGCTTCTAGGTATACTCAATAGTGATTTCAAGTTGTTCCTCACCTGTGTCAAGAGCAATGGACGTTGGAAATTCACAGTCAATCTCAACTTCAACACATACTCGAGCATATTGAAGTTTTAGCCTCTTTTCAGTCATGTCGTCCAGCCAAAGAGGTCGTCCCACACCACTAGCAATATAGCTTAACCCCAACGGAGTCCAATATTCCATAGGAACATCATACAATTTTATCCATATAGGTACCCTCGTCAATTGGGTTTTCACCAATTGCAAGTTTGGTTCCCATTTTCAAAGGATGAGAAACCTTCCACCAAGGTGCCAATGTCCAGCTTGAAACACCTTCTCACGCATCTGGGCATTAGCAAACGTGAATACGAAGAATCCATCACCCATCTCAACGGTTTGGATTGCTCCTTGCTTGCCCCACAGCTTGTTAACCAGGCTTCTCACGGTTCTGATCCACCTGTTCTCTTTTTCCCTATCTCTCTCTTCATGTTTTACGGCTAGAGAGGATTCTTGAGGTACTTGGAGATAGGTTTGGGTATACAAACACAATCAGAGGCTCTATTCTAAGAAAGGATAAAAACAGATTATGGGGTTCTATTCTAGGGATCCACCTGTTCTCTTTTCCCCTAGCTCTCTCTTCACGTTTTACGGCTAGAGAGACTCTTGAGGTACTTAGAGACAAGTTTAGGAATACAAGATAAAAAATGGCCTTATTCTACAGCAACAGAGAAGATCCTATTACTTCTAGAATTGAAGACAAAAAATAAAAGGGAAAAGGGACTTACCTGGATTGAGCAAGCAAGGCAGCAGGGATTCCTCTCTTCTCTTGGAGCTTCTTGGACTTCAAATTTTCGTGGCCTTTTGCTTGAGGAAAGGCCCTCTATTTATAGGCAAACCCAGGGGCATGGTTGGTCCAAGGTTTGGCAAGATAGAGTTTCAGTTTGAGTTAAACACAAGATAATGCCAATCCTTTATCAACAAAGATATTTTGAATGAATAAAAGATATAATTCGCTCATTTAAAGGGATATTGGACTAAAGATAAGGCTCAGAAATCGAGAGAATAATAAAACTCGCACGAATCTAATGTGCCCGTAAATGATTTATGGTCGAATGGTGCTCGTATATGTATTACGGGCGCTGCGTGCCTGTATATAAAATTCGGGCACGCTTACCCGTAGATACAATACGGTCAAGGCTAAACTTATTGAATTTCATGCATTTTGGCCTATTTTAAATCCTAATTAATATTTTCAATTATTTTCTCATTTTTAGTGCAATTTGGGGTGTCTACACCTGGTCGGTGAAACGAAAACTCGACATACCGCCGAGCCCGCGCCCATCACGCGCATATCTCGCGCGGTCTTCGTTTTCTTCACGCGTATGTCGCACAAGTCTCGCGCCTATCGCGCACTCAACTCATGCGTGGTAACTTTGAAGTAGGCGCAACAGTGTTTTGATAATGAATTCTTACCGCCGACCTCGCGCCTAGCGCGAGAGGTCAGCGCAAGGCCCATTTCTTTGCTGTGAGTTGAGAATTGATAGAAAAATAAGATACAGGACACTTTGAGGGTTTTAAGCACTTACTTGTTGACTAGTTAGGATGTTAGAAAATACTATATTAATCAAACAAAAATTTGAGACTATTGAATCACCTTCTGAACATTAGTACGAACTATTCGAAAGGAGAGTTTAAGGAAGTTAGGCAGAATGTTGCTACTTATGATCCTATACTTAAATGAGCCATATTTGATATATACTTCATTTGTTTTCTGTTTTTGAAATTGTTTAAATTGGTTTCGTTCACTATCAAATGCATGAAAAGTATTGAATGGTTTTGTGTGAGTAAGAAGAATTTTATTGCATGAGAATGTTGTTGTGAGGTTGGGAACCTTCGAATTGTGTGAGTTGATGTTCTGGTTGTAACAACTTGTGATGAGTGTATTGGAGTACACAGGTTTGAAATCAATGTGGATTTACTGAATGTGGAGTTTATATGGTTATTTATCGGTTTTGGGTTTAGCTTCCCTTGGATCCTTGTTAAGCTTAGTAATGTGATGGTATTTGTTTATTGGTATAATTGCATGGCCTTGTGTGTTGCCACGACCAGTGTAGAGCAGCCAAATACCCTGAGTAGGCCTGGTTGTCAGTGCCGATACCTGGAGTAGGCTGGCATTGGATGACAATACCCTGAGTAGGACGTCATTTCAGAGTGTCCAATACCCTGAGTAGGTTGGAACTGTGTACATGGAGGTGTGGAGTGTCTACTTGGCATGTAGATTAATCAATGTAACAATATGCATGACATTGACCTTTTTGTGGTGTTATCGGAAATCCGTTGTTTAAATTGTTGGTTATTTATCGAAGCATGTTTTATAACTGTGTTTAACTATTTCTGCATGCATGTGTCACTCGCTGAGATATTCGTATCTCATCCCTCGTTGTTACTTGTTTTTTAGATCTTCGTGGTGAGACGCCTACAGGGGTAGATCCGACTGACACATAAAAGGAGGAGGATTATTACTACAATCCTTAGACTAGTAGGTTATTTTTGTTTTAAACTCTGTTTCAATTGATTTTGTGGGAAATGTAATAAGGTAGAAAATTGGAACCATTTGATGTTAATTGAAGATTTTATAGACTTCTTAGATGAGAATTTTAATTGTGCACTCTGATATGGTATAAATTGTGTGATTATCCAGCGATCACTGTTAATGAGATCCTTACCTAACCCTCTGTGAGACGTGTTATACCTTTAATGAACAACACGGATCCGGGGCGTTACATCAGGCGACAATGATTCTGAGTATTAATTGCTCTCGAGTTTGAACAAACAGATAGGGGCGCTCGAGCGACTGTTCGGGCGGTCTGTCGCGAATGAAATTTCCAAAAAGTTGCGTAAATCAATAAAAATTCAAAAAATCATCAACCAATGCATCAAATCCATTTTAAAATACTTTATAAACATGTTAGAACAATTCCCAACAATTAAAACATCATAAATCATGCAAACAACTCCTCAAATCACTGAATAAACATGAATATCGTATAAACAAGAAATCTGTTTTGTGCAAAATTTAAAGGGACTACTTACCTCATTTTCAGATTAAATCCTTCTCTAATAGCACTGTAAATCACCCCCAAGATGATCTAAACGAACTCAGCAATCCCCTTTTTTTGTCTAGATCAAAACAAACACTTCTTAGATTTAAACTACATGCAGAGAACACAAAAACAAAATTTATAAACCCATTCCCTTACCTTAATCCACATGAAAATCTTTTCTTCTTCCCCTCCTTCTAATCTAAGCAACAAGAGCACGAAATCAAGATCTTGGAAGGTTCTGGTATGGGAGAGGAAGAAGTGGGCAGCCGTTTCTCCTTCTTTTCTTTTCTTGTGCGGCTGATTTTCTTCTCTCTTAGCAAATACACTTAACCCTAAAACCTTAATTACTAATTAACCCTCCTTCGTTAAACCCAAGATTAAAACTCCCTTTTAGCCCAATGGTTTAACCCAAACATCAAAACCCAACAAATGCTAGCCGCCCAAATCAAGTTAGGTTCGGCCAACCAGCTCTTTTATTTTTTTTAATTAATTAGACAGAAACAATTTAATAATATTAAATTCTAACTCAACATTGAATTACAAACTCACCTTGAATTAACTCCCCCAAGATCTCCAGGTCACCCTGAAATTCTCCAGTTTGACTCTGGTTCCCATTCTCTGAATAAATTGAAAACTCCTCAAATTATTTTATTTAATTTCCTAAAATTCTGGGGTTTTACATTCTCCCCTCCTAACAAAAAAATTTCGTCCTTGAAATTTGCTTGGCGATTCCTTGAGCCAATATTGGTACTTCTCTTTCATTTAAGATTTTAACTCCCATCTGGCTTTTCTACAGTATGATTTGACCATAACACTCTATCAAGTTGAATCTCCCTCATACTAAAGACCTACTCACATCTATCAAGTATTAATACTGGGTGCTAGTAGATCCCAAATTTTTCCTCATTTAGAACCTAGGATGTCAACACTTATTAATTCTGTTATCTAGTACATCCAAAAGGTTTCTTGGGTCTGTGTTGAAGTTTAAGAATAGGTTATGTCATTCAAAATCAGATCTAAGTAAGTTGGGTCCTCTATTTCCTCAAAACATCTCCATAAGGTTAACATTTACATTCATCGTTCCAAATTTCTATCCATTAATCCAAATTTAATTCCGCTACTTCCTACATCTCAAATTAACCTAGTTACAGGTATTACAATTTTAGAATTTACAGAAAAATAATTAAAATTTTATTTGGGCTCAAATCTCAAAATTCTGGAAATTCTGGCAGAGGCTGCTTGACTGCTTGCTTGAGCGGTCTTGGGCGGTTCAGTTTTCAGGTTCTGTTTCAAAGCACACAGGCAGGGCGCCTATGCTGGCGCTTGAGCGGTGACTTGAGCGCTCAACCAGTTCTTCTGTTTTTTGGGTTGTGTTCTTAATTTCTGAGACTTTACATATCTCCAAGGGTTTAAATTGTATCTAACCACTTCAATTTCATTCAAAATCATTTCTGTAACCAAACCTAGACCACTTCCATTAATTATAGGTTGATCTAGAATTTTCTATCTAATTGAATCTCTAAAATCAACACTTTTCTAAGTTTCTAAAAAGAATATAAAAACAAGATCAAACCTATATTTTCCCAATACTCCAAACCCCAAATCAGAATCAAACAAACCACAATTCAGCAACTTAACATAGGATCACCTAAATAATATAAAGCCAAATGAATTTCTTAAATCTATGTGTCAAGATTACTATAAAGTTCATAAATAGTAACATTGATACAAGAGAAAACTAGAGAAAAACACACCTTGAGGAATTTCTGGATCTAACTACTCTCTTTCTGTCACCAAAGCATTCAATCTTCTTGGATTAGGTAGTACTTGTGCACATGTGATTGCACTGAAGGCGCATGTAGGAGTGCGTGCCTAGGGATATTTGGGAGTCGCCACTGCCTGATGTGATGCAGGCAGACACCAGGGTACCTAACCGGGTCTATCATGACTGGTCTGCGGCTTATTAGAGTTTTTGGGCAAGTTCTCGGTTACGGTCCGGGGAAGTCCGGAGACACCCCGGTCCGCTCCGCCGGTTTAACTGGTCCCTTGGGTCTCCCTAGTTCAAGTCAACTCAATCTCACCCAATTCCTAAGCCAGCATGTATCTCATTTGGTCTGGTGGGGACCACCAGAGGTGCGGGTCCCCTTCTTTTTAATTGATTTTATCTTTTTATCCTTTTCGTGAAGTGAGTCGGATATGAGCCCGTTGGGAGGCCCATTGGAATCCAAGTTAGGCTTCTAGCTAAGCCCAAGGCCCAATTAGGGTTGTTGGGTAACTCTTATTGGATTAAGTTATTTGATTTTGGATTTCATTTTATTTACAAAAATTCAATGGATTCAGACTTTTAAGGCCCAATGGGTTTGGGTTTGGCCCACGGCAATTAACCGAATGTCCTTGGGCCCATTGTCGAAATGGGCTTTGGTTTGGGTTGGACTGGATGTGGGCCCCGTTGGAAGGCCCACCAATGGATCAAGTTGGGCTTGGAAGACTTAGGGCTTATATTGGGTTTCCAGTTGACCCGGAAACCCCACTGGTTCAACCGGTTCGAATTAAACAAATCAACAATCTGCACAAAATCTAAAATCTGAATTTTTGGAATTTTAAAGATTAACCGAAAATATATTTCGGTTAAATAGAAATATAATGTGACCGAAAACTAATTTCGGTCACATTATGATTTTTGTTTAAACCAGATAAAATTTCGGTTATTCACAGAAAGCCCTTTGACCAACCCGATTTTTCGGTAACACACAAAAAAATAACTTTTTCACAGTTTTTCATAGGGAACTGCTCAAAAGGGGTTTTAGGCTTGCTCAGGGTCTGTGTGGACCCTTGTGTGGGCCCTGTGCGCACGTGATTTTGCATGGGCGAGGCGCATGTGGAGTGCGTGCCTCTGGACATTTGGAGTTGCCACTGCTTGAGAGGTGCAGGCAGACACCAGGGTACCTATTCAGGTCTATTTTGAATTGTCTGCTGCTTTTAGAGATCCTGGCTAAGTTCTCGATTACGGTCTGGGGAAGTCTAAAGACACCCCGGTCCGCCCCGTCTGTCTGACGAGTCCCTCAGGTCTCCCTGGTTTGAATCAACTCAGTCTCACCCAACTTTCCTAATCCAGCATATACCTTTATTTGGTCTGGGTGGGGATCACTGAGGGTGTAGGTACCCTTTTATTTAATTTGATTTATTCTTTTTAGTCCCTTAGTGAAGTGGGTCAGATATGGGCCCCATTGGAAGGCCCATGGGTTTCCAGGTTGGGCTTTGGCCAAGCCCAAGGCACATTAGGGTTATTGGGTAACCCTTATTGGACTTGGTTATTTGGTTTAAGGGTTAATTAAGCATACAAGATTTAGTGGGTTCAGATTTTTAGGGTCCATTCGGCTTAGATTTGGCCCATGGGTTTGGATTTGGCCCATGGGCAATTAATCAAGTGGCCTGGAGTCCATTATTGAAATGGACCTTGGTATGGGCCGAAATGGGTGTGGGCCCTGTTGGAAGGCCCATGATGCCTTGGTGGGCCCAAGTCTCAAAGTTAGGACTTAGGTTAACCCAAAAGCCCATTTGGTTTGAATTAGTTAAGAAATGGGTCGGGTTAGATGGATCCGGGTCAAGAAAATGGGTTTTAAGGGTAAAAAGGGCTGACCGCATACCTAGTGCGGATAGAGCCTATCCGCACATATAGTGCAGACAGACCTGATCCGCATTGTATCTGCGGATCCTGCCCGAAAACCCAGAATGGCTGAAACTGCCATGAGGTCTTGTTCGTCCGTCTGTTGTGGGTTTCAGAATAAATCCACAGTGGTTTAATCATTCGCCTTTGGCTTAAACAAGCCTCTTTCAACAAGCCAATCACAAGCTCCTTCAGCCAATTAATTGGCAAATGCAAAGACTAAGCAAATAGAAATAGTAATGCATGAGGATGATGATGTGAGATATCTAGCAGCAGCAACTGAAGAAAAGAAACTTCTAAAAAAAATATCTAAACATATTTTATAAAACAAATTAGTAATGTTAGTGATGATCTAAAAAAAGAGTATACACCAATGGATTAAAATGAGAAGCTTCATGTTAACATTTAAAAATGTCTAAAAGACAAGCCTAAAAACGTGCTGGAAGTGAAGCTTTTGATATATGTTAAGAATAAGATGAAAGTGCTAAGACAAACCAAGAACATGCATCCTATTCTTACCTTCATGAGGGCATGTATGTGCACAAGTGGTGCTCGTGTGTATACTAGAAGGATAAATACAAAGCTAAATTATATGAGATGATGTGTCCTAAGGAAAATCATGAGAACAGGAGGCTTATGACATGATCATGCATGCAATGGAATGGCAAATAGTAATAACTAAAAGAAGGGAAAGAGGGAAAAGTTATAGGGGTACAACGGATTCAATAAGAGGACATACCTTCTTTAAAATAACATCTCAACAAACAAAAGTGAACTTTTGGACTTATTTATACATTTCTTTTCACTTTACAATATGCTCTCCTCCCATCCTTTCGTGTAAGGAGTCCCCCTTACCATGGGGACTCCCATTGCATGTAAAAGATAGATAAGATGGTTAGAAAATACGATAAGAAATAGACCTCGAAGGAAGCAAACAATATATCATCAAAAAGATTTTATTTTGACATATATGAAATAAAATACAAGAAATATGATTACCCTTGTATTACCTTCTCTTTTTGAAGTGTTGAGGTCCTCCTCTTGATGTGGACAACACTTCAGAGATTCCCTTTTCCTTCAAAATCCACCCACTTGTGGTCTTTTTCTAGATGGAATAGAGAAAGGAGATGAAAGGAGGGTTTCCAAGGGTATTTTGGGGATTTAATGGAGTTTGGGTGATGTAAAATCCCAAATTTTTAATAACATTAAAAATTATATTTTTGTTTGTTAATTAGTTTAATGAATGGAAAATCTTAGAAATAGAGAAAAAAAATTAATATATGAGAAATTATTAAAATGGCAAATTGCAAGAGTTCTAATTGGTTAGACGTTGTGGCTAATATGAGATTAGGGATGATAAAATGTGCTAGTGTAGGAAATTAGGTGGAGTGCCAGCACACATGATCGTGTTTTGATTTAGTTGTTGGTTGCAAGTATATAAGCGGCAATTATCCTAATTGTTGGTTTCGTTTGGAGGTTAAGCAAACAGCAGATGAAATCAGAGGGAAGAAGAGCCGGGTTAGGGTTTGAGAAGGTGGATTTGAGTTTCTGAAGTGATCATCAAGAGAAGTAAGCTGATCTTTCATCTTTGTTCTGGTAAGAGTGAAGAGAACCTGCGGCAGAAATCAAACTTCGTCAGAAACAGTTCAAATCTATGAATTCTGATCTTCTTGAGTACGATTTCATTGAGTTAGAGTATTTTACTTTAAAATCTAATGTTAATTCGAATCAGATCTCAGATCTGGTCAGATCTGAGCAGATTTATCCAATTCGACAGAAAGCAGTGGAGAAGGAGAGAAGGCATATCTGAAATTTAATTTGGGGATTCAATGTTGTAGAAGCTCGAATTCATCATCTAAAGGTGAGTAGCATTCATTTTATTCTGAAGTTTGTAAACGAAATTTGATGAAATTTGGATTTCAAGCTGCTGTGTATGTGTATTATCATTTGTGACCAGATATGAGATAATTTATGAGTTATGGTGGATCGAGGGTTCGTTTAAACTTGATTGATGTTAATTAGAGTGTTAGGAGAGTAAGTAGGTGAGTCCTGTTGAAATTAGAAGAAGTTAACAGCCCAGTCTTGTTGAATTACATTAAGTGTAGCTTCGTAAAATTGTCCGTATGAAGAAATCTCTTGGCGCTAATCAATTTCAATCTGGCGCTAACCTATTTGAGGTTAGTGTGCGCACTCGATTTCGGTCGCACGACGAGGCGCACGCAAAATGATGCGTGCCTCGGGATTTGTTTGGAGTCGCCACTGCCTGATGGGGTGCAGGCAGACACCTGGGTGCCTAAGTTCTTCTATTAAGGCTTGGTCTGCGGCTTGAGATTCTAAGTAGGTTCTCGGTTGCGGCCTGGGGAAGTCCGTAGACACCCCAGTCCACCCTGTCAAGTGACGGGTCCCATAGGTTTCCCTGGTTTGAGTCAACTTTAGTCTCTCACTTACCCGATTCCTATTCCAGCATGCAATTTGATTAAGTCTGGCGGGACCGCCAAAGTGGTCTGGGTCCCTTTACTTGGTTTTATCTTCTTTAGTTAGAATGATCTAGGTCTGGTGGGGTGGGCCCCGTTGGAAGGCCCACGGTATCCCTTGGTGGGCCAAGTGTGGCCCTTTGGACTTTGGTTCAATTTGACTTGATTTTATTTTGGAGTTCAAGTTGGGTTATCAAATTATTTCCATGCAAGGTGGGCCGGATTGCTTTGCGGGCCCGTGAGTGGGTCACACATGGTAGCCAAGTGATTTATTGGGTTTATCTTGATTGGTTTCCAAAATGGGCTAGGCATTGGGCTTGGGGCCCTTTACCTGGGCTTGGGCTTGAAAGCCCAAGACTTCCTTGGTTAGGGTTTTAAAACCCTATCCTGGTCTAGTTCAATGGGCTTGGTGGGCCCGACAGGCCCTGCCCGTGGTCTCGGCCAAACCATAACCTAATTTAAGCATGCATGCCCCACCTAGGGCTTGGGTGGGCCTCAAGTGGTCTGGCCCGCCCAGTTCCTTTGATTATCTTATTTTAGTACAATTCAATGGTTCGGGCTGGGGTGGGCCCCGTTGGAAGGCCCACTGAAAATCAAGTTAGACCGGGTGGTCTGGGTCCCATGTTGGGTTCCCGGGTGACCTGGAAACCCTATTGGCATATTTGGTTCGGTTTGAGAATGTCACCCCACAGTCAACAAAAATTACAGAATATGCAGAAATCATCAAATACACCAAATATACAAAAATCACATACACTGGGTCCGCTTCTCTCCGCCCACAGGGGCCCCAGGTCCCTCCTTGCACCAAGGAACGAGTTGGATGTGCGGCGAACAAAGGGGTTGGGGGGTGCGGCTACACCAGAGACCGGCCTGAGTAACTCTGTAGCAGCAGGAGGAGATTAAGATCTGAGCAACCCAGCAACAACAGGAACCTCGTTATGACGAGGAGCAGTGGCAAAGGGAGGCCTGATCTGCTCAGCAGCAGCGTCAACCTCGTTATGGCATGTAGTAGTAGCAGGCCTGAGCATCTCAAGCAGACGGTCAGAAGGTGCAGGAGCACTGCCAGGGTCAACGCATGAGGCTGCAGGTTCAACCAGAGGCGGGAAATCTGAAAATTGGGAGTTGAATTGGTTCGGGTCGATCGGGTTCATCAGGTGCCGAGCGCGCCAGCTTCGCCCGGATTATCGAGTTCGACCCGAGCCACAGAGCTCCACAGAAGAATACTGCACTCCCACAGAGAATCCGAACAGGAACAGCAAGGATGCAATGAACAGAGAATCCGAACTGGAGCTAAACTCCCGGGGCCCTGAACGAGCTCCAATGATGCTCGCGAGAAGGACGAGAAGGACAAGAAGCTCCAAAGAACAGAAGCTCCGAATAGCGCGAGAAGAAGCGCCACGAACCAGGGGCAGGCCTGAGCTCCAAAGAACAGAAGCTCCGAACAGCGCGAGAAGAAGCACCGTGAAGAAAGGAGCACGCGAACAGGCTTCACGACCCAAGCAGGCTTTACGACACGAACAGAAAGGAGCGCCGTGATTGTGGGATTTCTGTTGCTGTGGCGTTTGGTGTGATTGTGGTGAAGCGGTTGCTAGTGTAAACTTCCTTTGATTGCTTTTGCCCCCTCCCCTCCTTTTGGGGGTTGGGCTGCCTTGTACTTATCATTTTCTTTCTTTATTTAATTTATACATCTTCTTACCTTTTCCAAAAAAAAACCCAAGTTTTAAAACAATGCCACTCATCTTATACGCTTCCAAGTCTTTGCAACAGCAACCCCTTCGTAGAGCAAAACACCGACCAACACCAACACCAACAGTCGATCTCCGCTAAAACTCCTTCGGTCGCGAGAGTATATCCGAGTACCCTCAATACGGAACACCTCGATCGGCAGGAAAACCCCGACTTCTTCTTCTCTCTCAGAACCCTATATCACCAGCCGTAGTCCCCTTCAACAATGTATGCGCAAACGAAGAGAAACCCTACGATTCTAAATACGCTTGGTTTTTATACTTACCTTTTATACACTTTGCCGCTCGACGAATTTTGAAGCACTTGTTTTGGTGAAACGCTCGCCCACCAAGACTCCTACATACACACACCTTATTAGTTTTATTTATTATTATTTTTTCCATAAAATCATGTAAAAATTATCGGGGTTTTACACGGATTCTTTGGTGGGCTTGGTCAAGCCCACATGTCCCCCTGGGGGCCTTGGTCTAGCTTGAGAGGCCCTTTGGGCTGAGGTTAAATGAATTGATTTTACTTTAATTGTTCCAATTGGGGATTTAAATGATTTTTATGCAAAAGTGGGCCGGTATTGGTTTGCGGGCCCCTGGGTGGGCCTTCATGAAGGTTGCCAATTATTTTGACTTATCTTGCTTGGATTTACCAAATTGGGCTGGACATTGGGCTTGGGGCCCGTAGTCCAGATTAGGGCTTGAAAGCCCAAGGTTCTCTTGAAGTTAGGGTTTGAACCCTTACTTGCTTGGTTAGTGGGCTTGTGGGCCCGGTAGGCCCTTGCTCTTGGTCTCGGCCAAACCATGTTACTTACCACATCATGCTACAAAATGGGCTTTTGGGTGGGCCGTGTCGAGCTTGGCCCACTGAGTTTGGTTGGTCAATTTACTTAAGTTGCTTAAGTTACATGCTTGTATTCCACCCAGCCACGACCATGCACCCCCACCCCTTTTTTTGGCCGCTGTTTTGCCCACCAAAGTGCCACTGGTTTTGTGCACTAACAGGTCCCCCTTTCCCCCCTTAACAGTTGCTGGTTACAGCATATCCATGCACCAAAGCCCCGCTAGTTCAGTCCATTAGAACCATGCATGAAGGCTCCCCTCTCCTACAACATTTTCATGTTGTCCCCAGCCCTTGGCTTAGCATGAAATCCCCACCTTCAGCTGCTATCTCTGTCTTAGTGCAGCATGATTTTTTTATTTATTTTTTTAGTTGTGCTTACATAATATGCCTTCTTGCTTGACCACTTTTTTTTTTTTTTTTGAAAGTAAGGAGATCGTATAGTATATATGAGAACTATTTACAAGTACACGAGCCTCAAGACGGCTCACATCAAAATAACAAAACAAACCTAATGTACATAGTACTTAGGTTACAATGATTGATTCTCCAATTAGCACATATTTCTCTATTATCCGGAGTATCTTTGACACGTTCCTCCATGTGAGAATGCTTCATGCTCACTTCCAATACAATGTGTTGAATAATTCCCTCTTGTGGCAATGCCTTGTTTTGGAATAGGTGCCTATTCCGTTCTCTCCAAATATGGTAGACTGCAGCAGCCATAGATACCGTCTTTAACCTCACGGTTAAGGATTTGCCCTTCAGATTTTGGGAAGCCCACTGTATCTCATCCTCCCAACTAATGTGTCGTCTTCTGATGCAATTCAAGCTCTGTATACATGTCCATATTGTTCTTGAGAACCGGCAAGAGAAGTAAAGATGATTCAGGTCCTCTACATGTGCTCTACAAAAGACACAGTTTGAAGACTGTAGAATATTTAGGTTGACAAGAAGGCTCTGAGTGAGCAGCCTTCCATGGAGTGACATCCATAGTATAAATTCTTGCCGTGGGATATTCTGTTTAAACCACACAACTTCATTCCACATTACCTTTGGTGATTTGGTACGTAAGTTCTCATATGCTTCCTTGATGTTGTATTCTCCTTTTTTAGATGGTTTCCATGAAATACAATCCGATTGGTTCTGATCTGGTCCTGGTAGCATTCTCAGGTAGCTCCACAGTTCCTGGAGTTCATGTGTAACAGCCATTGGTGGGTTCCATGAATTATCTTGGATAATTACAGAAACTCTTGAGTGTAGAGGAAGACCTGCATCATACATTATCCTCCTCCCATACTTATGAAATAATGACCCCAAAGGGTGCCAATGATCTAACCAAAGCCAGGTGTTCGCCCCATTCCGAATCTTGTAGTGAGTTTGCTGAAAAAGTTCTGCTCTTTGCTTTAAGATTTTCCTCCAAATCCATGATGCTTTCACCGGAACTGGGCAACTCCATATATTCCTACCTCTTAACAGGTGTGTGTTTGTCCACTCAACCCACAAAGATGCTTCTCCTTTGATGATACGCCACAGATGTTGAGTGATTGCCGCTTGGTTCCACTGCTGCAGGTTAAGAATGCCTAGTCCTCCTTCATCTTTTGGCGAACAAATCCTTGCTCAGCTAATAGGATTTACCTTCTTTCTTAGATCAGGTCCAGACCATAGGAAACTTCTGCATAAGCTTTCAATTTCTGTAACAATCTTCTTTGGGAGTTGGAAGCTTGTCAACCAGTACACAGCCGATGAGAACAACACAGATTTGATGAGTTGTGTTCTTCCTGCATATGACAGAAGTCTTGCTTTCCAACTTTGGATCTTTGCCTTAATTTTCAAAACAAGTGGCTCACAGTCTCTTGGTCTTAACCTGCAGGTGATTAGGGGCAGCCCCAAATACTTTATAGGTAAAGAACCCATTGGAATATGAAATCTACTAGATATCTGATCCTTTACTTCTTGATCCATCGCACATGGGAAAAGCATGCTTTTCTCCAAGTTCATTTTGAGACCTGTTATATCAGCAAACTCATTCAAGCTATTGAATATACAGCTCAAGGATTGAACATCACCTTTAGAGAAGATCACCAGGTCATCGGCGAAACATAATGCTTTGATATCTTGCCTTTTGCATCTTGGGTGATAGCTGAAGCCTTGCTAAGATTTCTTGCGAAGGATTCCCATCAATAACTCCATGATCAGCACAAACAAATATGGCGATATAGGATCTCCTTGTCTAAGTCCTTTAGTACCTTTAAAAAATCCCACCAACGTGCCATTCATATTTAATGAATAAGATGTAGTTGACACACATTCCATCACCCACCCAATGAACTTCATCGGTAAGTTCATTGCTTCCATCAACAGTGGAAGTATTTTCCAGTTCACCGAGTCATATGCTTTCATTATATCCACCTTGATTGTGCTTCTTGGCTTCCCCTTCTGAAGGTGGTAGTCATGGACTAATTCTTTGGTGAGCATCACATTATCTGAAATTTTCCTTCCAGGAATAAAAGCACTTTGCTGTGTACCCACCAAATCACCTACTATATTCTTTAGCTTGTTTGCAATGATCTTCAATATGCACTTATATATGGTATTGACATAGGATATAGGTAAGTAATCAGTTACCTTAGATGGGTTTCTGCATTTAGGCACCAAGGTAATCAAAGTAGCATTTGATTGTCTAAGTAACTTGGCAGAAAAGAAGAAACTCTTGATGGCCCTTATGACATCCTGCCCTACCACATTCCATGCACACTTGAACATCTTGGGTGTAAACCCATCAGGCCCAGGGGCCTTATCGTCTTTCAAACTGAACATGGTATTCCTTATTTCCTCATCTGTAACTTCAGCAATGAGATCCTCCATTTGACTTTCAGAAATTCTCCTGTGGATGAAATTTTTTTTTTTTTGGAAAGTAAGTTAGTATGTATTATGATTGGTTAAGAAAGATATACAAAAACAAAAAAAGCCCGGTGAGAGACCGGACGAGAAGTATGACCAAGAGGACGCTACAACTATGGCTAGTTACATGATATAAAGATATGGAGTGCTATACAAGACTCCAGGTGGCTATAAGTCCCCAATTGTGCATGAATTCCCTGTTGCTTGCCGTGTCCTTTAGCTTGGGTATATCACCAGCAAATCTGTTATGGATATCCCATTTAATCCTATTGGCAACTTCATCCTTAGGCAAAAAGGAGTTTTGAAATCTTCTTCTATTACGTTCCATCCACAAGTGGTATAGTGTGGCTGCAAAGGAGCACCTTTTGATTACTGGAACGATGTCTTTACCTTGCCATCTCGTGCTCATCCACTCGATTTCATCCTGCCAAGAGCGCACACGTCTCTTGTACCCATTAGATTTGAGGATTTGCATCCAAACGTCCTTGGTATAGTGACATGCAAAGTATAAATGCTCGGTTGATTCCTGTTTGTCTTGACAAAATATACATTTTGAGTGAGCAATGATCCCAAGCCTGCATAATCTGTCTTGAGTGAGGAGACATCCTTTGATTGCTAACCACGCAATGAAGGCATGCCTAGGGATGTTTTGGTGAAACCAGATCAGATGGCTCCAAGGGGAAGCTTGTGAAGTCTCATGTTGTTGTATGTGTCTTTTATAGTGAAGAGACCAGTGCTGATAGGTGCCCATGAGATTACATCACCTTGACTTTGATTTGGCTTCGGAATATTGCAAAGCTCTTCCCATGCTTCTTGAAGGTGAATGGAGTTAGCTGCAGGCAGATCCTAGTCATTGTTTTGGATGATCTCTTCAACTTTAGCATAAGGTTGTCCAACTATCCCAGTCATTGTTTTGAAAATAAAAAAGAAGCTCAAGACGTGGAGTAGGAATGAGTGTTTTGCTAAGATATCCGATAAAGTTGTCCAACTATCCGACCTCCATCTGACCTCCACCATCTGACCTCCATCCGACCTCCATCTGACCTCCATCCGACCTCCATTTCCATCCGTCCTCCACCATCTGACCTCCATCCGTCCTCCACCATCTGACCTCCATCTACCTCCATCCGACCTCCATTTCCAGCACCTTCTCCATCTCCATCTATGCGTGCTCATGCCTGGTGCTGTTCGTGAGTTCTGGAAGAGCTGTTCTTGAGTTCGTGAAGTTGCTGTTCGTGAGTTCGTTAGTTCGTGAGTTCGTGTGTTCATGAAGTTGCTCATTCCTGGTGCTGTTCGTGTGCTCCTGAAGGTCCTGTTCGTGAGCAAGTTGAGCAAGGCACTTGGGGCTCTTCGTGAGCAAGCCATCCAAGCAAGGTTTCTGAAGGAGAGTTGTGTCTGTCCTGGCGTTGCGACTGTCCCTGGCGTTGTGACTTCAGTGTGTAGGTTGTGACTGTCCCTGGCATTTGTTTGTGGAAGATTATCATTAAGGTTTTCTGTTGGAAGTTGGCGAATGTGTTCATCCGTGGTGAAGATTATTGTTGCAGCTTTCTGTGGGAAGATTATTGTTTAAGGTTTTCTGTTTCGGGATTACTGTGGGAAGATTATTATCGTTACTTTCATTATTATCGTTCGTGATGAAGATTAGTGTTCGTTCGTGGTAAGTTTTGTTCGTGGGTTCGTGAGCTTCAGTGTGCAAGTTCTTTTAGTGGGTTTGGTTTCGTGAGTTTGTGGCTTCTCCATCTTCTTCACCTTTGGGGATCCGTTTCTGGCTTCTGTTCCTAAGTCCCTGAGTTCGTGTTCATTTGCGAGTTCGTGGTATTCTTTCGCGAGCTACATTGTCAAGGTCTGTTTGCCATTCAGAGTTGCTTGCCGGCTATTGCTGGTTCTGTTCGTCAGTTCTGCCCATTGTTGGAACAACTGTTTGGAGCATCTGGAGCATTTCGTCGTGAGTTGGCGGTACTGTTTGTGGATTATTGTTCGTTCGTTCATTATTATTGTTTGTGGATATCGTTTTGTGGATTATTATTGTTCGTGGCTTATTGTCCTCTCGTTCGTGGATTATTGTTTTTTCGTTCGTGGATTATCGTGGATTTCTACAACCTGTGCTTGTTCGTGGATTATTTGTGGGATTATTGTCCTCTCTTGAATTCCGGCATGATGGAATCCCTGGTTTGGTAAGAGGTTTTCCATCTGTCCGTATTGCAACCAATGGCTGGCAATCTCTCTCAAAATGACTTCCCGCCTTTGAGCGATTCGGATTCCCATCTGAGCAAGTCAACTTCTGCGGCTGCCGTGACTTCTCCTGATCTTGCAGGAGCAGCAGCCATTGCTGACCTTGGACCTGCTCTTCCTGGTGTGGATCAGATGCATTCGGCCTTTCCTGCTCCTGGCAGCGAGCTTACCCAAGCATTTCCTTCCGGTTTAAGGAATGTGCAGCCTTCGTTGACTACTGAAGGTCGAGGTGGTAGTAAGCCTGATGATATAGCTTTATCAGGAGCTGGCATATCTGTTTTGGCAGCAGTGCAGGTGCCTACTGCTAGCACGCATCAGCAACTTGCAATTCCGGCTACTGATATTGCGCCTGATGGCTTTAGGCCTCCTACTTCAATTTTGGGTAATTCTCTACAGTCTGCTGTGTCTCTAGCTCCTGCCACGGCTGCTAAGGCTGTTGTATCTGGGGTTCCAGCCCCTGCTACGGCGCCAGCCCCTGCTGTTTCAAATACAAATTTCGATAACTCTCTGCAGGCAGCAGCTTCTCCCATAGCTTCTCTGCAGCATCCTGCCCCCACCAAAAATGCTTGGTCCTCTCTGTTTGCTCCAGGTTCTCATGCTAGGCCCAAGCTTGATTACTTTGCACCTGAAGTTATTAATGGTCGGATCACAGTCAAGCCTCCTCCTGAGGTTGCTGCAGAGGGCTCTAGGCTTTGGAGCAACTGCCTTGTTGGCCACTTCCTTGACAAAATGCTTCCCTTTGCTGTGGTGAAGAGTTTGGTTGACCGAATTTGGGGTAAGCTGGGTAAAGTCCAAACATCAGTTGTGGGGGATGGCTTCTTCATTTTCTCCTTTGAGAACTCTCAGGTTCGTGAGAAGGTTCTACATGCAGCCCCATGGCATCTAGGGGGTTGGCTTCTCATCCTTAAAAACTGGGAACCTAATATGCAGCTAATCAAATCCCAACTGAGGAAGGTGCCAGTTTGGATAAAAATGTTTAATGTTCCTATGGAATACTGGACGTCTCCTAGATTGAGCTACATTGCAAGTGGGGTGGGAAGGCCTCTATGGTTAGATGAACCAACTGAAAAGAGATCCAAGTTGCAATTTGCTCGTGTTTGTGTGGAGGTGGACATCGATTGCCTTTTTCCAACAAGTATTTTCCTGGTCACACCTGAAGAGGTTCTTGAAATCGAAATTGAATACTCATGGAAGCCACAGAAGTGTAATTCATGCTGTTCCTTTGGACACTCAGATGCTCACTGCCCAACTGTTAAAAAGAAATGGGTCCCTACTGGTAAAATTTTGAAGGAAGGTGCTGCCTCACCATTGGAGGGGGTGTCTCCAACAAGTTCTTCTCGTGAAGCCAGCCCCAATCAACATGCCAATGTTGCGGCTTCTGATGTCGAAATTTTTCCACCATTGGATGGGGTGTGGAAGTCCAAAAATAAGAAGGGCAAGGAGATTATTGCACTTGACCAAGGTGAATCCGGTAAGAGTGATGAAGATCCCAATGCTCTAGATGTGCATATTCCTCAGCCTCAATCTGATATTGAGTCGACCATACCTCTTTCACAGCAAGGGACCACTTTAGAGATTGTTTCGGAGCCTGGTATGCAGCCTTGTGATCCAAACTTGGTTGATGTTGTTGATGAAGTAATTACTGTTACCCCCAATAGATTTGAACCTCTTGTCCAAAACAGTCAAGAGCCTAAAAGGAGCTCATCGTCCTCCAAGAAAAATAAGAAGAAAAAGAGAATCCTAGTTGACGAAGTGGCCATGAAGCATGCTAAAAGCAATCCAGTGGGTAAAAGCCTGGAATTAAGAGTTGGGGGTGGGGGTGATCATGGGAATCATGTTTAATATTGCCATGTGGAATATTAGGGGTCTTAATAACCCCGAAAAGCAAATGGAAGTTCGAAATCTTATGTTATCCAAGAAGTTAAGTCTTTTGGCAGTTGTAGAGACTAAGGTGAGGCAAGTTAATGCCCAAATTGTGAAAAGCCTCATAACCACTCATTGGGAGCTCATTACCAACTATGACCAAGCTTTGAAGGGTCGCATTTGGGTCTTGTTTAACCCTTCAGAAGTTAAAATTAATAAGTTGGACACTAGTGACCAACTTATCCACTGCTATGCAGATTTTTTGGGAATGCATAAAGCATGCTTCATCATCTTTGTTTATGGTTGGAATGACGTGTTGGAGAGAAGGCATTTGTGGCGGCAATTGCAAAGATACTCAACACCCCATCCATGGATGCTTGTAGGGGATTTTAACTGTGTTAGATCAGCTAATGAAAAGTCAGGAGGGCAACACATAAACAGATGTGCCACTGAGGAATTCAATGATTGTATTGATGCTTGTCAATTGGTGGAGCTCAAATCCAAAGGTTTCTTCTTCACATGGTCTAACCAAGGGGAAGGCCAAAGACGAATATCTTGCAGATTGGACCGTGCTCTTGTTAACTTGCTTAGAGATCTTACCTCCTCAGAAGTTGAGGTACTTAATCCTGGCGTCTCTGACCATTGCCCATTGTTGATTTTGATTTTTTCCCAATGGCAGCAAGGTAAAAAAACCTTTCAAAATTTTCAACTTCTGGACTGCTAGATCAGATTTTTATCCACTTGTCAAGGAGGCATGGGAAGTTGAGGTGAATGGCTCACCAATGTTTCGAGTCGCTAAGAAGCTTCAAGCTGTAAAGATGAAGCTCAAGGGATGGAGTAAGCAAATGAAATTTGCTGAGTTATCATCACAGGTGCAGGAAGCCAGATCCAAGCTTGCTATTCTGCAAAAAACCATTGATGATGATCCCCAAAATGTAGCCCTAATGCAACAAGAGAGCACTTTGAAGAGGCACTTCCACTCTTTACTAAGGCTTGAGGAGTCTCAACTCAAACAAAAATCAATGGTTCAATGGTTGGTGGAGGGTGACAAGAATTCCACTTTCTTTCACAATGCATTGATATCTAGAAGAGCAGCGAACAGTTTTTCATGTATCATGTCAGAGGACGGTACCAAAATCACTGATCACAAAGAGATTTCCCAGCATATTGTCAAGCACTTCCAAGAATCCTTGGGGTCGGTTGTTGAGCAGAACTACCATGACATGCCCATGTTCTCCAAAGTTTTATCCGAGGAACAGAAATGTTGTTTGATGGAGGAGGTTAAAGCGGAAGAAATCAAGTCCACACTATTTTCTTTAAAGGAAGATAAAGCGCCAGGTCCAGATGGCTTTACTCCTGCCTTCTTTAAAAGTTGTTGGGAGATAGTTGGAGAAGATGTTTTGGAGGCAATCACAAGTTTCTTCAAGGAAGGCAAGCTTCTTAAGCAGTGGAATACTTCAGCCATATCATTGGTGCTTAAGTGCCATAACCCAAGCAAGGTTGCTGATTATAGGCCTATCTCGTGTGTCAATACCTTGTACAAATGCATTGCCAAGATAATTGCTAATCGACTTAAGGGAGTTGTTGGGGAAATTGTTGGGAGCTACCAATCAGCCTTCATTCCAGGTAGAGGTGCAGCTGAAAATGTTCTTCTTACCCATGAGTAGTATCACAACTATCACTTGAATGGGTCTCATATGAAATGTGCACTCAAGGTTGATATTCGTAAAGCCTTTGACTCGGTATCCTGGAGCAGCATTAGACAAATGTTGAATGCACTTCAATTTCCGGCCAATATGGTTTCATGGATCATGGAGTATGTTACCACCCCAGCCTTCTCCATTATGATCAATGGTAGCTTGTGTGGTTTCTTCAAAGGTGCAAAAGGTCTACGGCAAGATGATCCTATGTCTCCCTACTTATTTGTCTTGGTAATGGAAGTTTTCAATATGGTGTTAAAGGAGCATACCAATCAAGGCTTCACCCACCACCATAGATGTGAGGCCATTGACCTCAAGCTCCTTTGCTTTGCAGATGACTTGTTCATCTTTTCTAAGGCTGACAACTCCTCCTTACAATTTATTCTCAAAGCACTTGATGACTTCCATGAGTTAACAGGACTATATGTCAATAAAGCCAAGAGTGCCATGTATCTAAGTGGTGTGGATGGGGACCAGAAACTTGACCTAAGTTCCATGGCTGGATTTCCTATTGGGGAGCTGCTAGTTAAGTACCTTGGGCTACCTCTTTTCACTTCTAAGCTCACAAGGCGGGATTGCGAACCACTCATTAATCAAGTCAAAGCAAGAACTCAATCTTGGAAAAGTAGAGCTCTTTCGTATGCTGGTAGGTTACTCCTCATAAAGTCGGTGCTCTTTTCTATCAAAGTTCATTGGCTGACTACCTTCATCATTCCCAAAGGTGTTCTTTCTGAATTGGAAACTATTATTAGGAGATTTCTATGGGCAGGGCCAGATCTCAAAAAGAAAATGACTCCTATCAGTTGGGATATTGTTTGCATGCCACGAAAGGAAGGTGGACTTGGTCTCTTCAAGCTTTGCAAATGGAACAAAGCTGCAACCATGAAGCATATATGGCGAATCCTGAGGAATGAGGACTCCTTGTGGGTGCAGTGGGTTCACAAGTACTTGGTCAAGGACCGCAATTTCTGAAATCTTAATATACCAAGCTTGGCTTGTGGGAAGCAAGGCAGATAATCTTTGGGTATCATGGGTTATTACCAATCTGCTTAGAGGAAGGAATTTTTGGAGTGTTCCAATCCCCTCCACGGCTTCTTGGGTGTGGAGGAAAACGCTTAGGCAAAGGGATATTGCTTCTAGGTTCACAAAGCATATAATCAACAACGGAAGGAACACTTCAATCTGGTACGATAATTGGCACCCTCTTGGCCCTTTGGCCCCCAGGTATGGTAGGAGATTGATTTATGATTCAGGATTTTCTGATGATGCTTTGGCTCATGAGCTTCTAACCAATGCCGATTGGGACAGTCCTATAGCTACTTCATTTGACTTGATTGAGGTGTGGGCGAGGTTACCAGACCTTCCAAGGCCTAACCTAGATATGGACGACAGGATCACTTGGACCCCCTCTCACACTGGAATCTACAGCATCAGCAGCACCTACAAAGCCTTGGAGACTAGTCGGTCTCCCGTTGCTTGGGCGAGATTGGTTTGGTACTCAACCAACATTCCCAGGCATTCATTAGTGACATGGCTTGCAATCAAGAAAGCTCTCCTTACTAAGGATAGGCTCATCAGGTGGGGTATCATACATAATGCGGTATGTGTCCTTTGCCGCAAGTGTAATGAATCCATTGACCACCTTTTCTCCCAGTGTGACTATAGTACACATATTTGGAGAGCTCTTATGTACAAGAATGGCCTTAGCACTACGACTCCTCTCCCCTCTTGGGACCTCATGGTTGAGAATGGTGCTCGAGCATGGTGCTCTAAATCTCCCTTACACCTTCTAAGGCATTTGTCCTTGGCTGCGGTTGTGTATCATATATGGTGTGAGAGAAACCGAAGGGTTTTTAGAACTCTGCTTTGCCTGAAGATGAGATTTGTAAGTTCATATACCAAGAAATTCACAACAGAGTGGCAGGTACTCCATTAGTGCTTAGTGATAACAGTTATCATAGGCAGGTTATGCAGAAATGGGATCTTAATTGTAGTTTTATCTAAGGATGGGTGTCTGTGTTCATTTCTCTTAGATATGTTTGTATTGTGTTTACGCTAGTATGAGCGTGGTTGCTCCTTGTTGTGTTTGGTGGGTATGCCCACTATCTGCTTTGTACATTCTTCCTTTTTATAATTGAACCTTCTTAACTTTTCCAAAAAAAAATCTTAATATACCAGCAACTAGCGCTTTGGCATGGAGGAAGATTCTTAGAACAAGACAAGATGTGGCTCACTTGGTGAAGAAGAAGATACACAATGGTATGTCTACTTCCCTATGGTATGATAATTGGCACCCTGAAGGTCTCCTTTTTAGCAGGTATGGTTATCGTCTAATCTATGATTCGGGCCTCTCCACCCGAGCCACGGTTAGTAGCATTATCTCAGGACACAATTGGGACCCTCCCTTGGCAGCATTTCCTGACCTAATCGAGGTGTGGAGTAAGCTCCATCTGCTAAAGAATCCAATGCCAGATATTGAAGATGTGTTGACTTGGATCCCCACCAACTCAGGTATGTTTGATATCAGCAGTGCTTATAAAAGTCTTGACACTATCCGTGTTCAAGTTCATTGGTATAGTTTGGTGTGGTTTCCAAATCACATACCAAAGCATGCATTTGTCTTATGGCTAGCTGTCAACCAAAGACTTCTCACCCGGGATCGTCTACACAAGCTCCATATTATCGACCAAGCCTCATGCGTGCTATGTAGATGCACAGATGAGTCTCACTCTCATCTGTTCTTTGCTTTCCAATATAGCTCTCAGATTTGGAATCGCATCCTTTCCAACAATTGTGTGAGTAGAGCACAGCGGTCTTGGCTACAAATAATACAATGGGCTTCATCTTTGCAAGTGTCTAGCCCACAAGCTCGGATGTTATTCAACTTTTCTCTAGCAGCCACAGTTTATCACCTTTGGAGGGAAAGAAATCGCCGGGTCTTAAAAAATATCTACATGCCGTGGCAGGTCTTGGTTGCAACAATCATATTAGATATTCGTGACAAAGCAAATCTGGCACGAGTCAAGCTTTCGGATAACTCACTTCATCGCCAACTCATCTCTAATTGGGATTTGAATTGGGAGTTCACCCCTTAGCCTCATTTCTCATTTGTGTTTTCTTTTTTTTTTTTTTTTTGGAAATTAAGTAAGTTCCACTAAGAAGATAAACAATATGTACAAGAGAGGGTGGCCACATCACCCAACCAACCGCAAACACAGAACACCACACACCATGGGTACTCCAAATACACACATTACATGCACAATGACCACAAGGTCCAAATCAAACTACCAACCAATTAAAACCCCAATTAGCAAGTACCTGTCTATGGACGTCATTGTCCTTAACTACGACACTAGTACCATGGAAACGAGATAGAACGTCTTGGTAAATGAACTTGCACACCTCCCCATGTGGTAGAGCTGCATTTTTGAAGATCCTCCTGTTTCTTTCCAGCCACACATGATACACAGTTGCTGCCAATGACATCCTTTTAACTAGATTAATCGGATTATTAGAAACCCAATTCATTGAGCCCCAATGTATAAGAGCTTCCCATTGTAAACCTGAGTATCGTAAGCAATTCCTTCTCATCAGCTTCCTCCATATAGCTTTAGAGTAGCTACACTCAAAAAACAAGTGTTGGACGGTCTCGTCCTCCCTCCTACATAGAACACATGTCGCCCAGGATAAGTCCTCACTTAAACAGTTTATCTCTAGTCAGTAAGGCACAACGGATAGCCATCCATAGTATGAAGGCATGCCTGGGAATATTATTTGGATACCACACCAACCCACTCCAACTTACTACTGTGTGGCCAATATCAAGCTTCTTATACGTGCTGCTTACATCAAACAATCCAGAGTCTGAACCCGTCCATATGATTCTATCCTCTTCACCTGCACAAGGAGTAGGAAGTTCATGAATTCTTGCCCATACCTCAAGGAGATCTGCTGATACCGCTACTGGAAGGTCCCACTCCTCCCCATCCCGAATATCACTCACCATAGCCGCTGCAGGAAGGCCAAAATCATAAATCAATCGCGTTCCATAAGCCTGAGCAAGCAGCCCCACTGGATGCTAGTTATCATACCACAAAGATGTACCCCTTCCATTATTAATCCTGTGTTTGAAAAATGTACTGGCAACACTCCTCATCTTCAAGATCTTCCTCCATACCCAGGATGCAGTCGAAGGCACCTGGACAGTCCAAAAATTTGGCCTTCTAAGTAGGTTTGAGGTAACCCATGCAACCCAAAGGTTATCGGCTCTACTGGCCACCAACCACGTCTGTTTCATGACTGCACATTTGTTCCACAAGGGCAAGCTCAGTACTCCTAGCCCACCTTGGTCGAATGAGGCACACACATGCCCCCACTTGACCTTGCTCACCTTCCTTTCATTACCTGTACCTGCCCAAAGGAATTGTCTTCACATTCTCTCCACCTTATATATGACCTCCTTAGGAAGGATATACACTGATAACCAATGAACAGTCAAAGAAAACAAGATTGACCTTATTAACATTAGCCTACCAGCATATGATAAAGCTTTACCCCTCCATTAAGCCACCTGCGCTTGCACCTTCTGCAGCAGTGGTTCACAATCCCTAGCAGACAGGCTGGACGATATCAATGGTACACCCAAGTACCTCACAGGTGAGGAGCCCTCCTTGAAACCTAACACATGCAAAATTTCCTACTTGGTGTGATCTGAGACTGCGGCCATGAACACCTCACTCTTGTCCTTATTGACTGACAATCCAGACACTTCCTCAAATTGCCTTAACGCATGTGCTATACATTGAACAAACCTAATATCTCCATGAGAGAAAATAAAGAGGTCATCCGCAAAACATAATTGTTTAATAAGTGGCTGTGAGCACCTGGGATGTAGTTTAAATCCTTCCACTGTACTTTCCTTCAAGGTAGCATCAAACACTTCCATTAGTAACACAAATAGGTAAGGTGATAGAGGGTCACCTTGTCTAAGTCCCCTCTGTCCATTAAAGAAACCCTCCATACTTCCATTCACCATGACCGAGTAAGATGCCGTAGTAACACATTCCATTATCCAAGAAATGAACCTGGTAGGAAATCCATACCCCTCCAACACCTCCTCAACACAACTCCAGTGCACTGAATCATACGCCTTTCTAATATCCACCTTAAACGCACATCGTGGCGTGCCCCTATTCAAGTGGTAGTCTTTGAGCAGCTCATGGGTAATTAGAATATTATCAACCATTCTTCTCCCTGGGATAAATGCCGTTTGGTAGTGCCCTACCAAATCACCCACCACCTCCTTAAGCCTATTTGCCAGCAGCTTAGAAATACACTTGTAGATTGTGTTAACACATGAAATGGGCCTAAATTCACTAATTGTTGAAGGCTTACCTTTCTTTGGCACCAAGGTGATCATAGAATGGTTCATCTGCTTAAGTAACCTCCCAGAAGAAAAGAACGACCTTTTTTTTTTTTTGGATGGTAAGCCAAAAAGTATATTAATAAAGAAAAAATGTACAATGGAGAACAGACACTAGAGAGGACTCTCAACAAAACACGGGAAGGGACAAGGCAGCTCCCATCTATGTGGGGAACCTGCCATAACAAGACCTACAAAAACCCTGATACGAGGGCATCATAGAAACAGGCTCAATTACAAGAGGCAAACAACTAAACTAGGAGCAAAAACTCCAACTATACTCTGAAAAGCCAATCCAGCCCCCAATCCCTCACTATATTCCTGTTTCTTGGTGTGTCCTTAACCATACAATCCTTGTTGTGGAGCCTGGCTTGGACATCTGCATAGATATGACTCAAAATGATTTCATGAGGTAGATAACTATTCTTGAAAATGCGCCTGTTTCGCTCCCTCCATATGTTATACACAGCTGCTCCAAGAGATACTCTAGCAATGGTTCGAATGGGATCAGATTTGACAAACCTTAATTGTGCCCATGCAATCCAGTCCGACCAGTTTCTATTCTGATACACAAAGCCATTTAAAGCTAACACTCTCTGCCATACTTGTTTGCTGAATTTACACTCAAAGAATAAGTGGTCGTGATTCTCATCAATAGCAATGACATCCTTGCCCACCACCTTCCATGACATCCTTGCCCACCACCTTCCATGATTTCTTGAAGAAACAAGCGGTAAATCCATCCGGCCCTGGTGCTTTATCATCCTTGAGCAAGAACATTGTCCGTTCTATCTCCTCATCCGTCACCAGCTGCTCCAACCTTCCTATCTGCTCAATGGATAATGTTCTTTGAAAAGCAACACGGACAGGCACTCTTGTAGCACCACGAACACCCAATAAATTCTTAAAATGCTCCACAATATAGCTTCGGATGTGCTCCTGGTTCACCAGCAATTGCCCCTCATCATTCACCAAAGTGATAATCTTGTTCAAGGACTGTCTCGCCTTAAGAGAGTTGAGAAAAAACTGAGTGTTTTGATCTCCCTCCTTCAACCATTGAATACGCGATTTCTGCCGGGTTTAAGCCTCCTCATCCCTAAGAAGGATGGATAACTCCATTCTCCACCTCCTCTCCAACGAGCCCAATGTGGGTTCATTGGGAAAAACCTGCAACTCCTTTTGGCACTGCACTAGCTTGTTCCTCACCTCATCCACTTTTGCTGAAATATGAGCAAACCGCTCCTGTCTACTCCATTCCTTCAAACGAGCTTTCGTCTTCCTCAGTTTGTGCACTAACTTAGACATTGCCGAACCCGATACGACATCACTCCATATTCCCTCAATCATTGGGAGAAATACCTCCTTCCCTGTCCAGAAGTTAAAAAACTTAAAGGGCCTATTATACTTCACATGGTCAAGGCACACCATTACCAACGAAGGGCAATGATCTGAGATGCCTGATGCTAAGAATTCCATCTCCGAAACAGTAAACTGGTGCAACCACTGCAAGTTAACAAATGATCTGTCAAGCTTACATGATATTCTGCTCATACCATCACTCATATTACTCCAGGTGTACACAAACCCCTTATACCCCATCTCCAGTAAAAAACACTCTTCAATACACCTATTAAATTCATTCACTGCAGCCCTATTGATTGGCCTTCCCCCAACCTTATCGGACTCCCTCCTAACACAATTAAAATCACCCACCAACAACCAAGGCTTGTCTGAAGTGAGACGCTTCAGATCCCTCCACAACATTCTTCTCTCACTTGCACTATTGTCCCCATACACAAACGAAATGAGGTAGTCCTTAGCTCAAACAACGATCTCCACATAGCAATGCACCACCTGATGTGACCCAAAGATTTTGGCCACCCTTACCACTGCCGGGTTGAAGCAAACCCAAATACGACCTTTAAGAGCTTGATCATAATTCTCAATCCACCCCCAATCCGGGCAAATACTGTTCTTGACATAATCGGCATTAACTCTCCTCACCTTAGTCTCCACCAAGCAAAGGATCCATAACTTCTGGTCACTCACCAACCTTTTCACTTCCCTCTGCTTGGAGGGGTCATTCAGACCCTAATATTCCATGCAGCTACTTTAAACATGAAAGGGTCTTGTTACCTTGACCCCCCCAGATACAATCTGAACCATTACCCACATCCAAGTTTTGCTTACCAGCCTCCCTCATGGCAATTTCGTCAACCAAGAGAGAGTCTCCTCCTGTTCTTCTTTCTTTGCCTTTTTGATGATGAACTACTAGCAGTGGTATGGATAAAATCTTCACTCAACGCTTGGAACTTATTAGCACAATCCCCCAGCTCAACTTGCCCATCACTGGTACTCCCATTCAGGTTTGGACTTTGGTGAACACTCGATCCAGTACCCATGGTAATCTCATTACCCACCCCTTCCGCAGGTAACTTCCCCACCACCGGGCTATCTGTCTCCACACACACCTCCTTACCGTTGGATATATATTTCCATTCATTGTTCATGATAGGTCCATTATCCCCGTCAATACAGACTACCCCATCAGATGTAATTCCAGATACAATACCAGCATCCTCAACATTAATAGTCTCCTCCTCCGATGAAGCTTGAGAGATTTCAGAGAGCGCTTCAAACACCCTTCCAGTCGGCTTCCATATCCTTGCTCGAACCCTGCCACATCTACTATCCGAATGGCCAAACACATCGCACAATGAACACCTCGCTGGTTTCCACCCATATTCCACACTAATCTCTGATGATAACAGATTGTCCTCCCCATATTCCATGTGTATCTTCTCCGGAAAGGAGCTACTGGTGTCGACCTCAACACACACACGAGCATAACCCAACTTCATTCTCCTCTCCGTCTGGTCATCAAGAAACAGAGGCTTGCCAACCCCCGCTAGCTATGAAGCTTAATCCATTAGGTGTCCACAACTCAAGAGGCACTTTGAACAATTTAATCCATATTGGAATACATGATAACTGAGCCCTCTCAAGTATCATATTCTGCTCCCATTCTCTAGTAACCAATAAACGACCCGCCATGTACCATGGTCCCTGCATCAACACCTTGTCTTTCACCTGCTGATCAACAAACTTAAACAAGAAGAACCCGTCTGCAATGGTCATAACCTCCACCTTGCCCCACATCTTTCCAGCCAAACTCCTTACCACATTGAAAGGTAAGCTTCTGTCCAGGAAATACCAGACCAAACACTCCTTCCAAAGCCGAGCGCCCTCATCCACCACATCCTTAGATGGGTACACCACCACCTTACCATCCACCACTACCGGGGAGTGATAAGTCAACCTAGTTCTTTGGTTACGAACGCTGCCAAACAGGTCAGCCCAGTTCTTTCCATTCGAATGCAAAGACGACCTTCGCTCCTCTCTTTGTGTTTTCTTTGTATGGTTGATTGCCTCATTAGCATGAGGCAAGGTTTGCTTTACCTTGTTTGGACGTCATTGTAGATATTTGTTTATTAATACAAACTTTGGACTTACCTTCCCAAAAAAAAAAAAAAACTTTAGCGTAAGGTGAGAGACCCGAGTCAAAGATTATTCTATGGCCGAATTTCTCAATGAGAGGCCCACAAGGTAGCCAAAAGTCATGCCATAACCATGTATCCTTACCATCCTTCACTTGGTGCCGAGTTAGAGTGCGGGCTGCTGTTCGTGCTTTGAGGACTTTCCTCCATGCCCAAGAGCAATTACTTGGGGTGTTGATGCTCCAAAAAACTCTGTCTCTGATAAGGTATTGCTTGACCCAGATTAACCATAGTGAGTTCTTCGAAGTTATGATGTCCCATATCCTTTTCATTACTACTGCCTTATTCCAAGTTTCATAGTTAAGGATGCCAAGACCTCCTTCAGATTTTGGTGAGCATACCTGCTGCCAATTCACAAGATAGATCTTTTTGCTCAAATCACTACCACCCCATAGGAATGAAGAGCAAAGCTGCGATATTCTTTTGATGATGCTCTTTGGGAGAATGAAGCATGTCATCCAATAGACTTGCATTGAGAATAGCACAGATTGGATGAGCTGAAGCCTAGCTGCGTAAGAGAGAAATTTCCCTCTCCAAGACTGAATTTTGCATTTGATTTTGAGGATTAGGTTTTCACAGTCCACTTGAGATAATTTCTTTGAGGTGAGCGGGAGGCCGAGGTATCTTACAGGTAAGGTGCCTTCTTAAAACTTGGTGGAGCTAAGAATAATTGCTTTTGTTGCCTCATCAACAGCACTGAAGAAAATTGCACTTTTGTTGTGATTGTACGTGAGTCCTGTGAAATTGTGTGCATGGTCTAGTGCCTTTATGATGGTTGTAACCGATTGCTGCTCCCCCTTGGTGAAAAGAAACAAATCGTCAGCAAAGTGTAGAATTGATAGTCCCAGATCAGCACATTTAGGATGATAACAGAAATCAGATTGGGTGCCTTTCTTAACAATTCCCACAAGCAGCTCCATCACCGTGACGAAGAGATAAGGGGACAGCGGGTCGCCTTGCCTTAGACCATTTGTCCCTTTGAAGAAGCCAACAGAGCTCCCGTTGAGGAGGATAGAGTACGAGGTAGAAGAGATGCATGATTCCACCCAGGAAATTAAGTTTTGGGGAAAGCGGAAGCACTGAAGAATTTTGGGAATAATCTCCAGCTTAACCGAGTCAAAAGCTTTTTGGAGGTCGATCTTGAGAGCACATCTCGGGGAACCTCTGTGGAGATGGTAGTTGTGAACAAGCTCATGGACTAGGAGGACATTATCTGCTATGCTTCGTCCGAGAATGAAAGCAGATTGGTTTATGCCCACGATATCATCCATCATAGCCTTCAATCTGTTTACAAGAATTTTAAAAATGCATTTGTACAATGTTCCAACACAGGAAATGGGTTTGAAGTTTGCCATAGTAGAGGGGTTAGTCACTTTAGGTATGAGTGTAATAAAAGAGTGGTTGCATTGCTTCAGAAGCTTAGAAGAGGAGAAGAAATCAGATATGGCGTCGAACACATCTTCTTCAACAATCTCCCATGAAGCTTTGAAGAATGATGGGGTATACCCGTTGGGTCCAGGAGCTTTATTGTCTTTCAAGCTGAAAGTGCATGCTTTTTTTTTTTTTTGGAAGGTAAGTCCAAAGTATATTAATAAAGAGAAATAATTACAATGACCGCTCAAGCCGCATCCCAATGACGCACAAAGAAAAGGCCACTAGGGCACAACACAACAAACTAGTGAAGACAGCAAGGCCACTAGGGCACAACATAACAAGGCCATTAGGGCACAACACAACAAACTATAAAAGACACAAGACCACAAAGTGGCAAGGAGAAACTAGTGCAAAACTCCTAAGCAAACTTCCAGTTGAGGCCCCAGTTATCAACAACCTGTCTAGTCCTTGGGGTGTCCTTTATGCAATGATCCATATCAGAAAGCCTAGCTTGCACAGCCCATCGAATATGGTGGAGAACATCTTGTGGAGGTAGATAGTTGTTTTTAAAGACTCTTCTATTCCTTTCACTCCAAATCAAGTACACTACCGCTGCAAGAGACACTTTAAAAATGGGGGATAATGGGTTTGTGTGAGTAAAATGGCTTGAAGCCCATTCCACCGTTTCATTCCATGGTTTAACTTGATTGGTGAAGCCATTCCACAACAATACCTGCTGCCAAAGTTTACTGCTGTATGGGCACTCAAAGTATAAGTGATTAGAGTCCTCATCATGTCCTCTACATAGGACACATGTACATTGTTGAACAAGACCCCATTTGGCAAGCCTGACCTTGGTTAGTAATCTTTGGTGCAACAACATCCATAGAATGAAGGAGAATATAGGGATATAAGAAGAATGCCATACCAGATGGTACCAAGTGACAGTGGGTCTGATGGCGTCCAATGCTTTGTAGGTTGATCTAACATCAAATGCCCCAGATTTTGATGGTACCCAAGTGAGGACATCCTCCCAACTACTATCCAAATGTGGTAGCTCTAGTAGCCTACTCCATATCTCCATGAGGTCGATAGATAGCGCCGCAGGGACATCCCAATGACCATCATGAATGATCACTTCCACCCGGTCATGTTTAAGAAGTCCTGCATCATAAATGATCCTGTTTCCATACTTTGCAGCAAGGGGACCATCAGGGTGCCAATTGTCATACCACAAGAGAGTTTTCTTACCATTGTAGACCCTGAACTTGATCAGCCTAGCAGCCTCTGTCCTTGCTTTCAAGATCTTCTTCCATGCCCAGGATCCCCCTGGAGGGATATTCATAGCCCAAAAAATATGTTGCCTGATAAGGTGCTTCGTAGCCCACTTAACCCACAGGTGTGGGGTTTGGTTGGCAATGAGCCACACATATCTGACAATAGCACTTTTCTTCCAAAGCCGGATGTTAAACAAGCCCAATCCCCCTTCGTCTTTTGGAGTGCATGCAGAATCCCAACTAATTGGGATAATTTTCTTTTTACTAAGATCAGGTCCTGCCCATAAGAATCTGTTGCAAATTGTGTTAAGCTCCTTGATCACTCTCTTAGGGAGGATAAATGCTGAAAGCCAGTATACTTTGATAGAAAAAAGGACCGATTTAACAAGAAGCAACCTGCCTGCATAGGATAAGCATCTCCCTTTCCAAGATTGGGCTTTAGCCTTAACATGGTTTATGAGTGGCTCACAGTCCCTCTTTGATAGCTTAGTAGAGACAAGGGGTAACCCAAGATATTTCATAGGTAACGTGGCCTCCTAGAACCCAGTTATTTGAGCAAGGGAGCTTCTCAGAGAATTATCAACTCCACTCACAAAAATACAGCTTTTTTCCTTGTTAACCTGAAGACCTGAAACTAGCTCAAAATGTTGCAAGGCTGATGTGAGG
Organism: Buxus sempervirens; assembly: GCA_947561395.2. Lineage (NCBI taxonomy): Eukaryota > Viridiplantae > Streptophyta > Magnoliopsida > Buxales > Buxaceae > Buxus > Buxus sempervirens. The sequence goes on along the minus strand of OX387190.1, from coordinate 7,266,863 downwards.
CATCCCACAGATACAGGATCACCATGGGCAAAGAGGAATAAGTCATCCGCAAAGCAAAGGATTTTGGTGTTGGTATCTCGACACCTTTAGTGATGTCTAAATCCTTGGACAGTGCTTCTCTCCAATATCAGGTAGAACAATTCCATGATTAGAACAAAAATATAGGGAGAGATTGGGTCACCCTGCCGAATACCCCTCTTGCTTTGGAAGAAGCCCACCATGTTTCCATTTATCATGAGAGAGAAGGAGGGAGTTGAAACACATTCCATAATCCAAGCAATAAACCTGGGTGGAAAATTCATACCTTTGAGAGTTGCTGCAATACTACTCCAAGCCACAGTATCAAATGCTTTCCTTAAGTCAACTTTTAGAGCACAATTCTGGTGTGGCCGCTTCAAGTGGTAGGAATGAAGAAGCTCATGAGAGAGAAGGATGTTGTCTGCTATACTCCTTCCTGGAATAAAAGCAGATTGATAGTCTCCTACGAGTTCAGCGATCACATTCTTCATTCTGTTGGCCATGATTTTAGAGATGCATTTGTACAATGTGTTAACACACGAGATTGGTCTAAAATCCCCCACCTTAGATGGATTCACACCTTTCGAAACCAAGGTAATTGCTGTTGCATTAACCTGCTTCAGTAATTTACATGATTGAAAGAAGCTCTTAATGGCATTGATGCAGTCGTTTCCCACAATGTCCCAAGCCTTTTTGAAGAAAAGTGCATGCTTGATTTCCTCTTTGGTAACTTGCTTGCTTAGTTCAGTTGCTTGCACATCAGATAGTCTTCCCTGGAGGAATTGATGGATGTCGGAGGATAGAAGGTCATCCCTTGCTGGTTTGCTACCCAAGAGTGCTTTAAAGTGCTTGTTAAATAATCTCTTAACTTCCTCAGGCTGTGTTATTTTCTCCCCAAGGTCATTATATATGCTGTTAATTTTGTTGAAAGCCCTCCTGCTATTGATCGAGTGGTGGAAAAAAGTGGAGTTGTTATCGCCAGCACGAAGCCATTTTATCCTGGATTTTTGTCTGAGTTGCTCCTCTTGAATGCGAGATAGCCTTGCAATCTTATGTCTTAGCTCCCTTTCTCTCTTAGCAAGCACTGAGTCAGCTGGGCTTGAGTCAAGAGACTTCTGACATTGCTGCAATTCAGATTGTAAGCCTATCATATTACCATTGATATTGAGGAATTTCTGCCTGCTCCATAATTTTAACTTAGCCTTGAGGGTCTTGAGCTTGCTCATCAATCTGAACATTGGAGTCCCATTGATAGTGGTGGACCATTCATCCTTCACAATCTGCAAAAAATCGTCCTCCTTTACCCAATTGTTGAAAAACCTGAATGGTTTTGGACCTTTAAGCTCCTTGTTGCCAATAGATATTAAGCATGGACTATGATCTGAAATGCCAGGTTGCATGAAGTCAGCTTCTGAGTCTAAGAACTGTTGAAACCATTCCTGGTTGACAAGGACATGATCAAGTTTGCAAGCAATCCTTCCTGGGCCAGTGCTGCTATTGCTCCAAGATAGATAGTTTCCCTTGTATTTAAGCTCAGATAAGAAGGCCGCATCAATGAAGTTATTGAAATCCTGTGTCATTGAGGGGTTCGGCAATTTCCCACCATACTTCTCTTGAGAACTTCTAACACAATTGAAGTCTCCAACCAATAGCCAAGGGCCAGAGTTTTGGCATTGTAACAAGTCCACCCAAAGTTGCTTCCTTAATAAGTAGTCGTTGTGGCCATAGACAAAAGAGATGTTGAATTTTTGTACTTGATTCCACTGAACATGACAATGCACAAGTTGGTCTGTAGAAAAAATGGTGCTAACAGTGACTACTGCTGGATTCCAGCAAACAAGAATTCTGCCTTTGAGTGCCGAATGGTAATTGTCTATACAGTTCCACTGAGGGCATATGTGTGCTACAGTATTTTGTTTGTTGACTTGCCTCACTTTGGTTTCCAGGATTCCCATGATACAAATTTGGTTGTCATTAATGAAATCTCGACAAGCTTTTTGTTTTGCAGGGTCATTTAGACCTCGGATGTTCCAGAAGGCTATATTAATCATGTTGGGGAGGAGAAGAACAGCCCAGACCATGAATCTCATTATGCTTGGTTTTTGCAACTCTCATAGCAAGTTCATTGACCAGAAGCTTCTTCTTTTGCTTTTTTCTCTTCTTCTTTGAGTTAGTGGTTTCATCTTGGTTCGATTGAAGCTAGGAGTTATCCGAAAGAAGATTAAACCCATTTGGGGTAGTAATGTCCGCAGCTTCAGGCAAGCAACAGGCCAAAGGCTCAGGTGTATTAACAACATCAGGGGTAGCCTCACAAGCTTCTACACCTGATACCTCAACAACCGTGATTGATGTTTGATCAAGATTATGCGCATGGGCCAGTGTCATCTCTTTGCAATCAGAATGACCTGCTTCCAAAACAATGGAATCGGATGGGGTGGTGGTGTTTGGAACAATGGTTTCATTGTGAGACATTGGGGCAGCATCAAAGACTTCCACATCTAAAACCTCAGCGACAGGTGGGGGGTCGGACATAGAACCCTTGCCCTTAGCCTTCACTACTTGCCAAACTGATTTAGAGGAATCAGGATTCATGGGTTGAGATTGGTGGTTGCTTCGAGGGGGGGTTTCGTGGGCAGAAAATTTTTTTGTTTTGGAAATTAAGTAAGTTCCATTAATAGAAAAGAAAGATAGGAGATATGTACAATCAAGGCAATGCCCACAAGGAGATTATACTAAGTCTCCAACTAGCTAAAAACAAAAAACCTACTCAGTGTTGTAACATGATTGCAAGAAAGACCAATGAAGGTCCCAATTGTTAACAATTTGCCTGTTCAAACTTGAGTCTTGGAGAACCACTTTGTCAAGCCCACACTTGAGCTGTATCTCAAATTTTATTTGGTGAAGGATCCAATCATGTGGGTGATAACTGTTTTTGAAGATACACATGTTCCTTTCAGCCCATATGTTGTATATTGCAGCCCCCAGGGAAAGCTTGAACAAGTAGTTAGTTTTTGTAGATGCCACGAAACCATTCGAAGCCCAATCAACCAAATCACTCCACGCCCTATTGATTCTAGTGATACAAGAAAGCCTTAAAAGACCTTCCCATATGTGGCGGCTGAACTCACATTCAAAGAATAGGTGCTGGTGTGATTCTCCATGAAGTCGGCACAACACACATACAATATCTTGGGTGACTCTAAGCCTTGATAGCTTGTCTCTTGTCAATAGCCTTTCATGAAAGGCCATCCATGAAATGAAGGAATGCTTTGGTATATTACCTAGAAACCATATCAATCTCATCCATCTAACCTTAGGCCGAGGAGTGTCAAGTGAGTTGTATGCACTCTTGATATCACATGAATCAGAGTTTGATGGAGCCCAAATAGTCTTGTCTTCACAGCTACTATCTGGTTTTGGTAACTCATGGAGTCTACCCCACACTTCAAGCAAATCGGCTGAAATGGATAGAGGTATGTCCCAATCATCATCTTCAATAATTGCCGAGACCTTTGCATCAAGGGGGAGACCTGAATCATATGCCAATCTTTGGCCATACCGATGGAGGAGGGGGCCTTGTGGATGCCAGTTGTCATACCAAAGGGAGGTTGAGTCTCCATTGTAGATTCGTGGGCAGAACTTGCTTGCATGTCCGAAGGAGCTATAGCTCACACAACTTGGAGGACTCCATGGGTATTCCACTCTTATTTCTTCGAATGAATCGCCCATATTCAGGAGCAAGGTAGCCGGGAAGGAACAGTTGGGGTCGATTTCCACACAAACCCTGGCAAACGATAGCCTTTGGTGATATTCTGTTGCTTCATCCATGAACAGAGGTCGCCCAACCCCACTAGCTATGTAGCTCATGCCTTTGGGAGACCAATACTCAGTGGGAACATTGAAGAGTTTTATCCATATCGGCAGTTTGTTGAGTTCTTCCCTCTTTAGAGTCATCTTAGGTTCCCACTTCTTGAGGATTAGAAGCTTCCCAGCAACGTCCCATGGGCTGTTATCCAAAGCAATTTCCATTGACTGAGCATTCTCAAATTTGAAGAAGAAGAAGCCACTTTGTGTGGCAGAGAGATGGACTTGGCTGAGCTTCCCCCAAGCTTTGAGAACGAAGTTTTTAACCAAGTGGAACGGCATCTTCTTGTCGATGAAGTGCCCAACCAGACAATGGCGCCAAGCCTTGCTTCCTTCCGCGGCTATTTCTGGTGGAGGAGAAACACAAATCCTTCCATTATCGGATGATGGTTCAAAAAAATCGAGCCGGGTTTGGGTCTTGCCCTCATTGAAAAGCCCGCACCAAGATGGGTTATGAGGAGCCCGCGCATTTTCGAAATTTGAATTGGTGGGCCCTGGATGAGGTGCATGCTTCCCAGAGGTGGGAAGCATGTCTCTGCAAGATCGGCCATGGCGATCAACACCTTGGCCCTTGAGGGACGAAGCTGCCCCTACTGCCGCCAGTGGGAAGCCGGCAAACCACGAACCACGAACCAGAACAGGAGTCTTGATCTCAGAACCAGAAAACTTCCCCACGAATGCCACGAGCCAAAACAGGAGACTTGATCTCAAAACCAGAAAAAATCCCCGCGAACGCCACGAACAAGGAACCCCAAGAGCCTTACTCCCGAACACCGCGTACGCCGACACCCCTCTGCCCACGAACGAACCACAAACCAGAAGACTGAAGAGCAGGAGACTTGATCTCGAACGCCAGAACCACAAGAAACTCAAGAACCAGCACGAGCCAGGAGATGACGACCACGAACCAACACGAACCAGGGGAGGACGACCACGAACAGAACCAGGAGATGACAACCACGAACAGGAGACGAACGAACGTGAACACGAACGAATGCGAACGAACGAACCCGAACGAACGCAAACACGAACGAACACGATTTGCTCGTGGTGAGTTACTGAGTTGCTCGTGGGAGTTGCTGTGGCCGTGGTGAGTGCTCGTGGTGAGCTGTTGTGGCCGTGGTGAGTTGCAGCAAGGCAAGGCGGACAAGGCGCTGGGTCCGGATGGATTTACTGCCAAGTTTTTTAAATCGGCATGGCAAATACTAGGCAACGATGTATCTAAACCTGTGGATGAAATTTTCCAGCTCTCTTGTACTTCCTTTCCAATTTAGCTTTGGACCCCCCCCCCCCCCCCCAAGGTTTCCTTGTAGTGTTGCTCAAATCTAACCTTAATCCTGTCCCAGTCAATGACTTTGGTGCCATCCTCCTCATATAAACTAACAATTATGTTATTCTCCTGCCTCCCTACCAAAGACTTGAAGAAGAATTCAGTGTTTGCATCACCTTCTTTAAGCCATTGGATGCGAGATTTCTGTCTCAACTGAGCTTCAACATTCCTGGATTTCTTTGCAAGCTTGGTCCTAAGCTCACTCTCATTCCTTAGCAGCTCCTGATTTAAAGGTTCAGCAAATAACTTCGTTTGACAGTCCTGGAGTTGTAAACTACACTCATAAACCTGAGCTTCCAGATTCTGAAATTTACCTCTGCTCCATTCCTTTAGCTTCTTACATAAGCAATACATACGGTGTCCCTCCACGTGGATGCCCCATGCCTCCTTCACAATATCAATGAACTCACTGTGTTCAGTCCAGAAATTGAAAAACTTGAACGGTCTTGGACCTTTGGATATAGAATTAGTAACCGAAATTACAGCCGGGCTGTGGTCAAATATATTTGGAGCAAGGAAATCCACCTCTGAACCTGCAAATTGGTGTAACCAAGCATGATTAACCATAACTCTATCCAACTTACATTGTATTCTTCTATTACCCTCTGACCTGTTGCTCCACATGTATATAAAACCTTTACTTTTCAATTCAAGAAGCATACAGTCATCGATGAATCTGTTGAAGTCCATAACAGCAGCATCATGGATTGGTCTTCCCCCTACTTTCTCAGTCGAGTTCCTTACACAATTGAAGTCACCTACTACAATCCAAGGCCAATTCAGTATAAGAGCTTTCAGATCATGCCACAAAGTTTTCCGAAGATCGAATCCATTAGCACCATACACAAATGAGGCCATACAATGCTAGTCACTTGCCTTGAGATTAACTTGACAATGGATGACCTGATCAGAACTGAAAATTTTCTTAATATCAATTGCAATCGGGTTCCAACATACCCAAACTCTACCTTTTAAAGCACATGAATAGTTATCAATAGAATTCCACCTAGGACAAATGGATGAGAGAATTAAGTTTTTGTTAATTTGCCGCACCTTTGTTTCTATAAGGCAAACCACATTCAGGTTATATCTGTGAATTAAATCCTTCACTTCATATCTTTTTGCGGGATCATTCAACCCCCTGATGTTCCAAACCCCCCACTTAATCATGGATCTTAATTGGTTTGTTTTTCATCTTCTGCATAGCAGAAATCTCAGCTGGTGGAGATGTATGAGAGAATCCTCCTCCATCAAGCACCTCAAGGAGCCTCAAGCACCCCAAACCTCCTCCTCCTCCTCCTCCTCCATCAAGAACCTCCATTGAACCTCCTCCTCCATCTCCATTGAACCTCCATCTCCACCTCCATCTCCATTGAACCTCCATCTCCACCTCCATTGAACCTCCATCTCCACCTCCATCTCCATAACCACCTCCACTGTACCTCCTTCTCCACCTTGTGGTCGTCATTCGTGAGGTAGTGAAGGTACTGTTCATGACCAAGTTGAACAAGTTGAGCAAGTTCGTGGCTGTGGGTTTCAGTAGTTCTATTCGTGGCCGGGGGTTCCTGTTCGTGGAGGGCTCATTAGGACTGTGGGTTTCAGTTCGTGGTCGTGGTCGTGAGCTTTTCAGCAGCAGTGGGTTTCAGTTCGTGGTCGTGAGCTTTCAGTTGGTGGCCGTGTATTTTCAGTTGCTGTGGGTTTCTGTTCGTGGCCGCGGGATTCTGTTCAGCTGTAGTGGGTTTCTGTTCACGGCCGTGGGTTTCTGTTCGCGGTTGCATGGTTTCGCCCCTGGTTGCTGCGGTGCTTCACTGATTATCGGGAAGCGTCGGAACTTGCTGGTCTGCGCTTTGGTTCTAGTTTGGCAGGTGGTTTGTTCGGGTTGTGCAAGCATTGGGCTCTGGTTCGGGATTGCGCTCGCCGGTATCGTGTGGTTTGTTTAGGAGTTCTGCCAGCGTGCGGAGCCTCTGTTCCGAGTTGTGCCTGTGTTCGAGTTGGCGTCCCGTCTGATTGGTTCGGCTTGCGGAGTTCTTCGTGGGGATTTGGCTCCGTTTCGTGAAGTTTGGGTAGATTATAGTTTTGTGAAGGTTATCGTTTGGGCAGATTATCGTTTCGTGAAGTTTGGGCAGATTATCGCTTTTCAGTTTGGGCAGATTACCGTTTTGTGAAGGTTATCGTTTGCGGTGATTATCATTTGTGGAGGCTATTGTTTATAAAGCTTCTGGCTCGTGGTTGGGTTGTGGGTGCTTCTTGCTGTACTCGGATTGGTTGTGGGTGACCCCATCGATGGCGTTTCTGAACCTTATATGAGATGGTTTCTCTGCTGCCTTCTTCTGGTCGGCCTGCCGAGCCGACTAGTGTGCCGGCACCTGCTCCGGCAGGCGTGTCAATTAATCAGCACGTTGTTGACGAGCCGATCATTAGCCATGTTTCTGATCGCCGATCTTCTTTCAATATGTTCCCGCCATTGTGTTCTTCTCCTGCTAGCGCTAACTTGGGTCAGTGTTCCAGCGGAACCACAGCTGATCAGTTCGGCTCTGTATTGCAGGAGCATTGCAGCGTCCCAGAACCTTGTTTGGGAGGCACATCTGTTCAACAGGTTGCACCGTGTTCGAGCCATACTAAGAAAGGAAAGTCCTGGTCAGATCTTTTCCATTCCGAGATTTCTGATAAAGCTAAATTATCGTTTTTTGCCCCAAGGATTGTTGACGGCAAAGTAATGGTTTCTCCTCCTCTAGAGGTTATTAATCAAGGTATTGACGTTTGGAAGGGCTGTCTTATTGGGTATTTCTTGGACAGAGGCCTTCCTCTGAATGTTATCAAAAGCTTGGCTCTTAAGATGTGGGCGAAAGTGGACATTTTTAGCATCGATAATGGCTTCTTTGTCCTGAGATTTTCGTCATCCTCAGTCAGAGACAAGGTACTCCACCAGGGTCCCTGGTACATGTCTGGTCGTCTGATGGTCTTCAAAGAATGGGATCCAAATCTCTTGCTCGAAAAATCCCAACTATCTAAGGTTCCAATATGGGTGAAGTTGTTCAACGTTCCTCTTGAATTTTGGACACCTATGGGGTTAAGCTTCATTGCTAGCGGCATTGGTAAACCGCTGTATCTTGATGAGATGACAGAAAAACGTTCCAAGCTGAGCTTCGCTCGCGTCTGTGTCGAAGTGGATACCCAGTGCACCTTCCCAGATAAAATATACGTGCAACATGGAATTGAGAATGCTACCTCAGTCATTCGTACTGAGTTTGGTTGGAAACCTATCAAATGCAAGGTTTGTGATGTCTTTGGACACTCTGAAACTAGATGCTCTAAGGTAAGGGCTAGGGAGTGGAGGCCAACAGGAAGACGTTTCTCATCTATTCTTGATATCTCAGAACTTCCGGATGGAATTATTGTTGAAGGGAACACTCAGGAGCAGGCCGAGCCTCTTATTCTTCCTTCTGATCATGGTATAGATACCAACCAACCGCAGTTGGAGAAACCCGTTGAGAACGAGCATGTTGGGGCGGGTGAGCTCGTGCATGTGGACAAGGCTATTGAATCAGTTGCGGGTGTTGAATCAGTTGAGCAAGTTGGGGCTGTTGAGCTCGTGCATGTGGACAAGGCTGTTGAGAACATGCATGTTAGGGCAGTTGAGAGTGAGCCTGTTGGGGCAGCTGAGAACGAGCCTGATGAGAACGAGCAAGTAGGGGCTGTTGAAACGGGCCACATTGAATCAGACTATCGTGTTGGGGCAGTTGGAATTATGGAACCTGTGGAACACGTTGAAGCTAATGTGCATGTCGAGGCCTCCAGTCTTGAATGGACAAGTGTATCCAAAGGTCAGCATGTAGCATCGATGAATATCAATGACCATTCACCTATTCCGATGCATGCAACTTTGGATCATGCGACCCAGGCCCGACAAGCTGGTATTGGGATGAGTCCCAACCAGTTTGAACTCTTGAACGAGATGCCAAATTTGTACATGAGCCCTAATTCTCTATCAAAAAAGCAGCGTAAGAAAGCTAAGTAGCTACTGCTGGTGGACGCGATTGCAATGAAGGAGGCCAAGAACGCAAAAGCAAACTTCTCTCTCTCTTCCAAATCAGGTGTTTCCTATAGTAGTCCCAACACTCTTCTGCCCCCCCCCCCCCCCCCCATGATCAAGTTTGCAACATGGAACATTAGGGGTCTTAATGACCCCTCTAAGCAACAAGAAGTTATTAATCTCTTAGCTTCTCAAAGGCTTAACATGCTATGTCTTGTGGAGACGAAAGTTCGAATAGTCAATGCTGACTATGTTCAAAGGTTAATATGCCCAACTTGGACCTGTATTACAAACTATGATCATGCACTGAAAGGGCGTATTTGGCATTGCTATGACCCCTTGGCTATTTCTGTTCGGAAAGTTTTTGAATCACACCAACTTATTCATTGTTGGGTTGAGTTCGTGGCCACTGGCAAAACTTCTTACTTATCCTTCGTCTATGGGGATAATGATGCCATGGTTCGGAGGGATCTTTGGTGAAGCTTGCGCCTCTGTTCTGTGGATAGTCCTTTGTTACTGATTGGGGATTTTAATTGTGTTAGAAAGACTTCTGAAAAAGTTGGAGGTAAGAAAATAAACATGGTTGCTACTCAGGACTTCAACTCATGCATCAGTGACTGCTTTCTGATTGAAATGAACTTCAAAGGCTTCGTGCACACTTGGAGCAACATGAGTGCCGGTCAAAGGCGTATTTCTTGCAAATTGGATCGTGTTCTCGTTAATATTGCTTGGATCAATCAATTCAACCACTCTGAGATTGATTTTTTACCTCCTGGAATCTCTGACCACAGTCCTGTTCTTGTTTCAGTTGACCCACTTATGCTGAAAAGCAATAGACCTTTCAAGTTTTTTAACTTCTGTACCTCCAATGATGACTTCCTACCTTTGGTCGCTGACATATGGAGATTGCCGATTGCTGGTAAACCCATGTTTCAACTTAGCTCCAAGCTTAAGAAGTTAAAATTCAGTTTGAAAGAATGGAGTAGGCAGAAACAATTTGCCCAAGCTTCAATCAAAGTTGTGGATGTTCGGGACAAACTTGAGCTTTGTCAGAAGGCTCTGCATACTAACCCTTCAGATACTCACCTCTCCTCTATGGAAGGGAAGCTCAGAAAGGACCTGGCAGGTCTCTTGCGAGTTGAGGAAGCTCAATACAGGCAGAAATCCAGAATTCAGTGGATGAAAGAAGGTGATCAGAGTACTAAGTTTTTCTTTAATTCTGTTATTTTCAGGCGTTCCTACAACTCCATATCCAAACTGATGGACAATAATGGAAGGGAGATTACTGACCAAGCACAGATAAGGCAGCACATTGTATCTCACTTTTCTAGTTTGTTGGGTGAGAAGGATGGGTCCCTTGAGCCCTTTGAGGCTAATTTTGACCGGTTTCTTAGCCATGATCAGATTCAAATGTTGCAAGCTGTCGTTACGGACGATGAGATCAAGACCACAATGTTCTCACTTAAGGATGAGAAGGCCCCTGGCCCTGATGGCTTCACCCCTGCATTCTTCAAGAAAGCTTGGGACCTTGTTGGGAAAGATGTCACAGATGCCATTAAGTCCTTCTTCTACTCAGGAAGGCTTCTGAAGCAGGTGAATCACTCCATTATTAGTCTCGTTCCTAAGAAGGGTAAGCCTTCAACGATTTCTGATTTTCGGCCTATTTCATGTGTTAACACCATCTACAAATGCATTTCAAAGATCTTGGCTAACAGGATGAAATCTGTAATTGCTCCCTTGGTTGGCATGCACCAGTCGGCCTTCATTCCCGATAGAAGGATGGCGGACAATATCCTGTTAACCCATGAGTTATTCAGAAACTACCATCTCAATAAAGGCACTCCCAAGTGCGCCCTCAAGATTGATATTAAGAAAGCCTTTGATTCTATTGATTGGCATTGCGTTGAAGTGGTCCTCAAAGGTTTCAAGTTTCCTCCTCAGTTCATCTCTTGGGTCATGGAATGTGTCTCTACAGCTTCCTTTTCGGTTATGATTAATGGTAGTATGGAAGGTTTCTTCAAGGGGGTAAGGGCCTCAGACAAGGTGATCCTATTTCTCCATACTTATTTGTCCTTGTTATGGAGCTGTTTGACAAGGTTTTGAAGGATAAGACTGCTGTGAATTTCCGGCCCCATCCCAAATGCATTGAGCCGTCTATCAAGCAACTGTGTTTCGCTGACGACTTGTTCATATTCTCTCATGGGGACATTAACTCCATTAATTGTGTCTCCACAGCTCTTACAATATTTGGCAGGTTATCAGGCTTGATTGTTAATAAGGAGAAAAGTGCTGTGTTCATGGCAAGCATTACTGATGGTGTAAAGTGTGGAATTTTGCGGATTCTGGGTTTCAAGGAAGGTCATATACCTGTAAAGTATTTGGGGTTGCCTCTCATCTCTACTCGTTTGACTGCTAGTGATTGTGAGCCTCTTCTCCAAAAGCTTACAACCCGTACTCAGTCCTGGCAAGGTAGGCATTTGTCATATGCAGGGCGCCTACTGCTGGTTAAGTCAGTCCTGTTCTCCATTGCGGTTTATTGGATGTCTGTTATCATTCTTCCCAAGGAAGTAATCTACAAGATGGAGAAAATTTGTAGGCACTTCTTATGGTCTGGAACTGCCCAAGATGCTAAGATCTCTAAGGTTAGATGGGATCATGTCTGTTCGCCTATTGACCAAGGAGGTTTGGGGGTCTTCAATCTCCACCTATGGAATAAGTGTGCCGTGTTAAGACAAGCATGGCTTGTGGGAAGCAAGGCTGCCAATCTTTGGGTTTCCTGGGTTAATAGCAATCTTCTCCGTGGAAGAAACTTTTGGACTGTACCAATCCCTTCCACGGCTTCTTGGGTGTGGAGAAAAACTCTTAAGCAAATAGATACTGTGTCCAGTTATACAAAGCACATAATCAACAACGGGAGAAATACATCAATCTGGTATGATCATTGGCATCCTCTTGGTCCTTTAGCTGCAAGATTTGGCAGGAGATTGATCTATGATTCAGGGTATCCAGACGATGCTTTGGTTCAAGACCTTATCAACAATGATGAATGGGATTCCCCCATTGCTACTTCCTTGGACCTGATTGACGTTTGGGCAAGGCTTCAGGATCTGCCAAGGCCTAATCCAGACATTGAAGACAGGGTCATTTGGACCCTCTCACACACTGGACTGTTCAGTATTAGTGCCACCTACAAAGCTTTAGAAGCTAGCCGACCATCTCTACCTTGGGCCAGGTTAGTCTGGTTTTCCTGCAATATTCCCAGGCATGCGTTTGTGACATGGCTTGCCATAAGAAGTGCGCTCCTCACTAAGGACAGACTTCTCAGATGGGGTACCATTCAAAAGGCGGTGTGTGTGCTTTGCCGTAAAGGTAATGAATCAATCTCCCATCTTTTCTTCCAACGCGACTACAGTTCTCATATTTGGAGATTTCTCTTGAACAAGAATGGTCTTGCTGCCTCTACCCTCATTCCTTCTTGGAACCTCATTGTTGAAGCTGGTACGTCATGGTGTACCAAATCCACTCTTCACCTCTTAAGAAGGCTTTCTTTGTCTGCTGCTGTGTACCACATATGGTGTGAGAGGAACCGAAGAGTCTTTAAGAACTCGGCCTTGCCTGAAGAAGAGGTGTGTAAGTTTATTACACAGGACATCTCATATAGACTTGCTGGTCGTCAGTTTGTCCTCAGTGACAATGCTTATCATAGGCAGATCATCCTGAACTGGGACCTTAAATGTAACTTCATTTAATGCTGGGCTTTGACTTCTTTAGTTAGCTTGACTGTATCATGTATCATGTTTTCTAGTAAGGTGCTGATTGCTCCTTACATTGTTCGGTGGGTATGCCCACTCATTGCTTGTACATGCTCTTCTCTTGCTTTTTCTTCTTGAATGGAATCTTTCTTACTTTCCAAAAAAAAAAAAAAGAATCTCAGCTTCTCTAGAATAGGCTTTCCCTTTGGCTTCCTTCATTGCAATTTCATCCACGATAATACCTTTTTTCTTCTTTTTCCTTCACTGCCTGAGGACTCAACCACCTCCTCACTAGTGTGATTCTCCAGAACTGAAAATCTACTTGGACTTTCAATCCTTGATAGACTTTCTTGGCATAGACTAGCAGCTGCTAGTACAGTATTAGACTGGATTTGTACCCCTTCATTCTCCACTGCATTATCCACAGCAAGCGCCTCCGCGCATTCGTCCACACTATGTTCTGTAGTTGCCATATCCATTGTAGGTTCCTTTGTCATTGTTCCTTCTAGTTCATAATTTTGCGGTTGGTGCACTTCCATTCCTTCATCCACACACCTAAGCTCGACTGATTGGGCACCAGAAGCCTGGTTCACATGCTCAGAAACTGAGGAGCTTAGATCAGCAGCCATCTCCACCTGCTTCCCTGTTGGTTTCCATATTGGGGGGGGGGGGGCCTTAGGACACTTTGCTAATCCATGTCCGAACACCTTGCAATTTGTGCAACATAGGGGCTTCCACAGGTACTCCACTTCGATTTCCAACACCTTCTCTGTAGCCTTAAGAAGTAGCTTTCCAGGTAGCTCACATCCAGCTTCAATTTCAACACACACCTTAGCATAACTGATACGAGCCTCTTCTCTGTGTTTTCATCCATAAACAATGGAACTCCTACAGCACTAGAAATATGGCTAATTCCTTTAACAGTCCAGAATTCTAAAGGAATATTAAATATCTTGATCCAGATAGGGATTTTCTTGAGATCAGACTTGATAAATTGCATTCCAGGTTGCCACTCCTTCAACACCATTAGCCGTCCTCCTATATGCCAAGGGCCTGCCTCAAGCACCTTTTGCTTCATCTGGACATCAGAGAACCTGAATATGAAAAACCCTTCATCATTTATACTAGTTTCAATAGAGCTGCCCCAGATCTTCCCCACAATCGATTTGACCACAGCAAAAGGCACTTTCCTATCAACAAAGTGGCCAACAAGGCATCCCTCCCAAGACTTTATGCCTTCTTCCACCACCTCCGAAGGAGGAGAAATCACCGGGACTCCATCAGCAAAAGATGGAGCAAAGAACTCTAACTTCGATCTGGAGAATGCCGGATCTCCAAATAACTTATTCCACTGTCTAGTAGAAGAAAGGCCGGTTTTGGCTGCAAGTGTATTTGCAGGTTTACCCCCCTGCAGAAAGTCGTTCCCGCTCCTCACCTTTGAACCACTCAGGTTTAAATTTTGATTTAAGTCGGGGTTGGGCGCATTAGCAAATCCGGGACCCGGGTGCGATAAAGCATTGTCGCTACGACCCGACTGAGCAATTGGCGGAAAAATTCGTATTTGAAAAGTTGATACCAGACATGGTATTGATAGAAGCAAACCCGGATTTGAAAACCACCTATATGCCCATCACGATCGAAGGCCCAACTGAAACTAGGGATCAACGAGCACTTTCTACAGCCAACTACTGCAAAGGCACACCTCACCGAACTCCAACAACGGCAGACACTCACAACAACCCTAGACACCACAAACACCTTCACAACTATTTCCAGAAGCTTACAGGTGAACAAACTTCACCTGCCCGAACCTTGGTGACTGCCTGAGAACGAGAATGCCGATAAGTGAGCTTCGATTGGAGACACCTCCAAACCACCTTCACTCACTTCCAAACACCCTCCGAACACCTTCACGCCTGCAGGGGACACTTGGTCACCGGCTCCTTGCTCCTTGCTCGTGAATGCTCACCTTGCTTACCTTTCTCACCTTGCTCACGAACGCTCACCTTGACAAACTACCTTCAGGTGAAGAACGTTCGCCTTGACTCACTTCCGAACACCTACACTCCTGCAGGGGACACTTGGTCACCGGCGATAGCCGGCGAACGAGAGTCTGAAATGCCTACACGAACGCTCACCTTGCTTGACCACTTTGAGTGCATGCATGTGTATATGCAACCCCTATGGCCATGCTCCCCTTCCCCCTTTAGTATGCTACTGTTTTGTGCCTTAACTTGTCCCCCTTAACCCCTTTTAGTTTGCTGTATTGTGTGTTTACATTGCTCCCCATCCAGCCACTGTTGTGCCCCCCATGGCTTGCTGTTTTGGGGCCATTAAGGTGCTCCTCCACCCCACCAAAACACCCTGTCAGCACCCCATTTTTTCACCATAGAATTCCCTAAGAAGCATATCTTAAACCGGCATATATGTGGGCACGTAAATTGAGGTTTTATAGAGGACCTGTCTTTTTGAAATAACAAGCCCATATTAAAGAGAATTCTAAGCCGATTCCAATACACCAAACCGTGCTCAAATCGGATCTCAAACGGCTAAGTTATGAATAAAAGAAATAAATGGTAGTTTGTGGATTTTTATAAAACCGAAATTGGATACCACATGGCAGCCACGTGTACGCCATGGGTGCTGCCATGTAGCCAATGATAAATTAAAAATTTTGGGGTTCTTTTAGTAAATAAGTAAGTTTCCTAATGGGGTTTGTTATGCAAATAAATAAAAATTTTAATAACAAAATTAATAAAAGTTTTGATATTAAAAAAATAAAAATATATATAAACAAAGAGAAATGAGTTGGACGAATTGGTCCAACTCATATTCCATTGAGATATTGAGACTAAGCCTAAAAAAAAATATAAGCCAAAAAAATATGGGACAAAATAGACTTTGACCAAACCTAAATGAATGATGGTGGTTAAGAGAGGAGTTAGGAGTTTAGGTGTTTAAGAGAGGAAGAGGAGAAGTTAAGGAAATGGGAGGTTTAAGAGAGGAAGAGGAGGAGTTAGGAGTTTAGGTGTTTAAGAGGAGAAGTTAAGGAAAAGAGAGGAAGAGGAGTTAGGAGTTTAAGTGTTTAAGAGGAGAAGTTAAAAAGTTGAAGGGGTGGGAATTCTCTATAAAAAGGATAGAAGTTGGGAGCAAAAAGGGGGGAGGATCTAAAGAAGAGAATTCTTAAGAAAAAGCAAAGAGGGAAGTGAGAAAAAGAGGTAGGAGGAAGTTGTGCAAGAGAAAGGAGGGAACATTTGGAGTTGAGCACATCAGTTTCCGTGAAATTGACTCCGTACTAGGTTTTTTTATTATTTTGTTTATTGATTCTTTAATCAAATATTTTTTTATGTTGTTAAATTGTCAAATGAAAATAATACAAAGCATGCACTATTATGGCCGAATCTTAATTTTTCAGTGTTGTTAAATTGACAAATGAAAGTATACAAAGCATGTCTCTTATCCGGCCGAATCTGTTGAACGAATGGATATGTGGGTTGAATTTTGAGAATTTGATAAACTAGGGTGCTTAATTTGTTATTCTGAAAAGTTAAAGGATTTAAAAAAAGCTTATTTTATTTCATGTTTTAGTCCTTTAAAACCTTTTTAATAACTCTAGCTTTCATTTGTTATTTCTTTTATTTCTTTCATGTTATTTCTTTAATTTTTTTTTCTTAATTTCCTTTTTGTTAATACGCATACTAACATGCTTAATTTTTCGTAATTTTTTAATTATTTTTAGATAATATGCTTAATTAACATACTTAATTATAACAATCAGATTTTTTATTCTTTTCTTAATTTTTAGATAATATGCCTAACTAACATATTTTTTTTCTTAATTATTTTTTAGATCATATGCTTAAACATTTGTCACTTTTATAACACCTCTCCTTGCCTCCAAATCCTTGGAAATAAGAGTAAAAAAAAATGGAAAATAAAGTGTAATTTTCAATGACCAAATATGATTGAGTTTTTCTTTACCCATGCTTTGTGTAAATAAATTATCATAAGAAAAAACATAAGAAAACAATAAAAATAAATAAAAGATTAAATGATGTGGCTAGGTTAAATAAAAAATAATAATAAAAATAAATAAATAAATAAATAATTTTTTTTTGAAATAACCAAGTACATTGCCCCATGTTGAAATATTTGATTTAGATTTCTTTATTTTGGATTTTTTATATATGTATTATATTTTGTATAGGATGTAGCATAGCAATCTCCATTCCTCCAATGTTTGTATACATGTGATCATAAGAAAAAAATAAAAAATATATAAAAGATAAAAGATAAAAAAAATTAAATAATATTAAATCAGCCCAAATATTATCCAACTAATTTAAGGGAACCCACTTCGGTAGGGCAACCCAGGGTGTTCAAGGACTTCCCTGGGTTGTAATCGGGTCACTTATTCGGAATCACTGGTGTAGACCAAAAATCAACAAGGTGTGTACCTGCACCATTTCAGGTAGTGGCGACTCCATAAAACATATAAATCAATAAGGTGTCTACCTGCACCATTTCAGGTAGTGGCAACTCCATAATATACGTAACACGTTTCTCCACATAGATGGCAGCTGTATAATTTCTTTTCTTGCGTGCGGGGATCCTTCTCCGGTGTTTGCTATCCATTGTATATCTTTCTTTATTAATATACTTTTTGGCTTACCATCCAAAAAAAAAACGTTTCTCCGCGCGCCCGAGGTGCGCACAGTTTGGCAACTCCATTGGGGATCGAACCCAGAATCTCTGGTTTGATTGAACCCGGAATCACTAGGGGCTGACCCAACCTGGTTTGATTAGTTGGATTATAATGGGCTTATTCTTTGCACGTGTGCAAACACTTGCACATGCACGCACACTCTTTTTGTACATATGCACACACTTGCACAAATTGGTCAAGGAAGATTTGCCGCCTTACTTAGTAAGTGTTGAATATACGCAAAAACATATTCTGGGGAATTCTGTCATAAAGGACGAGATAATTGCCTAAGGAAATTGGGTTTTAAGTGGGACCACTGTGACCCCTCCAATTACCTAGGAACTCTCCCAGAACATCGTTTTGTGTACCAATTCATCACTTTACTATATGAGGCAGTGAAAATTGCTTCCCATGCACACATGTGCACTCACGCACACTGTGGTTTGTTTACATGATTTGATATAAATTGTGTGGGGTGACACTCGCGAGGGAGCCCGCGTGGGTAATCCGATTGAATGATTACTAAAACTGAGATCTCTCTAGCAGCCACCCATCTTTATCGTATAAACAAATTTTGGGATGGTATTAGCCTCACGCGCTCGTGGCTTGCCAGGGAAAGCAAGGTAAAACATCCCCCCAGGTTTCTGGATTCCTATAGCACCATTGGTTTCTTGCCGTGGTATGCGAGGGTCTAGTACTTGGCTCAGACCCTTGTAGGCATTTGTCTCGGGCTGGGTACCCTTTGTCCACCTAATGTTCTGATACACCCTACTATGTGAATGTGAATGTGAATGATGAATGAAGAGGAGTAAAATCAATTTAAAACTCAAGAGTCCATAAGGGGCAGCAACTCCCGCCTTTTTTGCATCAAATTGAGTAAACTCTAGATCAAGGGCTGCCTTAGCCCTAATTTAGGAAGCTGACCTAACTTTGATCAAGGGGAATACCCTAGATCCATGCATTGAGTCCTGTGAGCCGTGGGCCCTGACCCATTGAGTCTACTGGGAGTACCCTAAGTCCATATTGGTCTTGTTTGAGCAGATGAAAGCCGACCAGATCAAACAATCAGATGAAAGTAGGCCAAATTAAAACAAGGGCACAAAACCCTAGATCTAGGAATTCGGCTCACCTGCCTTGAAGCAACTTATACCCTTCTTTTGGGCTCCCAACAGCCCTCAAGATGAATTCTTTACAAAATTTTGTAAATATCATTGTAAATTTCGTCCTTGATGGCAAGTTGTAAGTTTTGTTAAGGTCCAACACCAAGAGCAGATGAAAGACAAAGGGCTGATCAGGACTTGGATGTGCTTCCTTACACAAGTTTGTCTAGGAGTCGTGCCTTGATAGGCACCAACCTTTTTTTTAGGAATGTGCACACACTTTTGGGTGTTTTTGATATTTTTCTATAGACCCTCAGGATGGTAATAGTACTTTCACTTTACTTGTGTGTATGCCTATTCATGCATTAAGTGCACGCACTTCGAGATAATTTGCACGAGCTTTTCAGTCAAACCGTTTTCAAAGATGCACAAAAGAATTTCCAAAACCAAAATTGCCTTCGGCGTACATAAAATCGTCTTCGGGCGTACATTGAATCGCCTCCGGGCGTACATCGAATCACCTTCGGGCGCACAATGAATCACCTTCGGGCGTACATCAGGCCGCCTTCCGGGAGCGCAGGGTTGCTCTTTCAAAGCACAAAATAAAGTGGCCTCCGGGCCTACATTAACACCGTCTCTTGTGATGCGCAATAAATCGTCATCTATGGTTATATTGAGCTAGCCATATAGACGAAAATCAAATCACCCCTCTTGTGCTGTACATTCTTCGTGCCATTCATGGCACAATGCGGGCTGTCCAGGATGCGTCTCCTGATTTTTATAATTCATTTACCACTGCATGATTTCAAAAGAATTTACAATCAATGCCGATCAAGGTGTGGATTTTGAGGTTTAATCCTCGCAACACATTTTCCAAGGATTCCTACTCATAAAGCATGTGTTGCAAAAATTTTTGAAAAGCATCAAACTCGACATGGTCTCCAAAGCTTTGGAATTCTGAAAGATCATATTTCAAGGTTTTAAACTTCACAAATCCTAGGAGTTTTCTGGTTAACTGGAGCACTGTCACACACACTTCACAGTGTTGTTTCATCAGATTGTGACTTTCATACTTGAACTTCATTGTATTTGTTTTGCCAACCACGGCACGAGAACACTACTCATATTGTAATGGTCTCGTCACGGACGACACCTCATTCATAATTAGGGAAGGAACTAATCAAGATTCCTGATAAACAGGTACAATTCTGACATTTCACATTGAGAGCACCATTCATAACGTTGTATTCACAGGGAGAGAAGACTGCAATGAATTCTTCTGAGACCCCAGTTCCATCATCACCATAGCAAAGGGCCAAAGAGCAACCGGCCATAATGGATCTAAGCCAACAAGTGGCCATGATGCATGCCACAAGGATTCAAATGCTAGAAATCCAGCAGGAGTAACCCCCTCAGCTAGCACTAATGGCAGCACATCCGCCACCGTAGGATACTTCGTTCCCACGTTCGGTGGCAGATCCCATCCATCCTCCACAAAAGGAACCATTTGTGCCTGTCCAACTAGGACAGAAAGAGTAAGACCGGAATAGGGCACGGGAAGCCCAGCTTGAAGAAATATTGGCAGCAATGAAGGAAGACAATAAGGCTCGAATGGCCGCAATGAAAGAAGATCTCTTGAAGCAACTCCAGTCCAACCCAATGCAGGATAAAACCACTCTAGAGAGCCTGTGCTTCTTCCCAGACATCTAACTGCCAAATAAATTCCGATGTCCTGAACTGCATAGTTTCGACGGCACTGGCTGTCCTTTGATACACTTGCGATCGTATGTTGGCGACATGTGCCAATATGCGAAGGGATGAAAAAATAATGGTTCAATTCTTCCAGAGATCTCTAACTGGGGTAGCATATTCTTGGTTCCTAAGTCTGGATAAGCAGAGGGTTAAGACGTGGAACGACCTCGCCTTCGTGTTCACCCAACAGTACCATTTAAATAGCCAAATGGTTCAAACCAAAACAGAATTGCAGAGGTTATAAAAAAGGAATAGCGAGTCCGTGAGAGACTACGCCAAAAGGTGGATGGAGCTAGCCAACGTGGTACAACCCCCTTTTCTTGAACAAGAGTGAACTTCTTTGTTCATATCATCACTGGGGCAACCCTACTTCACAATGCTGTTGGGATAGTGCGCTGTAATCTTCACCGACCTAATCATGGCGGCAGATAGATGTCTCTCATTGGCAGCGGCTGTGTACCACATCTGGTATGAGAGAAATAGACGGGTGTTTAAGAACTCATATCTCCCGCCTACCGATGTGTTACATTTCATTACCATCGATGTTCTTGCTAGAGTAACGGGTCATCAGTCCCTTGCATTCGACAATGATTCCCACAGGCAGGTGGCAGCAAATTGGGGGGTTTCTTGGACGTTCATGTATGTTACCTTGTTTTTTGTTTTCTGGTTTGGGATTGGGCCTTTCTTTTCATTTGGGTCTTGACCCATGATTAGCCATCTTTGGCTGCTGTACCTGCTATCTTGTATATCTTTCTCTTTGGAATATATTACTTAATTTCCAAAAAAAAAAATGGTGGCAGATAGAATTGAGGATGTCGTTAAAATGGAGAAGCTCGAAGGCTCCATGACGAGCTTGTTGCATGGAACAATCTCAAGTGGCAAGGAGCAAAAGAATGACGACGGCACAAGTACGGTTAACCATGTACAACCTTCTGCGTTGTTTCGCATCCCTTCCTCAAGAAGCACGAGCTTTCCTCACACAAGCAATATTGCATCCCAACTCAGGAGGTGTCTCACCAAGGAGGAAAGAAAGAACCAAGAGTTCACTCCGCTTCCATATACACTGACTGAATTGTTACCAACGCTCTTGAGAGAGGGACACTTGTGACTAGCAACGCCAAATCCCAAGGTGTAAAAAATGAAGGGCTATGATCCAAACAAAAGCTGAACCCCGTCAACAATCAGACATGGACCGCACCTTAGAAACAAGTCTTGATGTAGCCCAGCAAATAACCATCATAGTGGCTTCTTTACAAAGCCTATTGTGGACAATAACAATCAAGGAAGAAACATGGTGTGCGCTAGGTGAAATCGCAGCACGGCGAGGGGCACGGATTCTCGTGCGTGCCTCCTAAAGGGTAATTCGGAAGGTTGGAGTCGCCACTGCCTGATGGGGTGCAAGCAGACACCTGGGTGCTTAGGTTTATCTATTAGGCTGGTCTGCAGCTTGAGATTCTAAGCAAGGTCTTGGTTACGGTCCGGGGAAGTCCGTAGACACCCCAGTCCGCCCTGTCAGATGACGGGTCCCGTGGGTTCCCTGGTTTAATTCAACTCACTGTGGTTTCTCACCCGATTTCTAATCCAGCATGCAGTTCAGTTAAGTCTGGCGGGACCGCTTGAGTGGTGTGGGTCCCTTTAATTGATTTTATCTTGTTTATTTTAAATGATCTGAGTCTGATTGGGTAGGCCCTATTGGAAGGCCCACGGTTTCTTTGGTGGACTTGGGTAAGCCCACATATCCCCTGTGGGCCTCTACCTAAGCCTGAGAGGCCCTTTGGGTTTTAGGTTTTAGTGGATTAATTTTACCTTGAGGTTTAATTTGAAGTTTTAAGTATCTTTCATGTAAAAGTGGGCCGGCATCAGTTTGCGGGCCCCTGGGTGGGCCCCATGATGGTTGCCAAAAGGTTTTAAGATTATATTTACTTAAATTTGCCAAGGTGAGTTGGACATTGGGCTTGGGGCCCGTAGTCCAAATTTGGGCTTTAAAGCCCAAGTTCTTTGAGGTTTAGGGTTTGCACCCTTTCTTGGTTCGGTTGGTGGACTTTGGCGGGGATAGGCCCTAGCCCTGGGTCTCGGCCAAACCATGCAATTCAAACACGTCATTCCACAAAACAAGTTGGGGTGGGCCGCATTGGGTTTGGCCCGCCCGATCGGATTAGTTAATTTGTTTAGCTTACTTAGTTGCATGCCATGAGGTTCATTGGGCTTGGTGGGCCCCATTGGAAGGCCCACTAAGGTTCCGAGTTGGACCAACGGTCCAAGTCCCGTATGGGGTTCCCGGGTGACCCGGAAACCCTATTGGTTCAAAGGTTCAATTGAAGACCTTATTCCACATTCAACAAAGTCAAAGAACACACAAACAAAAATGCATTTTTCTTTTGGGGGCTTTGCAATGTGGGTGGCTCTATGGGCTTCCTAGGGGGTTTCTCTACAAGTCATGTGGGCCCCTGAGAGGGTCCACTTTGGTTCAGGTTTGGGGTGGCATCTCTTTTAGCTTCCTTTGGGATTTTTTCAGCAAAGATAATAGGATAAGCAACAAGACATGGGGCTGCCCCATGTCTTGTTGCACATTGGCTTGAGAAAGGCGTTTGACTCAGTCAATTGGTGCATCATTCCTGCTATTCTTCAATGCATGCATTTCCCTCCAATTTTCATATATTGGATTCAAGAATGCATCAACACCACCTCCTTCTCTATTGTAATGAATGGAAGTCCAATGGGATTCTTTAAAGGTGCAAAGGGGTTGAGGCAAGGCGACCCCTTATCGCCTTATTTGTTCGTCTTGGTCATGGAGCTGGTAGTTGGCATCATCAGGAAGCATACACAAACCGGGTTTCATTTCCATCCTAGATGTGTTGAAATGAGGTTGGATGTTGTGTGCTTTGCAGATGATCTTTTCTTATTTTCAAAAGGGGAGTTGCAGTCCGTTTCCACCTTGATGCAAGCTCTAACGCAGGTGAACGAGATCACAGGATTGGCTTGCAATGAAAACAAAAGCCAGGTGTTCTTCAGTGGGGTTCATCAGGATGTGATAACATCTATTCCAAGAGCTTCGCGTTTCAGCCAAGGACAGCTACCAGTGCGGTATTTGGGCTTGCCTCTTGTCACTAAAAAATTGTCTAAGCAGGATTGTGAGGAGTTGGTGCTCAAGATAAGATCTAGAATACAGTCTTGGAAGAGAAACATGTTATCTTATGCTGGACGCCTACAACTTGTCCAATCAATCTTGTTTGCCACACAAATTCACTAGTTGTCTTCTTTCTTGCTTCCCAAGAGTGTGATAAGGCAGATTAACAAGTTATGCTCAGCTTTTCTTTGGGGCGGTGATGACTTAAGGCACAAAATTGAGCTCATTAGATGGAGGCAAATCTGCACGCCAAAAGAGGTGGGGGGTCTTGGACTCAAGAACATTGAAGTTTGGAATATAGCAGCAACACTTAAGAAGGTATGGCTACTCATGTCTTCTGCCTCTTCGCTATGGGTTCAGTGGGTGCAAAAATTTCTTATCAAGAACAAAAATTTCTGGTCTTTAAAGCTCCCCAACTCTTGTTCTTGGGCTTGGAGGAAGATCCTCAAAGCTAGACCGCAAGCTCTTCAGCTATCTAAACAAGTGGTCCATGATGGTAAGTCCACTTGGTTGTGGCATGACAATTGGCTGCCATGTGGCCCATTGATTACGAGATATGGGAATCGCATTGTTTATGATTCGGGGCTTGGCCGTGATGCACGAGTTGAGGAGATTATTTCTGGCAATGAATGGTGTATCCCACCTTCGACCTCTCATCAATTGATGGAGGCATGGCAACAACTGCAGCATATTCCAAAACCTGATGCCACTCTTTCAGATAAATTCTTTTGGCTGCCGACTAATGGTAACATCTTCACCATCAAGGATACATACACTAGTATCTGTCAAATGTCACCGTCACCATCTCCAGTGGTTTCATGGGACAAGCTCATATGGTTTGCAAGTAACATTCCGAGACATGCATTTATCACTTGGCTTGCGATCAAGGAACGGCTTCTAACTCAAGATCGATTGTGCCACCTTGGCATCCTTACCCATTTGAAGTGCATCTTCTGTCAAGGTAACCAGGAATCCATATCACATTTGTTTTTTGAATGTCAATACGGCAAGTATATTTGGGAACATGTGTTGTGGATACTTGGTTTCAATCGAATTATAAAGCCATGGAGAGAGGAGGTAAGTTGGGCGTCCCACAAGTTCAAAGGGAAGACTATGAAGGCAAAAATTAAAAGGGTGGCGCTTGCTGCCACCATTTACAATCTATGGCTTGAAAGAAATAGGTGAAGATTCCAAAACGCGTTTTTGCCAAGGAAGCTGATTGTCAAGTGCATAAAGGATGAGGTGTTTCACAAATTTGCTGGTGAGAACTTAGTCATGAAAGACAGCCCATCTAATAGGGCGTTCATGGAGAGATGGGGATTTAATGTAAACTTTGTTTTGTAGCTTCCTAGCCTTTGTCTCATGGGCTAGTTTCCTTTCGTTCTTGCTTTGTAAGCCTCTAGGCTTTGGTGGTTTCTTCCACCTCGTTTTTGTACCCTCATTGTAATTATCTTTATCAATGCATACTTTACTTACTTTCCAAAAAAAAAAAAGACATGGGGCTGCCTTCTATTTTTGGGCCATTCTCATTACTAAAGTAGGGACTAAGGTGCCCCTACTTGGTCTTTAGGATCCCACAAGCAGCAAGCACGGGTCTTAATGTAAATCAGAAAGTAAAGAAGTTTAAAGCATGCTTCATACCATGAAATGCATGGGCATGTTCTCATGTGAATCATACAAGGGCAGCAAGAACTCGGCTCCCAACTTGTGCACTATGGGATGGGTGGCTGGGTTGGGTACCTACCACGTGGCTAGGGTGGTGGAAAGTTAATGGATGCACCTAATGGACATGATGGCAAGCAAGTTACACACAAGAGCATAAGAAATGCAGGTTGTAGAAGTTCAGGATAGCAACCGAAAATAAAGGTTCAGATATGCTACTAAGGCTTGAAATGGTGAGCTAAGGGTGGGGGAGCATGGCCATGGGATCTTTCATCCATGATACTCACATTGGGGCATGGCACGCGACTCAAACCCATCAAGAACAGGGAACAATGGGGGCTGTAGCTGCTGCCAGCAGCAGACCCAAAAATGCTCTACATGCTTACCAATTTGACATAAAAAAAACAGTAAAAAACACATGTTGCATATTCATGAGAAGCTAACAAAAAACCCACCGTAAAGGGGAGGACAGCAACTATTACATTGAGCTTGGTGAGGTTTATCTCGCTACCGGGGATGGGAGGTGCTGCTGCTGCTGGACTATGGGTTAGGGGTAGTGGGAGCATGCTTATATATGTATACCCAAAAAAAACAACAAGTGACAAAGACAAGGTTAGTGCACCTAGTCGGCAGCACACTTGGTTTTATAAAAAAAAAAACAGCAGCTATGCATAGGGTGGGGGTGTAGTCTAGCATCCATACTAAGCTGGGGGGAGTGGGCGCACATGACGATCATGCTATCAAGGAAACAAGCCATATGAACACAAATGGAGAAAATGCATGCTGTAAAAAAAAAAGGGGAACAGCAATTATAAATGGGCTCGGAGACATGCTTAACATGCTGGAAATAACACAAAGTGGTGTGGAGGAGGGGGATCCTTCATGCATGGGGTTAGGAGACTAAACTAGGGAGTGTGTGGGTGGTTGAACCTACTGAAAACAGCAGCTGTCCAAGGGTTTTAGGCATGATAAAAACAGCAAGTATAAAAGGGGAAGAGGCCATGCTTGTACATACTCACATACACCATAAATGAGCACACAAAAATGAGAAGGGATGAAAACCACACAACACAAAAAAAAACAATAGGAGAAGGGATAGAGGGGCTTATAGAGGGGGTACATGAGAGTGGATGTAAGGGGGAACATTCTCCCCACTTAAAAAATAAAAACAATGCTGAGACCGAACCTTAGAAACTCCATTAAAGTATACAAAACACCATCTCACCCTCCCTTCAAACCCATACGTATGCTCCCTACCTTGGGAGATCTTCACATTGCCAAGATGAGAAGTAAACACTTGTAAAATAGGCATGAGAACATATTCATGCTAAGGAGAAACAAACACCTTTAAAAAGCTTCATATTCATATATGTGCAATAGAACATGGCAAGGAGACTTACCTTGAGGTTCTAGGATCCTTTGGAGGTGTGTGGGCTCCTTCTTGAAGGAAGGCAAGGGCTGGAGCTTCCTTCTTCTTGCACCAACAGCAGCAAAGCCTCCTTCTTCAAACTTGGATGTGGTGGTGGAGGGCTTAGGAAGCCTTGGGAGATGGAGAAGAAGAGGTTTTTTTGGGAGGGAAGCCATGGGAGAGCATGGGAGAGCTTGGGAGAGATGGGAGAGGAAGATGGGAGTTGTGGGAGAGATGAGCAACAAATGAGAGTTGTCCCCTACGTATGGTGTGGGATGGGGGCTTTATAATGGGGTAATGCATGTGATATGCATGCATGCATGGGGGGGAGAGAGAGAGAGAGAGAGATGAGATGTTTGCATGGTGTATGCATGGATGATGCACATGCATACACATGGGAAAGATCAATTATGAGAGAGGGAGAGAGAGAGAGAGATGCATGCATGGATGCTCATGAGGGAGGGAGAGAGAGAGAGAGAGAAAGGTGTGCATGCATGAATGCTCATGAGGGAGAGAGAGAGAGTGAGAGAGAAGTGTTTGCATGCATGATGCATGGGGGATGCACATAGGGAACACTAATCATAAGAGAGAGGTAGCAAATCTTGATATTTGAAGATTGGTCCCTGAGATATTTTAGAACTTTTGATATTTATAGATTCATCCCTGAGATATTTTTAGCATTTTGGATATTTACAGACTCATCCTTAAGAAATTACAGATATGCCCTCAGATATTTTTGAATGCTCTGATTATTTACGGATTTGCCCCCAAACACCTTTTTCTGCTGTTTTCTCTGCGGTTTTTGCGACGTGGGCAGTTTTTTAGGGTTTCTTATTTTACTCATAACTTATTATCCGAGACTCCGATTCGAGCAAACTCAGTTGCATTGGAATCGTGTTAGGATGACCTGTCCACTGCGACAAGTTTGGGCAGCTGTTCTGGGGTTTAGCAGAAAGTCAATTTCTGCTCCCCTTCAAGTTTGACCTGCTTGTAAATCCTTCATTTGGACTCCGATTCCAGCAAACTCCGTTGCATTAGAACCTTGTCGGGATTCTCTATCCATTGGGATAAAGCAAGGTGGCAAATTATCACTTGATCCAAAAGTCAACTTTTGTCCCTTTAGGGTTTGATTTTCTAGCTAGGGTTTATATTTCCGGCACTTCCGAGGGCGCAAAAATGAGGTGCTTACACATGGAACAAGTGTTGGGAAGCATAAGGAGAAGAAAATTTCGAGTTGCGATCCCGAATAAGGGTTCTCGAAGAAGTGATTAAAAGCATGAAGGGAGAGACACCCCGGAGCAACCAAGAAGTGAGCCTTCCACCCGCCTTAACAGATGATCGAATGCAAAGAGAGAAAGGAAAAGCTGTAGCAGTAGAGGCTCACCAACTCATGCAGAAGCTTAATCATTCGAAGGATCTCCCAAGGAGGACCCCAGAAGAAATGAAGACCATGCTTAAAAGGCAGTTCACCCCTTTGAATATCCAACCAATCCAGATCCTAACTGATTTACTAAAAAGAAGGGCCTCTTGCAGCCTAAGCAGCCTAGCCCACAAGCATCAACTAGTCGCAAATACAATCAAAATGTATTTTGTGCTTACCACACGGGATCCCCAGGACACAACACAGAGCAATGTTGGGATCTGCGGCACAACATATAAGATTTGATTGATCAAGGGTTCCTAAAGGAACTTGTCAACCAACCAAGATCTGTTTTTTTTTTTTTGGAAATTAAGTAAGTTCCATTAAGAAGATAAACAATATGTACAAGAGAGGGTGGCCACATCACCCAACCAACCGCAAACACAGAACACCACACACCATGGGTACTCCAAATACACACATTACATGCACAATGACCACAAGGTCCAAATCAAACTACCAACCAATTAAAACCCCAATTAGCAAGTACCTGTCTATGGACGTCATTGTCCTTAACTACGACACTAGTACCATGGAAACGAGATAGAACGTCTTGGTAAATGAACTTGCACACCTCCCCATGTGGTAGAGCCGCATTTTTGAAGATCCTCCTGTTTCTTTCCAGCCACACATGATACACAGTTGCTGCCAATGACATCCTTTTAACTAGATTAATCGGATTATTAGAAACCCAATTCATTGAGCCCCAATGTATAAGAGCTTCCCATTGTAAACCTGAGTATCGTAAGCAATTCCTTCTCATCAGCTTCCTCCATATAGCTTTAGAGTAGCTACACTCAAAAAACAAGTGTTGGACGGTCTCATCCTCCCTCCTACATAGAACACATGTCGCCCCTTGGATAAGTCCCCACTTGAACAGTTTATCTTTGGTCAGTAAGGCACAACGGATAGCCATCCATAGTATGAAGGCATGCCTGGGAATATTATTTGGATACCACACCAACCCACTCCAACTTACTACTGTGTGGCCAATATCAAGCTTCTTATACGTGCTGCTTACATCAAACAATCCATAGTCTGAATCCGTCCATATGATTCTATCCTCTTCACCTGCACAAGGAGTAGGAAGTTCATGAATTCTTGCCCATACCTCAAGGAGATTTGCCGATACCGCTACTGGAAGGTCCCACTCCTCCCCATCCCGAATATCACTCACCATAGCCGCTGCAGGAAGGCCAGAATCATAAATCAATCGCGTTCCATAATAAGCCTGAGCAAGCGGCCCCACTGGATGCCAGTTATCATACCACAAAGATGTACCCCTTCCATTATTAATCCTGTGTTTGATAAATGTACTAGCAACACTCCTCATCTTCAAGATCTTCCTCCATACCCAGGATGCAGTCGAAGGCACCTGGACAGTCCAAAAATTTCGCCTTCTAAGTCGGTTTGAGGTAACCCATGCAACCCAAAGGTTATCGGCTCTACTGGCCACCAACCACGTCTGTCTCATGACTGCACATTTGTTCCACAAGGGCAAGCTCAGTACTCCTAGCCCACCTTGGTCGAATGAGGCACACACATGCCCCCACTTGACCTTGCTCACCTTCCTTTCAAATGAGGCACACACATGCAACCAAGATCTGTTGAAGGCCAAGACATTGCTGACAAGTCAGCCCGGATCCCGATATCTAAATTGACTATCTCCCTACTGAGGGAAGGAGATAATGAGGAAGAAAGTGGCAAGAAGAGCACTTAAAGGCTTCCTCCCATGGCACGCAGCTGAATTCCAAGAACGCTGATTTGCATGGGCCACTCCTTGCATAGTCTGCTGCTTTTTTTTGTTTATCTTTTCTTTTCATTTCAATTCTGAACTTGACAACATGTTTCTTTTTGCCAACTTATGAAATCTTTTGGAAAATCACTAGAGTGTTGGACCACACCAAGTCATGACCATGATCTCGGGATAAACCTGGCTAATCAAATTTGACAGATGGAGCATGCCAAACAACACCTCGACCTAGCCAAGGGATCCCCTGCACATTTGAAACCTACCTTGCCAAACATTGGGGCAAGCTGTGATTGGCGACAGAAAAAGGAAAAGAGCAAGGTGCCCATACCAGTCGGGGGTCACTGACATGATCCAGGATCAATGATCCCGATCAAATGATGAGAGGCCACTTTTGGCTAAGATACTTCAAATAAATTCCGTTAATCAAACATGTTGAGCTTGATTGTCTCATTTCTAGCCCACGTTATGTCTAGCCACCCCAAATTGGGGCAAAGTCAAAAAAGACAAAATGAATAAAGATGAGAATGGTTCTTAAGGCAGTTAATCGCGCAAAGACAAGTAAGTGTTACATTCTCTGTGAAGGGATGAAAGGCCATCCTTGGTTGTTTCCAAAAATCATCTAACAAAAGTTGAAACCCTAGCAAGATACTTTGGGCCTAACAATTTCTTCTTCGACCCTACCATGTTCTATCCTCGAACTAGGGCATGAAGCTTCATGAAATTGGAGACACAAGAAAGACAAAGGTGAAGATAGGGCGAAGTGAAAAGCACCCTAAAAACAAAGGGGCAAAAAGGGGGAAAACAGGGTGAACCCCAGGAAACGAAAATGAGAAAAAGGAGTAACTGGGACAATCCCTTGAAAAAAAGGCAAAAACAAGAACTGGGGCAAACCCCCAAAAGAAAAGTCAGATTGGGATAAAGAACCCAAGAAAGAAAGAAGAAGAGAAAAAAACAAAAATGGAAAAGAAGAAAAAACTACCACGCAAAGTTGGGCACAAAGTTGAGGAAACAAAAGATGAAGCAAGCCCCTGGCAGACTAAATTCCAATTGACTAAATTCCACATAAACTTTTGCAGGTACTAATAAAACCTATGGCAAATTCATTACGATATATTCACACATCGGATGGAAGACTAAGACCTCCCAGCACATCTCACGTGTTGGACAGAGATTGAAGGACATGGAAAAGTGTCCACAAGGAGCAAGGTGTTTCCCAAAAACCAAGACAT
Source organism: Buxus sempervirens (assembly GCA_947561395.2). Lineage (NCBI taxonomy): Eukaryota > Viridiplantae > Streptophyta > Magnoliopsida > Buxales > Buxaceae > Buxus > Buxus sempervirens. Next base: position 7,235,710 of record OX387190.1, on the reverse strand, counting down.
AAGGAGCAATGTGTCTCCCAAATTTGAAGAATTAAGGAGCAAGGCGACTCCCAAGACAAAAAGAGCAAGGTGTCTCCCAACCCTAAGGAGTAAGGTGTCTCCAAAAATTGAAGAATTAAGGATCAAGGTGTCTCCCAACCCTAAGGAGCAAGGTGTCTCCCAAAATTGAAGAATTAAAGAGCAAGGTGCCTCCCAAAAATCAAGACATAAGGAGAAAGGTGTCTCCCAAGACAGAAGGAGAAGGATGTCTCCCAAAAACAAAACTAAAGGGAGCAAGGCACCTCCCAAAAACCGAGATTTAAGGAGCAAAGTGTCTCCCAAAATCGAAGAATTAAGGAGCAAAGCATCTCCTAAGACAGAAGGAGCAAGGCGTCTCCCAACCACAAAGAGCAAGGTGTCTCTCAAGACTAAAAGGTCAAGGCGTCCCTGGAGCAAGGCGACTTCGAAACTAATGGACCAAAGCGTCTCGCAACCACAGAGAGCAAAGTGTCTCTCAAGACTAAAAGGGCAAGGCGTCCTTGGAGCAAGGCGACTCTAAAACTAAAGGAGCAAGGCATCTCCCAACCACATAGAGCAAGGCGTCTCAAAAGACTGAAAGGGCAAGGTGACTCCAAAACTAATGGAACAAGGCGTCTCCCAACCACAGAAAGGAAGGCATCTCTCAAGACTGAAAGGGCAAGGCGTCCCTGGAGCAAGGCGACTCCGAAACTAATGAAGCAAGGCGTCTCCCAACCACAGAAAGCAAGGCGTCTCTCAAGATTGAAAGGGCAAGGTGTCCTTGGAGTAAGGTGACTCCTAAACTAATGGAGTGTCTCCCAAGATTGAAGACCTTCGGAGCAAGGCGTCTCCCACATCTAAATGGACACGGAAATGTGTTTCTAAGGAGCAAGGCGTCTCCCACATCTGAATGACATGGAAATGTGTCCCTAAGGAGCAAGTTGTCTCCCACATCTGAATGACATGGAAATGTGTCCCTAAGGAACAAGGCATCTCCCACATTTGTATGATATGAAAATGTGTCCCTAAGGAGCAAGGCGTCTCCTACATCTGAATGACACAAAAATGTGTCCTTAAGGAGCAAGGCGTCTCCCAAGATTAAAGGACATGGCGTCCTTGGAGCAAAGAATCTCCAAACCGCAAAAAATTTGAGGCCAAAGCCTCCCGATTGAAGAACAATGAGCAAAGACCTGAAAAGGAGCAGAGCGTCTCCTAAGACTGAAGGACAAGGTGTCCCTAAGGAGCAAGGCGCCTCTGCAAAGTTGAACAAGATGTTTCCATTCTTGAAAATGACAGACATGAAGAAGAAGACAAAATGAAGAACTGCTGGGCAAATGGCCCCTTTTGTAATTTTCATTTTCCCACTTTTGTATCATAGGATTTGAATTAGGATTCGGAGCTCTTTGGTGTGCTAGACAGCAGTGACTCTTAAACCCTTTAGAAGCCAAATAGAGTTAAGGGGTAGTGTACCTACATGGGAGATAAAGAACTTCAAACTTAAAAAACAAAAAAAAACTTAAAAAAAGAAAAAGATAAAGTGAAAATATAAAAGAAGAAGTCAAAAGTCAATGGAAAAAAAACAAGTGGAAAAGAACACTATTGAAGCACTTTTGCATCAACGCTGAAACAAGTCGGTGAGTCTAAGTCCAACCCATCTTTTTCAATTCAAACTAAAAAAAGGGAACAATTCCAAATGCTCAATGGCAAGGAAAATCCCCAGAACTTGGAAGTGAGCCAAAGCAACGTAGAGCTTGCACCGGCGCTTCTGCATCTTTGAAAACATTAAAGGACCTGACTCATTGGTTATATCGACAGAAATGCAAAGTGCAAAAATAAGGTTCTTTTTATTCTTTGTCATTCATCACCATGGTGACTCTGACAAAGAGGGGCAACTGTCAGCACCCCATTTTTGCACCATAGAATTGCCTAAGAAGTATATCTTAAACTAGCATATATGTGGGCACGTAAATCGAGGTTTTATAGCGGACCCGTCTTTTTGAAATAACAAGCCCATAATAAAGAGAATTCTGAGCCGATTCCGATGCACCAAACCGTGCTCAAATCGGATCTCAAACGGCTAAGTTATGAATAAAAGAAATAAAGGGTAGTTTGGGGATTTTTATAAAACCGAAATTGGATGCCACATGGCAGCCACGTGTACGCCATGGTGGCTGCCATGTAGCCAATGATAAATTAAAATTTTTGGGGTTCTTTTAGTAAATGAGTAAGTTTCCTAATGTGGTTTGTTATGCAAATAAATAAAAAATTTAATTACAAAATTAATAAAAGTTTTGAGATTAAAAGAAAATAAAAAATATATATAAACAAAGAGAAATGAGTTGGACGAATTGGTCCAACTCATATTCCATTGAGATATTGAGACTAAGCCTAGAAAAAGATATAAGCCTAAAAAATATGGGACAAAATAAACTTTGACCAAACCTAAATGAATGATGGTGGTTAAGAGAGGAGTTAGGAGTTTAGGTGTTTAAGAGAGGAAGATGAGAAGTTAAGGAAATGAGAGGTTTAAGAGAGGAAGAGGAGGGGTTAGGAGTTTAGGTGTTTAAGAAGAGAAGTTAAGGAAAAGAGAGGTTTAAGAGAGGAAGAGGAGGAGTTAGGAGTTAGGAGTTTAGGTGTTTAAGAGGAGAAGTTAAAAAGTTGAAGGGGTGGGAATTCTCTATAAAAAGGATA